>JAUCMT010000047.1:11640011-11671994 GCA_032357475.1 Enteromius thamalakanensis | reverse complement strand
AATGTTTTTGTTTTTGGCTTTTTTGGAGTAATGAACATTGATTCCACTGTTACCACTTTATCTGTGTGTAATGCACAGAAAGCAGAAAGTATTTGCAGTTTTGGGTGGAAACCTTATATGTCCAAAACCATTCCTTTATTATTGTAATTATGGGTGAAAATAGCTGATCTGTAAGCTCACAATGTGTTGAACTTATAGATCTGCTGCTATTTTCACAACTTATGTGTGACACTGCCCAGCAGCAGTCTCCAATACTTATTGACATAAATTAATTTGTTAAAAGACTAAACTTCTTTTTTCTGACTAAAACTAGACTAAAACCTTTTTAAGTTTTTGTCGACTAAAACTGGACTTAAACTATCACAAATACAATATTTAAAATAAAAATTTAACTAAAACTAATAAGCATTTTAGTCTAAAAGTCTAAGACTAAATCTAAGATGGTTGTCAAAAACAACACTGGTATGGGCTGAGCAAGAGCTACACTTTTAGTTCTGGAGATCACATTCTTTTGTTTCCACAACTGACAATCTGCAATCAAATGCTCAGGACTCAGACAATAAAAACACTCCCTTCTCTCACTATTCACAGTTTTAAATTGACGAGGATTCTTTCCAAAATTCTCCACTATAACAGGGCGCATAACACGAAGCGCCACACTCAGCCATTCAACTACACATTGCAGGGCAAATCTTGACTGCCGCTCTACGGGAAAAACAGTGCAATGCTTCAATACAAATTCATCAGCCAAAACGGCTGCACTCGACAAGCAAGCCACTTTCTGTTCATTCAAGTGAACTACTAAATTTTCTGGTACACAATTCTTAAAGTCTTCTAGCAAAATTAACTCCTGTAACTGATTCAAGGATGTTATTTTACTAACCAAACACCATTTATCAAAAAGAACCCTTTTCTCCCTTGCAATCTCAACATAAGATTGTCTGACTGTTTTTGCATTACGTCGGAACTTTTGCCAATACGCTTCGGGTATATGCGTGAAACACTGCTGCTTTAATTATGTAATAATCCAGAGATGACTCAACTGGCAGAAAAGAACAAACCTGCTGCGCTCCAGTGAGACTGCATTGTAATAAGAGAGCCCACATATCTTTTGGACTACCTAACTTACCTGCAACTCGCTCAAATGCAATAAAATAAGAATCTATCTCCGCTTCTCTAAATGGCGGCACGAGTTTAATATATCGACTGGGATCAAAAGGAACATTTGCAGATAATTGATTATGCACACCAGGCAAGGGGCTCGCCACTGGTGTTACAGGAGAAGCAAGTGAAGAGACTTTGGTGCGTGGTGAAGGGACTGGTCACGCAGCAGCGCCCTGATCTTCTAAAGCGGGCCTTCGCAGCCTAATATCCCGATCAACCTCCGCTTCAATAACCCTTAATTTAATAATTTGTGCTTCACACTCTTGTTTTTTTTTTAAACAGGTCCAACTCCTTTAACCTCACTGCTAATCTAGGGTCCATATTTTTATCTGTTGCGAGTTTGAGTTGCTCTACGCCCTCATCGCCTTCTTTTGGCAAAATTCCCTCTCTTACCAATTTAACATACAACTCTGCTTTAATTACCTGCTTGGTAGATTCTCTCGGAACATCGACATGAAAGAAGTCCGCTATTAAAAGAAGATCTTTCTTTCTACAGCGCTCAAACGCTTCAACAGTCGGTGCTATTGTAAACAAAGTTAAATCGAATTCCATTTCTAGAAGAAATTACTTTCCTACTCTCCTCCCTCACTGAAAAAAAGAAAACAGCCAGCAACGAAATTAATTTACAATGTACAAAGTTGCTTTTTATGAATATCTCTTTTTTTAATGATTTAAATTGAAATTGCCACAGTAATGAATCACGGAGAAAGCATAAAAAAAATATGGAGCGCAAGGACGAGCCCCCAATTTATTATGGTCCACTTCCAGTCTAGGGTTTGGGGAGGACGCAACAAAAATAGTTTTGTTAATGAAAATAAAAATATGGCCGTGAGAATAAACAAAGAAATCAAGCGCGGAGAAACCACCTTTCTCCTATCCCAAAATAATTCACCACTATTTAAATTAACACGCCTTAACACAGGAGTTGAATTCAAGCATGAAGGGTTCTTTTTTATTTTGTCGGCCTAGGCAGGCCGAATAAACAATATACACAATGATCGTTATACAAAATCAAACAATAACCCAAATCGTCAGGAGAGGAAAACGCCAAAATAATAAACACAACCAAATCTACCTAAAGAGTTGGAAACAATAAAATACCAATACAAAGAAAAGCAAACAAATGACAATTCTCTTACCTCCCTCCCTGACTAACGAAAAACAGGAGAAAACTGGAAAGGGTATAAGAACCCAAAATAAACACAGCTTTACTTTTACACTTCATTTTTACACCATAGATTCATAAATTACACATTGTTGTCACTTCACGCTGGTTGGGATAAGCGAAACGGATCTCTCTCTGGTCTCTGCTTTGCGGTTCCTTTTTACACAGTTCGTTCCACGCTCCTAATTAGGCTCACCTGCTGGTGATTTGGAGCGCTGTGTGGTAATAGAGAGAGAGAGAGAGAGAGAGAAAAACACAAGCAGACAAGCAACAAAACTATCTTCACCCCAATCATCACACTCTTACGTCACAGGATGTCTTTGTTTTAATTAATGTCCAGTTGCACCTTAGTTCTTGGCTCTGTGTTCTTCCTGCTCACAAGGAAGCGTGAGCGCGAGTTTGTTCAGCCTCATCATGACAACACCCCATTACAAATCACCCCCCACCCACAACCATTTCCCCAACTGAAACAGTAAAACAGTAATACCATCTCCAGGAAGGTAGCGTAGCAAAAATAGAGAAAACTAAACCAAGCACTAAACCTTTCTCAGAATTAGTAAGCTACAGAAAAAAAAAGTCTTCTGTGTCGTCTTTCGAGAGCGGGTTTTTTCCCAGTGTATTCAGAGGGCAGACAGCAAGACGAGCAAGGGGTGATGCATACGGGTTGAGATAAAAATGAAATCGAGCTAAAATCCTGCAGCATCTCATAGAGCTCCTTAAATGCGAAATGTATTTTAAATTGTCATAGTATTTCACAATATTACTGTATATATACAGTGCCCTCCACTTATATTGGCACCCTTGGTAAATCTGAGCACAGGTGGCTGTGAAAATAAATCTGCATTGTTTATCCTTTTGATCTTTCGTTCAAAAAATTCTAACATGTCATTAATTTAAATCAACTGAAAATGGGGGAAAAAACTGTTGTAACAGGTTTTATTTTTAAAAGCTTGTAGTGACATGTCTAGGGCAGGACACGCTTACTGGCATTGACGCACAGTTTTATTGCATACACCTGTGCAGCTCATCATTGGGAGCGCGTGGATATTCAACACTTTAAAAGGTGTCCGCGTGAGGATTGCAGGTGACTTCTCGTGTGCAGGTTAAGACTCTGTGGTCTGAGACGGTTCTCTTTTTAAATACCCTGTTTGCCTTTCCTGGGAAAGTGTGTGCGTGAGTGCATGCTGTGCGCAAAGTTTGCTCTAGTCTTTGAAAACTCTCCTAAGAGGTGCAGCCTGAAGGTGCTGTTGTTTCATACTCTGAATTTGAGTTGCTCTTTAAATTTCTCATCTACCGCTGTCCTGGCAGTGTACACTCATCGTGGGCATTTCACTAAATGTTACGGCGTCACCGCTTTAAGGCACCGCAGACGTCATAATTTTGATCTTGATTTGACGTCAAAGGATACTTTATTTATTTGATTTACGCTGCATTGTGAACTTAATTTGTTCCTTGTGAATGTGTGTTGGTTCTCGTGTGTGTGTGTGTGTGTATATGCGCAGGTGTACGGATGAGCTGTAATATTGACGCTGCTTTGAAGGGGAATATGTATCTATTTGTATTGGTTTGATTTGTCACTTGCTTTGATAATTTTTTTACAATGATGTGCTGTGCTGAGTGTCCCCTAAATTTCAGTGTTATTTA
Source organism: Enteromius thamalakanensis (assembly GCA_032357475.1). Classification (NCBI taxonomy): domain Eukaryota; kingdom Metazoa; phylum Chordata; class Actinopteri; order Cypriniformes; family Cyprinidae; genus Enteromius; species Enteromius thamalakanensis. The sequence continues at coordinate 11,668,021 of JAUCMT010000047.1, read as the reverse complement.
TTGTGGTCTCTTTATGACTGTGGGTATCTAATTGGTAAATGTGAGGAGACCATTTTAAGATAGCTTTTAATATTGAGTATGCCATGGTGTGGATTTAATAAATGTGTATATTTTTGTAAGTCACGTCTCTGTCTTTAATCGAAAACGAACCAGCAGGGTCCTTCATACTGTTGTAACTTTTGTGTTTTAAATCAACACGTGCTTTTTGTTCCTGGGCAATAACCTAGGTGGCGTAGTCGGGTTTTATTCTAACATCTTATAGCCAAGGGTTACATTTACATTTTTAAACTTTACTTACCATAAACATCTTTTACTCGCTTCCATCTCGAGACGGCTTCTCGCAGTGGTGTCGTCTGATGTTAATCTGACGTGCGTGCTCTCTTCTTCTAACCCAACCGGTAACCCAGCGTTGGGTTACACAAAAAAACTACCCAACATTGAGAAAATAACCCAATAAAATGACCCAACAGTCTCAACTCAGCGTTTGGGTTAAAAAAATAACCCAGCATTTTTTAGTGTAGGAGCCTCGGCCTGCATGGTACTACAAGCTGATGTTGTGGCAGAGACTCTAGATCAAAAAGACAAATAGAGCAATTGCTTTTTAAAAAGATTTAATTCTTGCAAGAAGGTGCACAATCATACAGTTCCCCGCTGAGTGTCACAAAGGAGGGGGTTGTTCTTCCCCACTTTATAACTCTTTGCACACCCAAGGTCACAAACTAAGTACATCTGGCACTTCCCTTAAAAAGACAGAACTCTTAGAAAACACATCGGTCACAACAGTGGCTTGGTGAAAGGAATAATTATGTTCCTTGCCTGTAATCGGAGGGAGAGGAATCTGAAATCTTAGGGTAGCTTGACGAGTGAATTGCGGGATCAAGCAAAAAAAAAAAAAAAAAGTGAGATATCAGAGAAGGGAAGTTAGCTATATTTAAAAGGGAATATCCTAGTTTCTGATAGGGTAATCAGATAATAAGCTAATTAGTAATTAAGAAGTCAGCCGGTGATATGTGCTGATAATATTGATAAATATCAGTTTAATAAGTCAAGAACTTGTAATAGCTGGATTTAATGTCCCTTCTTTTCCGTGTTATAGTTTGTGTGTTGTAGTTTACTAGTAATATTTGAACACATGAAGGAGATTTCTTAATTCAAGGCACTTTTTTTACTATTGCTAAATCTCTCACTCAGCAAAGTTGAACAGCTCTAAATACACATTCACTTTAATAAACATGAATGATTGTTAGTGTCACAATCTGTTCCTGTCTTGTCTTGTGTTCCCCCCTGTCATTACGTATTTTTGGTTTAGTCCTGTCTGTTTGGTTTTTCCCATTTGCTTTGATTGTCTCACCTGTGTTTGGTAACAGCTGTCCTCACTTCAGTCTTGATTAGTTTGTCTTTAAAAACCTCTGTCTGTTAGTTAGAATTCATGTCTCGTTGAAAATGTAACGTCATGTTTGTGTGTTACACACTAGTCCAACATGCATTTAAACATTTAAATAATCTGCTATATTTATTATATTAGTTGCTTGTTTAACATGCAGATCTCAAACAGTGGATGGTGCTATTGAGCTGCAAAGAGGATTTTTACAGTTTCTAAGGCCGTATGCACGGTAATAAATAACTTATAATCAATTGCTTTTTGCTAAAATACTTATAATAAATTGAAGAGAATTCAGATGACATTTCAATAATAGTCAGATGTGGTAGAAATGTAGTGTTTTGAAATCTTCGTCCTATGTGCTGTGCAAATGGTATAATTCAGAAAGCATGTTGACATTTATTAGAGCTCCACCTCAGGAAATGACATCAGCAAAGTGTAACTGAACGATTTTCTGTAATGATTTTTGCAAAATAGTGTTAAGAAGTGTACAGGACACCATCCTCTCACATAACCAAACAAACAATGCTCATAAACTGGTGTACTGTTGTTCTCATGATGATCCATGGTAAGTCAACTTTTAAAGGCAGGTAAATACATTAAAATAGATTAATATTTTAACAAAGCAAACCTGAATAATTTGTTAAAATAACTGATTTTCTATTTATTTTATCATAGGCGTGGAAAGTTTAAGCTTAAACCAACCACAAAAGGTCTTGGTGAAGCAAAAAGGAAAATCTGTGTCCATTAAATGTGAGGTAACAGGCTTGGGCACTGGTGGTTATGTCCATTGGTACCATAAAAAAGATCAAGATACATTTAAAAGACTGCTGTACATGAGCCATTCTGGGCTTGCTACATACGACGCAAGTGACATTACCTCTGAAAAAAATGGAAATTCATATGACATAAAACTCAAAGAAACAAAGGACGAACATGATGGGGTGTTTTACTGTGCGTGCTGGGTAGGCAACCACAGTGAGAGAGCACTCTGACATCTTTTACATAAACCACTAGAGACTGTTGTGCCACAAAAGGAACTGTACCAAAATCAAACTATTATAAACCGCTAACTGTCTGACAGATACCTTCTGAGAAAAACAACTAAATAAATGCAGTTGGCTGCAAATAAAACAAATAAGATAGCAGCTAGCAAAACCAAAAAGATATAATGATAGAAACACTTAAGAAAAAAAAATGCAAGCCTTGTCAGTGCTAACAATTTTTATGTATTTATTTATTGCTTTGATTGGGATGTACAGTATAAGAAGACAGGCCACAAACAAACAAAATAAATACATAAATGAGTGTCAGGTGTTTTTATGGATTATGCAACGCTTGAAACGTCCAAGACCAATAGCCAGAAATGTTTGGTTGTGTATTAAAACTGTATCACTAATGAGTCACAAAGTACTTTAACGTCTATAACTCAGTTAATGAGGATAGGAAACTCAATAGCATTGCAACTTCCTGTTTGTTGCTCACTGAAATTAAATCCACCTTCATTGCAGAGAAAACAGAGAAGACTTTTTCTGCCACCATGAATGCTCCTCTGATGCTTTTGTTATTCCTGCTTATTCAGTTCATACGCAAAGGTGAATATACACTCTCCTTCTTAGTGTTTATCCAGCATTATAACTGATTTTGTATTATAAAATGAGTATTTTAAAGATTCCCTATTATACATCTAAACTTATAGTCAATAGTTTCTATGAATGATTTGTGACTTTTGTCGTTGTTGTTTTGCAGTGGATGGAGCCGTGGCACTGCAACAGAAAATCTCACTGACCAAAGCAGAGGAAAAGCTAGCCATTATAGACTGTCAGTTACATGTAAGTTGCTGGAGCTACATCCACTGGTATCAGCAGAAAGATGGAGAAACACTCAAGAGAATTCTGTATGCTGACATCAGTGATGGATCCGCACAAAATGATGTTGGTTTTGAATCCATTAAATCAGAAAAGAAAGCGTCTAATCATTTTGCTTTGAAAATCACTAAGCTGAAAAAGGAGCATTCAGCGATGTATTACTGTGCATGCTGGGTCTCAGGAAGCACAGTGAATCTAAAAACTAAAGGCCCGCACAAAAAACACACCATTTCCTTCAAAGATAAAATAAATGGAGCGATTCCAAGAGAGTCATCCCAGCTTCAGTGCACAGGTCCCAATTATGACCTTGTAAAACATTTGCTGCTAACCCTTTTTCACTACATTTACAGAACAATCAGTAACGTATATTGCCCTGAAAAGTTAACCAGTTTTTTTAAACCTTTCACAGAATGAAATTCTTTTTTTTCCACTACATATCTTGTCAGGTTTTAATATCACATTTTTCACATATTCTGCAGTGACTCCTCCATCTGTTAGAATAAACAATATTATATGACAATTATCACTGTCGTTCTGAAATATGCGTTTATCTACAATGATATCTGCGATGACAGAAGGGAAAATACTTTAAAAAACTATTTGCAAAAGTCTTTGTGTTTATGTTCCATTGAAATAAAATCTAAATAAATTGTTTTCCTAGGCTTACTCCATTTGAGCAGTACCTGTGCTTTTGTCATTTTGTCATAATGTATGACTTTAATTAAAAGAGAGAGACTCAGACATAGAACCTGCATCGCATTTATGTGGTAAGTTCCAATACACACTTTAAATAACATAAGAACAGGAAACTTAACAGCAAAGCAACTTCCTGTTTGCTGCTCATAGAAATGAATTCCACCGCCATCACTGATAAAAGTCAGAAGCTTACTAGTCTTACATGCCATTATGAGTTTTCAGCTACAATTATTCTTTTTGCTGGTTATTCTCATTATATGTAAAGGTGAGTGTTTTGATGTGTGGTCATTTTATCTTCATATCATTGTCTTGTTTTTACCTTAAACACCTTTTACCCTAAAAATGTTAGTGTTCATATTTTCTTATAATTACCTTACCTTACACATACTGTATATATTTATAGTGGATGGAGCCAGGGAGCTGCAACAGAAAATCTCTCTAACCAAAGCAGTTGACAAGATAGCCATTATAGACTGTGAATCAAGTTTACGCTGCTGGGACTACATCCACTGGTATCAGCAGAAAGATGGAGAAACACTCAAGAGAATTCTGTATGCTGGCATCAGTGATGGATCCGCAAAAGGGAATGATGCTGGTGATGAGTTCAAATCAGAAAAGAAAGCATCAAACCATTTTGCTTTGAAAATCACAAAGCTGAAAGAAGAGCATTCAGCAATGTATTACTGTGCATGCTGGGACTACAACTCTTCCATCACAGTACATATAAATACTGAAGCTTTGCACAAAAACTGCAGAGTTCCTGTTTTGATCAGAAACCACAAACCATTCCCTGAACTTTATATAAACTTAGCTAGCGCAAACAGTAGAGCATGGGGCTGATAACACAATGGGTTTGATTCAGGGAATACATGAAATGACGAAATGTACAACTTGAATGCATTGTAAACTGTGACTGACAAACGCAGAAATAAACAATGCCACCAGATTCAGTTTACTACTTTTGAATCAGGGGCTCTGGCGCTGAGCTGTCATCCTAAAACAGCCTCCCATATGTTAGCTATAGAGAAGGCTTTGCAGAGACGGCTTTGCTGGCCCTGACGGCCCAACACTGAACAATAAGCATCGCTTGCTGGGGATTTTGCACATGTAAAGAAAGATGAGTTTTAAGGTAGTGGACACGAATTTACGTAGACACTCACTTGTGGTCAAACGTTTGTAAAAATGTCAATTTGTAATGTTCCTGATCCTGAAAGACTGCATTTATGAATTTATTTATATACAATTTAAAATTCCGGTTTTCTATTTTAATCTCGAATGGCAAAACCAAGAAATTGTCAGCATCCATTAGCCTACTCCAGTCGTCAGTGTCCCATGATGCTTCAGAAATCATTCTAATATGGCGATTTGCTGAGAATTCATCTTTGCCATAAGAAGAAAAATATAATATGAGTACATTCAAATAGGAGACAGTTCCACATAGTATATATTTCAAAATTAGACCTCTTCCCAAAACATCAAAACCACATTTATATGCAAATTTTATTAACGTTCCAGTGTAGAACAAGTGTACACAAGTACACAAGTGTAGAATCTGTTACATCTGAATTATGAACCACAAAACAAACTCAGATTAGTGTGAAGGCCGGAAACTTAATATCATAAACCTCCCATATGACCTCCCCTCATGCCAGAATGAAGACAGAAGCTCCCCAGACACTCTCTGCCATCATGAGTCTTCAAATACAGTTGCGTTTTTTGTTTCTTATTAACCTTTTATGTAAAGGTGAGTTTTCTCTTCTTTTTCCATCTTAATTTAAATTTTCAAGTTAAAACATTATCCATGATATCCTATTTACAGGGCAAGATACTGCTTTTGTGACAAGTGTGTTATTTTGTTGCAGTGGATGGAGATGTGAAGCTGCAACAGAAAATCTCATTGACTAAATCTGTGGACAAGACCATTGTTATAGATTGTAATTTTCCTCCAAACTGCGAAAGCTACATTCACTGGTACCAGCTAAAGGATCAAACCTTAAGAAGAATATTATATTCACAAATTACAGGTGGATCTACAAGCAATGACGCTGGTTTTGAATCATTTAAAATAGATAGGAAATCAAATTCTAATTTGGCTCTGAAAATCCCTGAACTAAAACAGCATCATTCAGCAGTCTATTACTGTGCCTGTTGGGTCTCAGGCGGCACAGTGGTTATAAATATTAACACCTCATACAAAAACCCAGCAGGCTTCCTGATTAACTCTGAAACCACAAGCCACAAGTTTTTTATCATTTAGAAACATCTGCTGAACGCTGAAAAAATGATCATTTCATTCACTGTAAAGGGGTATGCTGTTCCTGAGCACTTGGGAAAAGAAGGATAATGATAAAAGTTTGACTGATGAAGGACAAATGTGCTGTTGAACAAATGTACCCTTCAATGAATAGACACAATTTAGCTACTTGGATAAGCAGACGCAATTAATTCTTTAATTAACTGATTATTATTAACACTCTTACTAAAAGTTTAGAGGGTCCCCTTGCCCACCGACCACACAGTCACTGTGTCCACAGTCGAGTCAAATCCCAGCTTGTTGAAAGTTTTAGCAGCCGTGAGTAAATGTTGAAAGACTTGTAAATGAACTATTGTAGCTCTGCTGGTAACAGTGTGATATAACACTGCACACAATGTTATTGCTGGATTTGTTCAAATCTGAATTTAATTAAGTGTTTAGGACTTCAGTGACCAAAATCAAAAATAATATTTATTTTTTATTTTCTTTCTTAGACAATTATTATAAAGTCTACAGGGATATTCTACAACAAGAATCAACAACGCAAGCTGTAACTTTTTGTTGAAGAACAAATGACTGTGGGAGACAAGAAAGTCTTCGGTTCGGGTACAAGACTTTATGTGACAGGTATGTAAAATTTCATATAATTAAGGTATTCCAGGCCGATTTTTAAGAATTGCAAATTTAATTTTTACAGTTAAAAATTGTGTAACTGAGCTGGAGACATAGAGAAGAATAACTAGAATAGCAATTCCAGACTGCTTGTATTAAAAAACTGAAAATATGTCATAGTTCACTCAAAAAAACAACCAAAAAAAATCTGCCATCATTTACTGACATTCACTGATATAATTCTAATCATGCATGGCTTTCTTCTGTGCGACACAAAAGAAGATATTATGAAAACTGTTGTTTTGTCCATGCATTGAGTATAAAATAGTCGCACTGACACGATTCTTACTCGACTTTCGTGAGTCCAGCACGAATGGATGAAACCGTCGTGCTGTAGTCACGAAAATAATTTTCGTGCTGGAGTTACAGAAAATAACGAAGTAATCGTGTCCCTGACAGGAATAAGTAGATTAAAGGATAATTTCGTGATATTGTCACGACCTGCCGTGCGACTGGGTTGTAATAAAAATGGTGTTGGTGTTGTTTTGGACCCCCCTGACTTTCATTGTACAAACAAAATCAGTTTGAAACATTCTTTAAAATATCTCTTGTGTTCTACAGAACAATCAATAGATTTTGAACGTCATGACAGAGTGGTAATTTGTATGTAATTTGTGTGAACTGTCCCTTTAAAAATAGTGCAGACCATTAGGAACAGTGGTCTAAATCAATTATACAAAGCCAGTAGGTTTTTCATTATTCAGAAGTATTTGTAATAGTGTTAATCTGAGTGGGCGGCTGGATCAAAAGATTTGGGTCTGGAACACGGCTGGTTGTAACCGGTAGGAAAGAGTGTAAAAATGTCTATAATTATATAATTGTCTAAGTAAAAACTCAGTAATTTGATCAGTCGCTCCTTAACGACTGAATATGTGCTTCAATATGTGTCTCCTAAGATCCAGGGAAGGACAAGCTCATAGCACCAAAGTTAACTGGATACCTACCGTCAAAAGAAGACACAAATGACAAACAGGCAATGTTATGCCACGCTAGTGACATGTTTCCTGATTTGGTGAAATTTGAATGGAAGAAAAAAGATGGACAACAGTGGACGGGTGTATCAGCGGAAAATGTTTTGGAACAGAGGAATGAAAAAACAAAGAGAGAGGTCACTGTGACAAGTATGTTGATTGTGGAAAAAGCCGAAGCACAAAATGGCCAGTACCAATGCACTGTTACCCATGAGGGAAACCCTGGTGGGACCATAAGTCTTGAACTGATTGAAGGTAATTTGAAGAAACTTTGATTTACTACAGTCATGTTAAATTTTATAAATAAATTTTAAATAAAGTTTATCACACTTGATACAAGTTGAAGACACTGAGAGCTTTTATTCTTATTATGTATGAAAACATAATTAAACCCCTTATTAAATCAATAAATTAAATTAAATATTAAAATGTTATATACGAATAAACAAAACTAAAATTGTACGACATTCAGGGAAATGTGTGTGGGTTTGAATCTCATTTTTTGTCACTCTATTTATTTATTATTTTTATGTTTTATTTTAGAAAACAGTAATTCAGCGCCAGACTCCAAAGATGAGAAGACCCCAACATGTGCACCCAGCACAGCACAGCCCACAAAAGACCAAATATCAGGTGATTAAATAAACATTAATAGATAAATATATATAAATTTGCATAAAGATACATTTGGATGGAACTAATATTATCAAGTGCAAATTGTGAGTTTATATAATGCATTAGTGAATGCTCAAATGAAGATTATGAGATAAAATCCTGTTAGGTATTGTTCAATCTTACTTCATGTTAACTAATATAATATATAATGGTATGTTATAGTAATATAGTATGCTATCTAATGAACTTTATTGTAAAGTGTTACATTTTATTGAGTAAAGAAAAAAAGTACATTGTCAAATCATTTATGCCAAAAACATTTTGTTTACAACTGTACATAGATACGTTATGTGTATGAATAAAAGTAGCATATAAATAATTTTAACTGTGTTTTTTTATTTTTTACAGGAGACTCAGAGAAAATACCAAGTATGTTCCTGTTTATCTATGCATATGATGTCCTGCTCTTGAAGAACGCTTTATTTTTTTGCGTTGTGTCTATATTTCTATTGAATAGAAAAGCTGAAAGGAAAGACAAAAGCTCAGAGAATTAATGCATAAAATAATTATCAAGCAAGCAATGGATTATTACATAAAGCACATTTTTCGAAATAAAGAATAGATACATATTTGCAGCAATATTTCCACTGCTTAAATGTATGGCTTTTAAATGCTGTATGTTGTAGATCTGCTTTGCACAATTTAATTTTGAAATTTTACAATGCTGTATTTTAATTTTCAAAAATGTATAATGTAACTGAATTTAAAATGTTTTGTCTTCCCTTTGTGATGTTTTTGTTGCATTCTTAGAATTTGAATAAAATCTGCTCATAAAATAAATATTATACATTTGTAGTGAAATTAATTCTTTACAAATGCACAGTTGTTTAAAATTAATAAACTTATTTGATAAATTACGATTATATAAGACCTTAACAATGAAACTAAATTATTATATAAAAATATATTATACATTATTCCAGACATTATGAATAAATCAAACTACAATACAGTATGTAACAGAAAAATATTAATTTAAATTGACAATATTTTATTTATTATTAATAATAATAATAATAATACTTAACTTGAATATTATGTTAATGCTAAATTACTGCCTAATTTTATGACTTAAAATATGTATATTGTACTATACTACAAATAATCTGTTTTAATTTATTAGATAAGTTTTAAAGATAATATCATACATGAATGTGAAAACTTCACGGTAGTGATCGAAACTGCTGCGGTAGGAAAATGTGGTTGGATATGTTCACACCACAGGCGGAGGCGCGTACTGGAAAGACAACATGCAGCAGTTTAACCACAGCATGATTGGCTGATAATTTATTAGCGGCTGTCTTGTTGATCTAAGCTGTTATTTGTGGGTGAGAAGGTTGCACTATCCGTGAGAGCACAAACTGACTCTCAGCTGGGGTTTCCGCTCCCCGCGCTTTCAGGCTGTCAAAAAAAACTCATGCAGAAAGACTCAGGTTCAATAAAAACACTAATTGCTTTAATGCATATAATGAAATAAGAATTACATCCTGCATACTTGAGGCTTTGTGATAGGTACAAACATGTATGGAGATTCTCAAATTAGACCTGCACCAGATACATAAGCCCTTATTCAGTAAGCATGGCAAAAGCAAACTCAACAGGAAGTAGATTTATTGTACTTACTTAAGGTGATTTAAGAATGCTTACTGAAGAGGAGCCGAAACAAACATAGAAACATATTACATATCCATGCGTCATTGCAAGTCATGTATTACGTCATGTAATTTGTTACATGCAAAACTAGACAAGTCTTTTACTTTGAAAGTAAATCATCTCTCTGTTCATTACAAAAACTTTCAGACTGGTAGAAAAAGCATTTAAAAAAAAAGAAAGCAGACAGGAAAAACATGGCATTTTCACACACTTATGAGTGGCAGTGCAGACCTGAGACTATACTGCTTTTCACATTTAGGTCAGCTCCAGTGATGTATGTGAGATCAGAGGCATAACAACATGAACAGACATACAGAGTTTATAGCGTAAAAGTGAGACAGCAGTCGTTTTGTTACACGGAAGCATTTGAAGAGTGCCATAAATGTCGTGTTCAACACTGATATCATTTGATGATTAAAATACACATTAATATCCTTCATATTTCGGTTGCAGTACTGCATAAACTATAGTTTTTTGTTTAAGACACCAAAAAAAAAAAAAAAAAGATTGCACTTAGAGCTTTTGTGGGCACAGAGAGAGAGATAAACGTAACTCTGATCATGGCATCGGTGGATTTAAGGCAGAGTGACGGTCTAGATCTGGTCACCCATGTACAAAAAACCCATATTAAGACCCACGGCCCGAGGTCGAGCAGAGCTGGAAGAGGCTGTTGTGCTCTGAAAGTCAGAGTTTTAACTGAGCTCCTAATAAAAATGAAGCAAAATAACGTATTTAGATTATATCAACTGAGAAAGTAAAACATTTTATAAGATAACTATTAATATTGATACCTGCTAGACGATGGGCTTCTCGAGATCATGTTTATCATCAAGGTCTTCATCAGAGTCTACAGAAGCAAAAATCATATTTAGTATGATTAGCAGGACATGCACACAACAAACACAAACCCATTTCCAGTGTTCTCATATTAAACTATTGCTTTTAAACTATTCACTTTTTTAATATACTTATGTGGTGGGTGCACATGCTCACTAATACAAACAACATCTGTCTGAATATAATCAGCACAGAAAAGTTACTTTTTTAGGTGGAAAAAAATCTGGAGCACATGGTAATGCAAACATTGCAATCATTTAACATGAAAGCTTAAAACACGAAAGGGTCGCATGCTGCAGCGACGTCAAAAAGAGTTTTGTTGCCCACAATGGAAACAAATGAGCAAATCTAAAGATCTAATTTTTTTATTTTTTTTCCGATTCCAATTCTGATTTTGTTTATAAGAGCATGTCTTTACTGTCACTTTGATCAGTTTAATGCATCCTCGCAAAATAAAAGGAAATTGACTTGTTTTACCCCAAACTGTGAACAGTGCTTATATTGCTGCATAGATAAAAGATAATACTAGCATATGAATGTTTTTCTACTCAGTGCTTGCCTGTGTTTTACAGCTTTGTTTCCGGGACATGCAGTGTGAGAAGAAAACATGTTTGTACCTAAAGTGTAATAGGTACACTTTAAGGTACTAACATGGACACTTACATGGTATTAAGATTAACCCAGGACTTGGTCTTTGTTAATTTAGGACATTTAAGTAGTTTTTAGAAACATATCTTACAAAAAAGCATTACCTGGGAGTATTTTAAGACCAAACAATGACAGTGATGTATTTTAAGGTACGTCAGTGCAAGCTTTTTCCATTTTAAACATTTATTTGAATCTAGGACTAGTCTTAAACCCCGTTCGGGAAAGTTCAAACATTCATATGCTAATTTTATCTTTTATCTATTCAGCATATATACACAAATGCTCACATTTTGGGGTAAAACATTTTTGCAAAGTAAATGTACTTTTATTTAGCGAGGATGCATTAAACTGATCAAAGTTCTTTTACAAACAAAATCTATAAGAATCCAGTGACTGCAGAAGAATAAAGGTTTAATGTTTTTGTTGAAGCAATAGATTTTGTGTGAATATGAATCATAAAAGTGGTTTGTTTTTGTGTTTAAAATCTTTTTAACAAGGTGGGCCAAAGGCAGTAAAAAAAAAAGAAAATAAATCACCAGCATCACACAAAAAGCACAAAGTATTTATACAAATACATAAATAAAAAATAAAAATGAATAGCAAAGTTTGTCCTATTTTCTGTTACTTGTGATAAATTAAATCATTTGTTGTGCAATAAATATACTGTTATTAAAATGGTCATTTTCAGAATACAAGAATTGCAAGAATACAGAAAACTATGTTAAAAAGTAATGACTGGAAAACACCAAAGAGGATCTCCTGACTATGTAATGTAGCTTTACACTAGCAACAATAAATACTATTTTATTATATGAAATTATTAAAACCATGTTTTTAAAATATGATGGTTTTATTATAAATATGGTGATTATCTCTAAGGTTAACACCCAGCTTAATATATGTGACCCTGTCTGTAACCCCTCCTAAAGTCTTAAAGCTCCAAAAGTTGATTTCCACTATTAATTTCACTATATTTTTAATCTTAGACACGGCCGTACTCAGTCAATATTAAAGATATCACCGTTACACTTTCACAGAGCGTTCTTTAGCTTATAAAGAATGATTTTATGTAGAAAACAGTAAATGAATAAAAAAATACTTTAGGAGGGTTTTCACAGACAGGGTTACGTATGATATTTATCATCCAAATAACCAATTGTAGCGTGTGTTTCATATAAAATCATAGTGGAGCAAAAGATAATATTAGCATATGAATGTATTTCTACTCAGCCTCTTGGCTGCGTTTCGCAATTTTGTTTCCGGCATATGCAGTGTGAGAAGAAAACATGTTTGCACCTAAAGTGTCCATTTTAGTACCTTAAAGGTACATATTAGTACTTAAAGTGTACATATTTGACCATAATAGATACAAAAGTTTACCTTTTGAAAAGATACCACCCCAGTGACAGCTTTTGTACCTTTATTTCTGAGAGTGTATGTACAGTATATATGCATATGTAGCAAACTCCCACACTGTATGACTGCAGAAAGAAAAGTTTTAATGTCTTTATTGATGAAAAATTGATGAAGCAATAGATTTTGTGTGAATATAAATCATAAATCTGGTTTGTTTTGTTTAAAAATCTTAGAAATGTATGAGGCAAGGTGGGCCAAAAGAGGTAAAAAAAAAAAAAAGAAAAAAAGAAGAGGAATCACCAGCATTACGCAAAAGGCACAAAGTATTCATACAAATACTTTAGCTAAAGTAATATGTTTGGAATAGCTTTGAATAATATCAAAATGAATAGCAAAGTTTGTACTATCCTGTTACTTGTGATAAATTAATTTTTTTTTTTTTTTACAATAAATATACAAAATGTTTATTGTCAAAATACAAGAATCAAAAATATTTAAAAAAAGTAACAATTCCAAAAACACTAAAGAGGATCCGTTAACTATGTAATGTAGCTTTACAGTAGCAACCATTTATTATATTATTATTAAAACTATGTTGTTTTTTTTATATGATTATTATAAATATGGTGATTATCTCAAAGGTTGACGCTCAGCTTAATATATGATATTTATCATCTAAATAACCTGTTTTAGCATGTTTTACATGTAAAAATCATAGCGGGGCAAATTTACAATTTATTAATAGGAAATGGTTTATTTTCAATACAGCTGCAGCACCTCTAAATACAGTTTTCCTTGAATATCTCTAGCGCTCACCGCAGTGCACCTGAGCTCTGACTGTGGCTTTTCCTGGAAAATACGGTCTGTTAATGTTGTATAAACGTTGTGAGTTTGTACTTTATCTCACGCATGTAACCGTGACACGTGATAAATAAACTATGACTACAAAAAATATATATATAACAAACTAAAAAAAATATCAATCGACAGAATCAGAAAAACACGTGGCCCTGAGAACCATTTCCACACCAGCTAGTACGTTATTACCTGCCATGGACTCGGGAGGAGAGTAGAACTGTCCGTCTGGAGCGGGTCCTGGGTGTAGAAGAGGTTCTCGATCGAGCGCATTCTGCACTGAAAGATACCCTACCGCACAGGACACGCATGTTAGCTATATACTGTACGAGCAAATTACAATCACCATAAGTTATAACTATGTTGACCCTGACCATAATTAATAATAAGAGATTAGATTCTCACTGATTTCATCCCCGGCCTCCTGGGGCAGGACTTTAAAATCCAGCAGCCATGTCTCAATCCATGCCAGAATGAAGGAGGCAATGGGTAACAAATACCCAAACGCTCCCTGTGACAGAAGCTGGACAACAGAAGGACATTTAATTCATAGTTAAAAGTGTATAAATCTCAAAAAAAAAAAAAAGAAAAAAGAAAAAAAGTGGAACAATGAAAATCTCATACCTTTGATACAACTACTTTGACTATTAAGAAACCAGTAGTGATTGCTGTAGTAATCTGTGAAGAAGACATGTAGAAAAGTAATAATCATTATATTAATAATGTACGTTTAAGCGAAGATCAGTCGAATTGTTTTGACCAAGCAACACGTGTTAAACGCTACACAGTATGTTAATATTGAGTAAAGCGACAGCGCCCTCTGGTGGAGGAAGGAGAAAGCCGCTTACCGCAATGGCCCACCAATGGCGCAGCTTACACACTGCATAGGCCAGAATCAAGGCAGCGAAGCGGAACACAGCCAAGATCTGAAGACATAAACACACAATAACATTATACTTTGCTTCCATATATACAACATATGCAGCATACACAGTTTATACATTAAACTTATCAAGGGTGACAGTTCAGACATTTATAATACTGTTACATATACTAATCTACTGTTTGTAGCTTTATATTCATTAAAGAATACAATATTGCACGGTTTCCAATAGGCCTACTACTGTATTTCTGCAGCTTTGGTAACCAACCTTCGTATGGTAGTGTATATAGCACACTTATATGTCCAAAACTTACATGTATCATCCTTTCAGGACTGGTTTATCAACATTTCTTAAACTTTTGCTACATTAAAACTCCAGCTTAAAAAAATGCAGCGAGGTAGCATTTAAAAAATGGCATCACTGTGTATTAACATAAATCTAGGCCACACAGAAGCTTACAGGCCAAAGTCTACAGCCTTATTTCCCAAATACAAATTTGTCCTGAAAAAAAAAAAAAGGAAACAAGAACAACATTGTTTTTTTGTTTAATCCAGCATCAGTAACGCAGGAACTCTCATATTTAAACCATTCAAAATAAGTTTTTTAACACTCATTTAATAAACCCCTTTGTCCCCCGGTGTCACAGACAAGGCTTAAACCTAATCCTAGACTAAAATGTAAATCTGAGCTGTTTTAAATCAAAGGAACTCGCACTGACTGATCTTAAAACATGTCCGTGCCTTTGTTTTGTTTAAAGATGCACACAAGTAATGTTTTGTTCCAAGGCATGTTTATAAAAATTACTTAAATATCCTAATTGAGCTATGGCCTAATTTTGGTTTAGGGCCTAGGCTAAGCCCTGTCTGTGAAACCAGGCCTATATGTGTGCAACCCCTAGCTCAGGGCTGTCCTGCAGAGTTTAGCTCCAACGCTAATTAAACATACCTGACGCAGCTAACCAAGCTCTTCCTAAGCATGTTAGAAACTTCCATGCTGGTGTGTTAAGGCAAGTTGGATCTCTGCAGGACACCGGCCCTCTAGGGCTAAGTTTGGACAGCCCTGCCCTAGACAGAAGGGTTAAATAATTGTTCCAAACCTGTAAGGCTTTCGTTTCCTTCTTTGTTCTGAAGATGATCAAAGGTCTTACTGGTTTAGAATGACATGCGGAATTGATGTAATTCAAAGAACAACAAGTAATTAATGACGGAATTTCCATTTTTTTGGGTGAACAATATGTTAGTGCTGTTGATTTCTACGAAGATGCTGCCCAATAAAGTTTATTTCCATGGCATGTTAAAACTAACACAAAAACCTAATCTAAGCCCTGTCTGTGAAAGCAGGCATATGATTTCCTGGACAGAAACTATGTGGTTGAAAGAGCGTAAGTGAGGTCATGTGTTAAGTGAGAAGATTATTGAAAAAGGGAACCGTGTAATGGACAGTCCCACAAGAGGTTTCATTAGTATTGACACCTTTAAATGCTTGTGATCTCCCTGCTAAAGCACCAAATGTAATGCATCCTAAAGAGCAGGTCCTGTTTACTTGTGCACACATGTATTTGTATTGCAGTAGGTTATTCCCAGATTTTTTTTTCACCCAAACGCATCAGACCTAAAATATTTAATTGGAAACGCTTCTTAAATAGTAAGCTAATATTTCAGAAATAGAGGGTATTGTATAAGTATTGTATTTGTACTTACAAATATGTCAAAAAAAGATTTGTGGTAATCATACTCCAACACCTCTTTTTTCAGCTGCTCCTGTATACCTCCATTGACCTGGATAAAGATAAGCAAAGTAAATCCTTATGTATACATTAGACAAAACGCAGTGCACTTGATTTAGTAATACAATGGTGCTTTTCCCCCCATGTATATTTAAATATGCTAAGACCTTCACATTATTAATAATATCTAGTGAAAATATATTAGTGTAACATACATTGAGCTCAATGATCCATAGCAAGGTGACGAACAAAAGGTCAAATGTCACGAACAAGCAAAAAGTTCTTCGGACATCAGAGATGCACTTCTTCTCTCCTCCTTCATAGGACTCGATACGGGCAGAAATGGGTGTTGAGTTAATGTTGACCACACCCCCTATAGTGGCCCGTGAACCCACGCTGCTGCTGCATTGGCTGTCCATGACTCGTTCACTCCATTCACACTCACTTTTCAGGAGAGTCAGACTCTGTGTTCATGCCTAGTTCTGAAATCACACACAAATAGAGCGAGCAAAGGTTTATAGTTGTTACAGTCATTTGATCAGGACTTTGTGACGTCTTTCAATCTACAAACCCACTAAACACCCTGTATAAGTGGATATTTTTAGAAAACACCTAAGTATTCACACAAAGAAAGAAGCGAGAAAACATTAACAACAATAATAGACTGCAACTTGGGTTCCAGATATATATAAAAAAAATCACATTCATTTTATCTAAAAAAAAAAAAATAAATTATTTTACAGAGCAACAATATTGTATACTGAAGATATATGCTTTTGTTAAAACCACCTGTATTATTTTAACTTATTTTAAAATAAGTTTGTCAAACAGCACAATTCCTTGAGAAAAACTACATTACCCATAATTCTTGAGAAAGTCCACCAATCAGAGAATCGAAGTACAAATACAAATACCTATATTTATTGCGAAAGACCACTTTATTTGGAAATAATTTTTTAATACTGTTATATACACAATTAACATCTATAAATAAATATTATAAATATATTTATCTTTTGTTTTAATTCTATTGTGTCATTTGCAAAGGTTGGTGGGATTGTAGTTCTTATCTTCACAATGTTGTCTGTCTACTTTTTGCATCAAAGTTTGTAATGGTGTAATTCTCATAGTTGGAATGGTTGTAACACTTTAACAGAGACCTATTTTGAAAAATAAATTGAAAAAAATACATTAGAACCCAGGCAACGTCTGAAAAACTAGGTGGACACATCTCTACTTGATTGTGATTGGTCAAACGAGGCATTACGCTACAAAATATGTAGAATAAGAACCATGACAACAATGCATAACCGAGGAAACCTTTATGTTCTGCCACGCTTTGATTAGTAATTTAAACTCAAATTAATATTTTGTGTTCATATATATCCTTATACGTCCTTTCCTTTTCCTTCATCTGGGAAGTAGCTGTGTAATAAGCAGGATACTGTTCAATTACGATGAATAGACAACTTGTTCTACATCATTACACTTGAGAATTACAAAGACATCAGTCATAGCTAAGTGTAATAATCCAGTGAGAATAAACAAAGCTTGCTATACGTCATTTCTAATCACAACTGCTGTGCTCAGTGAATAGTAACTAGGCATGGAAATGTAGTCGAGCAAGTCTTATCAGGAACATTAGCAGGAAGTACCCCAAAAAACACTTAAAAAAATTTGGCAAGAGTTTAAGAGAACAGTAACTGTTTGTTACTGGGACAAGTTCCTCTTACTGATGTCATTTACCAAAAACCACGAGCACAGGAATTCTCATGCCTTGTGGACTGCATTGTTTGCATATTCGCTATGTAAGATAGACCTAGCTGTTCTTGACAGGATATTTGCTTGCTCTAAACGGACATATACATGGGATGTGCACTAACTTCAAGCTGTGCTTTATATGACATCAGATTACTCTTATTGACAATATAATTAGTAACTTATATGGGAAATTTTACTTTATTGCTGCCTCAACTACAAACTGGCCCTAGTTCCTTTTATAATACGGAAAATGGAAGTATACAACACATGTATATGTTAGGCTGAGTTTACGGGGTTATTTTAGAGTTCATGCAAAGCAGGTTTTATGCTAACGTTATTTGCTAGCATGATGGTAATACAGCAGTACGTTATAACAGGAAAAAGCAGCGCGAATTTTTTTAAATTTGCAACAGTGAATTTAAACAGTGTCATAATTAACTGTCACACATCTCAAATGTCTGCAAAATGGTAACATGCTACATAAACACACTCACAATCTCTGTAAAAACAATCTATCCGGTTAGATCGAGTCTACTGACAGAACAGAACAGACGTTTATTATAGCATCATATTAGCGTCGGTTTATTAAAATTGATGTGAGCTATTGATCATGTCGCTTACCTTGCTGTGCTATCCTATAAAAGTACGCCTCGTTTTAAAATCAACAGATAAAGCAGTGAGGATCTACCTGTCGCTAATAATTCCGCACCATCTGATGACTTTCGTTTCGGTC
Organism: Enteromius thamalakanensis; assembly: GCA_032357475.1. Taxonomy (NCBI): domain Eukaryota; kingdom Metazoa; phylum Chordata; class Actinopteri; order Cypriniformes; family Cyprinidae; genus Enteromius; species Enteromius thamalakanensis. The sequence continues at coordinate 11,649,051 of JAUCMT010000047.1, read as the reverse complement.
ATACAGGAAATAGCGTGTGTTGTTTTGGAAAGGGAATTCTGGGATATGTAGTACAATTAGGAGCTGAGTTAAACCTAGGCAGTGCTCCGTTGTGTTACAGCTAACAACCAGGTAGCATACAAATTATAGAGTTAAGAATTAACTTTTGACAAATGAGTGGCCACATTATTTGTGTCTTCATTTTGAACAATATAGCCAACATTATCGATGATAAGTGATAAGTTTTACAGTCACTGCATTCTTGTAAGTTAATCAAGAGTCTATCATTTGATAACATTATGTTAGCTCATGTCCTTTTGTAATGTTAATTATCAAGGCAGATAGCCATATCTTGATTTCACACTTAGAGCAGAAAACCCATGCTTTCATCTCTGTCTATGCAAAACATTGTCTTATGATATTGTTAAATTAATTTGCTCAACAATGGTAGCAGTGAGGTAAACAATTTTATTGAAATTAAAATTCCAGAAGATTCTTTAACAACATTTGAAAATAAACTGGAAGCATCTGCACCTGTAAATCATCTTAAAAATAAATAAAACAATAACTAACAGAATATTAACTGTCAAGCAAAAAAACATTAAGTGCCATCCTCAATCAGAACAACACACACTTGTAATTTGCCCAAATTCTGGCATATTAAAAATTAGGCGTAATCAATAATATGTGGCACAGCTCACACCGTCAATCAACAAGAATTATTAAACTGCCATTATTTGAACATTTTAAAGTGGATTATATTTCAAGTGCGTTTTGATAGCCTAATATCATTTATCTAGAAGCCGTTTATTTAAGCCTAATGTATTGTGGTTAATGTACTGTATATTGTGCATATTCAGCAGTCAGATGTCATCTTCTCAGTCAGAGCTGATTGGCAGGTGCTGGGTGGCTCGAACACCCCAGGGTCACTAATGCCCAGCTGAAGGTCAAAGAAGCGAGTAGACGTGGTCACGCTACTGTTTTTAGTGTATGTTTCCTGTACAGGATAACAGTCCTTCAGGGTATACACACCAACCCACGCTTCATCTGGAAAAGACAGGAAAAAGCTCAGACCATGCAAATCAGGACAGCACGGTATACTCATAATAAACATACTTTTGCGAGCTGGTTTCCGATCAGACCATTCTTGGACCTCGATCATGTCTCCAGGTCCTCCAATGAAGTACTGGTCCTCGTATGTAGAGTTCAGGGGAATATCATATGGGTCCCAGGCCTCCGTCAGAGCGATCTTTGCACACTGCTTAGTAATCTCCTCAATTTGGAAAAGCACTCCACTCTTGAACAAGTAGATGTACTCAAAGAACCTCAAAGACAGTTGCACAATGCAAATACATTTAATGTGAGCAAATGTCAGGCTTTTTAAAAATACAATTCAAATCAGTGATTCAGCTGTGTTTCAGATTTTGACAATAGTTGATCATTTGCATCACATTGGTGAACAACAGCTCAAGCAGTATTTTATACCAACCAAAATAAACTTAAAATGTCTTAAACTACTACTACTAATAAAAATAATACATAAATAACTAGTATTGTTGTCTAGTTTTCCAATATACCTATCTGAACATTAAATCAAGATACATTTACTTGAGATGAAAAATTAATCGTCTTGTTTTGGACTCAAAACTAACCTTATGCATGAAAAATGCAACATATTATTTTTACGAATTTTATTATTATTATAAATATCTTAAATAAATTAAAAAAAAAGTCTTTTTTTTACTCAATTGGTGGATTTATTACTTAATTTAAGTCAACCTAGAGATAATTTATCGAAGATTTATACCTTACATTATTTTAAATATATATTGTAAGAAGCCTAAATTTATTAAATAAAATTATTATTCATTATTTAGATATTGTTAGGCTAAATTTACAATTAGCCTATTAATAACTGTAGCCCTATATATTAATGCTTATGATAGTAATAGTACTTTTTTTATTTTATACATTCTCGTTTTGCTTCTTTATATGGACTTAAAATGTTTAGATATTTAGAAAATCGGACAAAATATTGTGATACGAGCGCATATTAAAATCAATTTCGTAGCATTTGATGAATTCGTACTTCTTACAGGGTGTGTGTCCCGTCTTCTGCTCCAGTACCCTAATTCGCTGGTTCTGCGCATCATAAGAGACCGCTGCCCGTGTGTTTCGTCCCGTGCCGTGGTCGTACTCGACGGTGCGACCCTCCCACAGTAACGGCGCCAGACAGGGCTGCGGAGGAGAGCCCAGACAAGGCACCATCGCGGATAATGAGATTACTAGCGCAAAAACAAAGCCTGACATGTCTGCTGGTGTACAGTTATAATTACATGAGATTTAAGTAGGCTTATTCTTATAAACATCCAAGGCCTGTCAGTGCACGAGAGGGTTTCCCAGAAAGTGACTGCGCTCAAGTGCGCCAACAAAACACGGCAGCATCCTTGTCACAAACACGTCGGAATCACTGATTGGTCACATATATCCATCTCATGACAAACCTATTTAATTATTTTTCACTAGCTGGAAAAATATTAAAATGACTTTTTGATTAACAAGTATTCATAATAATATTATATAATTTATTAATAATTAAAATACTAAAAAACTTTTTTTAATGTAATTGTTTCTTTTTTAACGAAGCTTACATTTCAACATAAGAATAATGCGCATTTCTAATTATTAATATAATAATAATAATAATAATAAATGCATTATTAATGTACTGTATCATTATTAATGTATAATATTGGCATGTATTATGTACAGTTTTGTTATAAAGAACTAAACGATTTTACCATAATAATGACAGACTCGATCCTAGATATCTTATAGGTAACTACAACGACAACATGTGTTATTTAGTGTTGGGCTCTTAATCTGGAACAATATCATCTTATCTCTGAGCATTGAAAGAATGTGTTACAAACAAATCTGACAGTACAGACATCTTTATATGGCCAGTATCAGGCGTATGTGCCGTTATTATTATAAACTCCGCCATTTGCATCGAGCCGATATACATCCAGACCACCAGGTGGCAGCGTCTATTACTTCCAACACCTTTGACTTTAGTCGGCCTGTCTTTAATGTGCGTTTTGTGTTGTTGACTTTTTAATATGTCGAGTCCCGTTCAACGCGTGGATTAAAATCTGGTCGAGTCCGTTTAAAGAGACTGAAAAATGTCTGAATTGACAGAGTTTCAGATTGAGTCCAGCGACGATGAGCTCCCAGAGGAGGTCTCCTTTGATTCCTCCAAAAGCGCTGCTCTGAAAAGCGTCAAAGATGCGCTGGAAGCAGCTAAAAGGTCTGTGAGTGAGTCCACTGTCTTCAGACACAGAGCACATGCGCGTATGTGGGGTGAACGTTTTTGTTATTCACTTTGTTTTCAGAGAAAAGAACATACTAAAGGACAAGAGAAAAAAGAGACAAGAGCTGTTTCAGGAACAAAAGGTACAGGGCGGTGAATACTGTGGATGTCTACATTATTACTGCAAAGAAAAGCGTATACGCTCTTACCAGAATTCACAGTAAATCGTGTGAAATATATCATGATATGTTTGTTATCTGTGTTTTTCAGAAGAGAAAACTACTTCCTCAAGAGCTCCTAGAAGAATTTCATGAAGAAACGTAAGATCGCCATCTAAATGGAAACCATTTGATTCCTTAAATCCTTTTGGAAACTTAATACTAATAGATTGTAATTCTTTCGTTTTAGACAACCAGGTCCATCAGACAATAAAGCTATCAGGGTATTACCAAAGCCCACAGACAACAACAAAGGTGACAACAAAATCCCTTGGACTCTGATATACTTTTTACTTTCTTTCCTATTGGTCAGTATTGAATGACAAACAACTCTTTTGTAGATAAGACGACAGGGAACGCACCTAAGAACATTTTAAAAAGGTAAAAAGATTTTTAACGTTTATTTTACTTAAAGGGTTCCACATGTACATATGGAAAATGTTTCTGCATTCAGTTTACCAGACAGCTACAGAGTAACGAGAATAAAAGATGAATCTGCTGAAAAGTCGCTGCAGCAAAAGGCCATGGACTTCATTCAGTCCCGTCTTTATGGATCAGGAGTTCAAAGAACCACCAGTAAGTTGAGTTGTGCTGTTCAGATCTTTCTTTTTAGCAGATTGTGGAGACCAACTGGATATTTCAAATACTTGTGTATATTTATTTTCAGATGCAACGCTTCTGTCACTCAAAAAGAAAAAAGGTGTGAACCAAGGTCCAGGTGTAGACTTTGGAAAACGAAAATTGAGTGAGTAGTGAGATAAGTGTATTATGTCCTCGACATTGTGCTTTGTAAAGCAACAGACTGAGCTGTTTTTATTCATTTGATAGGTGCTTCCCTGAAAAGCGAGGTCCAACAAAAAGTTGCACGCAAAAAGAAACCGAGTTGTTCATGAGATAAATCTGGAGTTTCACACCTGGAGGTGGCCTTCATCATCATGCATTTTTTTGACCATGTGGATCATATTTATAAAAAAAAAAAGCCATTTAATTATTTCATCCATTTTTTTTTTCAAAATATCAAATATACATCCCTTTATGTTATGTACAAAATAAACTAAAATCTGAACTTTCTTTACTAGTGAAAGAAGCTGAATGTAAACCTCTAAGTGTGAATATTTTACTCTACACATCAATAAATGTAAACCTGATCTAAAGATTAACAATGCATGTGTAAGGTTCTTCGTACATGAGATTGACTTTATGAAACTAAATTACTTTAAGGTCTAAGTTACAGTATTTTACAAGAATGCAAAAATAAAGTCTTTAATTTACTCTTATTGCCAAACCTTAAGGCTTTGCTTGGTCTGTGAAACAATAAATATTTTTAATAAAGGTTTCCGTCCATCCATTAAAATGTAATCACAACTTTTATGATCCACATAAATTAAGGAATCATAAAAATTAAATCTAAATCAAGCAGTTTAGTCTTGTAAAGATATGCATTTAATTTAGGCTTTAATTCACCAATATACACACATACAAGCTTCCATAAGAACTATATGGGATTTGCTATATGATGTGTGTTTTTACATATTTACATCATTTAGATGCAAATAAAAGCCTAAACGTCTTCACAAAACCCTAATTTAACTTTAATTCATGCACTGTTTCACAATGCATTTATAACCTTTCTAGATCTTTTAAGTTTTGGTTACCTAAGCTTTTAACAAAACATATCTTCATAATTGTAACGAAAGAGCAACAAATGTCTCGGGTGTTAACTGTGTAAGAACACAATTTTCACTTTTGGGTAAACTATTCCTTTAAATGTGACCAGACACATTTAGTTTGGCTTTTTAAAACGTGTAATCACATACTTAATACTTGGGCAACATTAAAAACATTGTGTGTCAAAACAGACGGCTATCGTTCAACTGGGTATTTTAAGTTTTATTACTGAAAATGATAAGACAGTGTTGATGACAATACTGTACCATTCTCCTTGTTTTAAAAGTACTGATGATCCGAGGGATTGACTGGTAAACAAGAGGAGAAAAAACAATGGAGCAGGCTTGCCTCTCCGGGACTGGATATGACCTTAATTTCACCATGTTCCTGTCGCACACATCCATACTGCACAAAAACACAGTGCAGGCAACGATGATGAGAGAATGCCTGAATATGGGCTTTTTAAAAGATGCAGTAAGAGATGGGGTGGATGAAAAGACCATAAACATCAATACAGTTACAAATCAAAGTGTCCGAACATTGCATCAATCCTGCTGTGCAGTTGGCAGAGGGAGGGTGCGCTTGCACAAAAAAAGGGCAAAACTCATACAGCTCAGACTAACGCTCTATACTAAATACCACCACTAAGGATGACTCCAGCAGTGTTAAGTTTTCTGGGTTTTAATTTTTTTTTACGGTAAGATAACTAAATGTTCCACTCCTCGTGTTAATATAATTTCAATATTTTTTCTTATTTTTCTTTTTTTTTTAATGGTAAAGTACACAAGCCGAGACCTGAAAATAGCAGGGTGTTGCCGCGGTGGGACCATAGTTATTCGGTCTCGCTCACTCTGCCAGCTTTCAACCAAGAACAAATATATCTTATATGTAAGTTTACTGATAATAACATTAATTATGTCATAATAATTTTCCTCATGCCTTGTAAATTAGGAAACAAACAATCAGAGCCTGCTGCACCCCCCACCCAACACCTCCTCCCCTCCCCAAAATTAAAAAAAAAAACAAAAGGAAAAAAAAAATAAAGACCATAATGATCAGGGATTTTGTCTGACTTTTAAGAAGCCCTCTTCCTAATGTGTCTTTAGGCCCGGTTTAGGCCCGGGTGAAGAGGATCCAGTCTGGTCAGAGAGTCAGGATGGGTCTGGCCATGTGGAGGCTCAGTTCATCAGGCCTTGGTTTCAAAGCTGGCCCCAGTTTTTTTTTTTTTTTGGGAGTCTGGGATGGACTGGGATGATGCGGGCCTCTTTCACGAGGTCATTTAAAGGGATGACTCTCCAGGGGTTAGTGCAGGTAATCATCCACTGATGCGAAGGCGCAGGATCCGCTGCCTGTGCGAGCCATGAGGGACAGACACTGAGCTGCCTGGCCGACGGCGAGCGCCAAGGGAGGCTGCTTTGGCAGATTATGAGTCTCTGCATGAGAGAAAATGTATCATTAAATGCAACTCATAAAAAGACAGTACCAAGTCATGATAATCAGTAATTATATCCCAACTGGATGCATCAAACGCCTCGTTTGTAATGGATTTTATTGTTTTTGTAATAATAATAAATATTTCTTAAGGATCACGTGACACAGAAGACTGGAATAATGATGCTGAAAATTCAGTTTTGCCATCATAGGAATATTACGTTTTGAAAAGTATTCAAATATTCAAATTTAAATGATTTCAAATTTCATAATTATATTTCAAAATATTACTGTTTTTCACAATTTGACTAAAAGAAGCCTTTTTGGATCAAATACACTGGATGCAGATTTGAGCATGTTATCAGTATTATATGCAGACATGACAGAAAAGAAAAATTTAAACAATTTATTTATTAATAATGTTTATTAATATGCAAAATATATAAAATTCTAATTTGCATATTAATGTGCAATTACACTGTAAAGTTTGCTAAATATTAAAACAGTCTGAGCATTTCTTGTATGACAGGATGCTTCTATAGACCTACGAAAGAGCTGTTTTTTTTAATCAAAATACAGCATTATGTTGCTCACTTAGGCTTTTTTTTGCTTTCACTTTTAATTCAGAAAGCTTTTTACTGTGGTGACTGGGTTGCTCTGATTTGATCAAAGTTGGTACTTTGGCCTGAAAAGTCTGAGAACAAATGTGATACCTACCTAATATTGCACTGTTGAGTGTGGAGCAGACAGGTTCTCTCTGGATGGAGTCTAGCTGGTAGCCCACAGGGCTATTCCATGGATCTGAATACGCCAGCAAACTGAATGCGTCCTGCAAGAATAAAGACAGTAAGAGGTTTAAGGATAAAACATATGTATCTCCATGTTTACTGGTCATTAGCACCAGAACCAAAACACGTTTTATACAATGTTTTTCTAAAGAGTATTTTAAATCATATATTTGATTATATGCACGTACAAACACTACCTACATGTAACTTTCATGTGTATATTATAGGCAATACCTTCAGCATCTTCTTATTGGCTGAGTTTTTACCCCTCTCACGGCGCAAGTGTTCACTCATGCTCTGTAGCTCTCTACCAAACTGAATCATCCTCTCAATGGCTGCCTGGCTCCCTCCGCACAACTGCCTCTTAGACGGAGCACTATCCACTTCTGTGTACAGAACATTTAATTCATTTAAAATCCTACACGGGATTCATTTGCATAACATAATTGACTGAAGTCACAAGCACAACATCAGGTATATTAAACAAAATCACACAGGAAAAACCCTTCGACCCACAACAAATTTCACTGGAATTTAACAGAAGACTGAGCCCAATTAATGTTCTCACCCATATCTCCATCACATTCCTCCAAGTCGATCCCGTGGGTAGAGCTGCCATTCAGAAATCCATTTGAAGAGGATTCAGACACTCCGTTCGAGAAGTGATCGACCTCCATCTCCACCTCAGCACTACAAGGAAATGTCAACATTTACACAACAGGCTTATTTTGTGCTGTACAGTTACTATGTTCTTATATGATTTGCCCTTTGTAATTTGCGATGAATCTGAAGTAATGACAGAACTTTTCTTTTCTGTATCATGATTAGGGCTGGGTATCATAAAAAAAAATTATGTTTGATACTTGTTCCTTAACTATACCTTTTTCAATACCAATTTTATGAAATCAGTTTTAACAAAATTACATTGTCTCAAAAAACATTTACTCAAAACCTCATCTCCTGAGCCACTGCACGGACAAAAATATATCCAACACAATAAATCAGTGCAGTAAAATAATACAATTCAAAATAGTTTCAGTTTACACATCTGCAAAGTTTTGTGTATTTACTCTTTTTTTTAAACTTTCGTCTTTTGAGTAATGAAGATTTCATTTTATTGTTGGAAAATAAAAGGGATTTTATATTACAGTTTAAAACACTGGAGAAATACTGTTTTAATCATTTTTAGAGTAGCCTATTATTTACATTCTACTGAACAATAGTAATATATTTCTGCTGCCATGTCCAAAACAAACTTTTATTTTGACGGCTTGCCATTAATACCTTTACATTTCTGTGTGTACATGATATGACGATAGATTTACTGATCTGATGAAATTATCAAATGCTCTTGAAGTAACGCTCAGAACAGTTCTGGAGACGTTATTCATGTAGCCTACTGTATTTATGTCCTCATTTAGTGAGACACAAGATGTTAATATCACTGAAAGCGTCACATGCAGGTCAGTATGCTAGTAAACAAAACCGCACATCTGCACCATTCATTAACACGGAGACACATAGGATTCATGTTTTTTCTGCGGTTAAATATTGACAAACACTATTGAAAGCGGGAGTGTACTCATTTGTGTGTGTGGTGGAACTGCACTGTGCGATACAGAAAGCGCAAATTATTGTAGAGA
>JAUCMT010000047.1:11620064-11635050 GCA_032357475.1 Enteromius thamalakanensis | reverse complement strand
ATGAAAAGTTTCCAATATGGAATATTTCCAAAATTCCCAAGCTTAACTTACCATGGAAATTTACCAGAAATTTTCCGCCCCTTTGCAACCCTACTAACAATTACTGAGTTCATCTTTAAATGTGTCCTTAAAGGGGAACACTCACTTTCTTAAAGCAATTTAAGAAAATACTGAATCGTTCACATACCCATCTCGTCCTTTACTGATAATTTTCACCTCAAAGTAATAGACCCCGCAGGCAGCTGGAATGGGGTGTGTTGCACGGACAGATGCCGCATCTTTTGGGGTCTTTCCATGACCTGGGTGACATACAAACAATCATAATGGTCAAACAGCTAATGGTTACAAGGAGCACCAAACATTTCTTGAATGCTATAACATCACCAGAGGTTGTCATGGCAAAAATAAAAATAAAAAACACGTAGCAAAATAATCAATGTTTTTGCTGTGAGAGCTGTATACTAACGGCTGCTGATATTTTCCCTGGCAACAGCAAAGATGCTGCACATTTAAAAATGCCAGTTTATAATATATTGCGAATATGCTTTAAATTTGGGAATTCATATTTACTGTAATTTTAATTAGCAATAACCAACATACCAATGTTGGAAATGTTTTACAGGCCTATTATTATTATTATTATTAACAGCCAATGTTTGTCCCTGAAATAAATGTATTTTATTTTAACTGGAGTATTTGACCCATTCAATTTTTTTTTTCTGAAGAAATAGCCTTGTCAGTTGATTAACAGTAAAAAATGTACACAATATAGGCCTGAGATGAACACAAAAAAATAATTGTATTATATACTATATAGCTCTCTACTGTGTGTCCTCTTTATTTCTTACCGTTTTATTAAAAACACTTTATTTAACAGTCACCTCTGACACAGCAAATGCATACAGTTTATTTACAACTATAGGCCACCACAGTGTCTGAAGAGGCATTAAACATATTATATACTTATTATTAACACATAAAAATAGCAGGCATGAAATAAAACACTGTAAAATATAGCACTAACAAAGATTGTTTTCCTCTCCTTTGAAACATATAAAGCCTATCTGTGAAATCTTAAATGAGTTAAACATAAGAATAACTTTTAAATCATCGCTAATATCACAAGACAAACATTTACTGGACTGAAGCAATATTAGGTCTTACTTGATTATACTTGATTACCCATACACATCATTTTTAAAATAGCTGTGATAAAATTTATAAATGATCATAAGACAGGTTGTTGAGGAATGTACATTTCTCAAACATCATTGTATTGCACTTCATTATGTGTTCCCCCCAAAATGATAACTACGGAGCAACGGACATAAAACTATAGTATTAAAACATCATCTTACAACGACGTATTACTGAGACATATAGTGACAAGTGATATTTATGTCAATTTTAAACAAGTAGTATCCTATACTGTTAAAAACGTCTTGATGTGCAAGAAAATATTTCATAATACATCTTACTTTCTTATCATATACATAACAAGGGCACCAATTGACACATCTTTGTTCAGTTTGGGTATCTGTTCTGTGTATATGCTCCATATTCTTACTATATCCTGCCATAATTCCTGATGCATCAAAATACTCCAAATCATAAAACACACAAAAATTATTCAACATATTTTGTATAAATTAGTAAGTAAATGTATTTTATTTTAACATGTCAGGACTTACAGACATTTGTAACATTATTTTGTAACATTTTAGCCCTGAACCTCTGAAAATCAGACTCATATCTGAAATAAATTCATAAGCTTGTACATTTATTAAGACATCTTGGCCTACTGGTAATTTAAGGCAGTCTACCTGAAACCTACCTGTCGTCAGCACTGACTGGCCTAATTAATTCTGTGGCCTACCTTTATGACTCAGCTGAGTGAAATGGCAGACACCTCACTGGATTACAGAGGCATATTTAATAACTAAACATGGTAATCAAATTATACATATATTACAGCTTTTCTTTATCTGCTGAATTCTTAGTAAAAGTCTTGCATGCACGCAATGGTAGAAAATCTGCCTCTGCAGATAAACACACACAGGCCTTTCCAAGAGCTTCTGCGTCAGCCTCGATCTGTACCTACATCAGCATGCGTGTATTAACACACAGCTTTTGTGCACATAGCATGTTGTCAAAATTGCCGACAATGACTGCATTTCAACTCTATACAGTAAGTTAGGTGCTTCCGGAAATGACTGAAGCATCTTTTATAGCTCGCTACTCAAGCTCACCACCATCTCATTGCTACAGTACACGAACTTTATACTGCCAAACTTAAAACCTTTAACTTACCATTCAAAGGCTACATGTCATATAGGCACACACACAAACACGGTTATGCATAAAATATATTAAAGCAATACATTTCTAGCCAATGCTGGCTGCTAGGAATGGTGCTAAATAATGCTAAAGGGAGGCTATTTTTATTCAAACATGTCGTCTAATCAGTTAGCTTTTAGTAATCAAAGTTTCTAGCTAACATTTCTATTACCTGCATCGGCTAACGTGCTCGATAATACTGATAATGTGCTTATCAGCTGTCTCCTGTTTCGTGACGATTTTAGCAGTTTGTGTGACTAAAAATAGGTTTGCTTCACAGACAATACGAGTAGGCAAAAGCTAATAGAGGAATATTTTTATATCATTAATCAGAGATGCAACTTGACACGAGCTAACCTGGCTAATGCCTTCAACATTTAGCTGGTAAACAACTTGGTGTTTGTGTTCATCTGCTGCGGTTAGCCGTGGTTACCTTTATAATGCACCCGGAGGTTGTTTTGAGACAGGCCGATGTAGCTGAATTTGTCTTTGGGGCTCCAGGATCTGGGGAGCGGAGTCTCCTGCTCGTTGACGGCCGGGTAAAGGCGTCTAAGCCGCTGGTTGAGCTCTTTTTCCTGCTCGTTGAGAGCCAAGTCTCCGTGAACGACAACCGACATCAGAAACCCACAGCCCGATGACGGTCCTGACATCGCGATCCGATTCCTGCCGCCGATTCCAAAAGCTTGCCAGCTATGTTTAGCTGGACAGCTTTTTAACAGTGTCCAGTGGCTAAAGCGACCACTGTCAGCCACCACAGGAGAAGAGCCGCTGAGATTTCGGGCTTGTTTTATTCGGATCGGACGGCTAGCCAGCCAGCTAACTGCGATTAGCTCGCAAACAACCTCTCTGATAGTTAGCAAAACGCTAGAGAGAATTAATCACGCCAATACAGCGAAACGGCAGCTTACAAACACATAACAGACATCCAGAAAGTTGAGCCTTGTTATTTAAGACGACATCCAACCGATCGGACAGACTAAATAGGGTAAAAGGAGCAGAAAGACAGCAGCAGAGGGAACCCCGATCTTTTGTTTGTTGTTAGTGTGAAATCCAGCGATCTGATTGGCTCTCCCAAGGTCCAGTCATACTTCCTCGAGCGCTCGGTACATGACTAGACGCAGGCTACCAATCGTGTCCTCCTTCTCACTTGAGTTGTTGTGAGAATATATTTGCACACTTGCATGAAATAATGTTTCTTTTATTTATTTCATAATTTTCAGTTAGTAAGGGACAGTACAGTTTGGGTGCAGATTAGGGTTCACTTACACTTAGGGTGCTTTTAGTGACCTCCTTTAAGAAAATCCTTTGAGGTTTTCTATGCCTAGTACTTAAATGAACATGCAACATAAGTTATGAATTAAGGTATCTTACTGCTGTTTTTTTTCTTTTTCTTTTTTTTTTTTACAGTCAATAAGAATATAACAAATAAAAATAATTAAACAGGTTTGGCCAGTGTCGGTGCATTTAATCTTGTTTAAGTAGAATCAAAAGTTTGACGAAATACAATATATACAATTTCCATATGTAAAAAAAGTCAAAAGTGGTGTTTTCCCATACAAAACTTCACATCAGCATGTGGAAAAGTGTAATATTTTAAAGTGTAATAATTTATCAAGAGTTCCTGACTTGACATGTAACGAGAGTTTCTGAGCTTCACCTGATGTCTTGGTCTTTCATTTTGTTTAGGGATGTAAAGCCCTTTTTTCAAACTGTATAAAGTGCATTCTCCAACATTCCAATGAATAGGTAATTCATAACTTTTGTCATGAAGTGTAAAAACATATGCAGATTAGTTTCTTTAAAACATGTTCAGACATGTTTGTGGTTCAGTAAAACATGGAAAAGTCAAACTAATAAACATGATTAACATATCAAAATATGTGTGCTACCCATGATTCAGTTTGTGATGTTGTAGGTTAAGGGCTTTATATTGCAATAATCTGTAACACTTTACAATAAGGTTCCATTTGTTAACATTAGTTAACCGCATTAGCTAGGCCTAATCTTTGTTATGCAAACTTGAATCATTAGTATTAGTTGATTAATCTTATTCATTTCCATTTACTAAATAAATCAAGAGTGTCTGTAAATGCACATGAATATGAGGGATTGGTAAACACTGTATGTAACACACATTGCTCATTGTTAGTTGATGCTAGTTAATGCTAATAACTAAATTTAATTAATGGGACCTTACTGTTAAAATGATTCAGACAGAGAAAAGATACATCAGCAAGCATAGAGAGGCCATGGTTATTGATCTGCCATTTCATCCACCCCTGGAAAAGCCACAATTGTACATTCAACAATCAGACAGTAATAAAACAAGATATAAATTTGTTGAGGTGGACCCTATTTTTAAGTATTCTAACATGACATTGATTTGTATGATTTCCTACTAAATTAAATCTGAGCACTTTTATTGTTTGTATTTCAGTTCAGTGTACACAGTCCCAAAACTCACGGCACAGGCATTGGCAAAGGCCGTACACCATGACAATGAGAAGACTGACAGGTACCAGACTGACCATCATCACCCCCACCGTGGTATTCTGCATGATTAGCAGATAGACCCCTAGAGGCAGCGAGCTGAAGTACAGCATCCCCAGAAGCCAGACCAAGATGCGTGCTGAAGTTTGACACAGCAGGGCCGCACAGTTCCACACTGTCCATCTCTCAGTAACCGAGGCCATGGAGTCCTGGCTGGAAGAGCGGTAATCCCTGCTCTGAGCTGGAATAACAGATTCCTGCCGAGGCTCCATAATGGTGATCACCATGTAATTGGAGCGAATGGAGGTGGGAGAAGCTGATGTGGAGTGTCCCACCAGAGAGTTGAGGCGGCTGGGACTGAGGAGAATCTCGCCTCGGTTGTCATTAAGGTTCTGATGCTTCCGTGTCTGTATGGACAGCAGTGCTGACACCAAGTTATACTCATCTGGTAGGCTGTCCACGTCTTCTCCTGGAAGGTCTGTGATGTAACGGCAGAATGGACAGACCACTGCGTTTGGAGAGGATTCGCCTAAATCGAGGATTTTTGCAAGGCACTTGGCACAAAGACAATGGCAGCAATCCAGGACCTTGGGCCGTCGACTTGACAAGCTGTAAGCACAGTAGCAGATCTTGCATTCCAGTTCCTCTGCGGTGAAGCCACCCACCACATCCTCCGGGAACTGTCCCATCATGTCTCCTTCTTCTCAACGCTTTCTCATCGGCTGGTTGTAGTCAAAGTTATGTGGGAACATGGTTGCGAGGCAGCTGTTGGGCCTCTCCTGCTGTCTGGATGGTGTGCTGTGTAGAACGGAGCATCGCCTGTACTGTGCCACAGTGGCTTTGGACGGGTTTGTGCTGAGGAACATTTCATGCACTGTGTGGAAGGGTGGGGAGAGGCCACCACCGAAAAGATAACTGTTAACACAGCAGTAGAGAACAAACACTGCGGCAACAAAGCAGGCCCTGTAAAACCAGGGCTGGAATTTTCTAGCCAGGGCTTTTGTTGCCACTGAAATTCAGTCCAATTAGTGGCTTCAAACTTGTTTGTGGTACACAGTGCTGCTTTTGCTTGCTTGATGCAAGGTTATTCCAACCTTTAATTTTCCTGAAATCAGGTTAAGTTAAGAATATTCTGTAATATAAAATATTTGTTTATATATTTAAAACTCGTTATAAGCTGTAATTTTGAATACCAGCCAGCACAGAAATACACAGCTCACTGTGTAACATCAAAAATTAGGTCAGTGCTGTTCACTGAGCCTGTCTCTCAAATGCAGGTATGACTGAAATTTCAATGAGAATCGGTATTTTTGTCCAAAAACATGTATTTTATATGCCATGTTTAGATCAGTTTAAGGCAAGGCACTTTTTTCTTTTTTGGGTGATGTTTCAGACCAAAGGAAAGAAAGCATTCAAAATAAACATTTAGGTGTTTTAGTGCACTTTACCGGTTTGCATCTGTAGATTTTTGAACAGAAATCTTCACTTCAATTGCACTTGAATGCACCAGACTTTACAATTTTATTTTAATTAATAGTCTTAAGGGTTTGTTTTTATATTATCTGAGTTCATACAATATTTTATCACCCACATCAAAAGGAGATAAAAAGACATATCCAGAAGTCCCTCTGTAAAAAAAAAACTGTTCTGTTCTTAATGTAATCAATCAACTGGGAAAGTATACATTAAAACTTTGTATATGTTTGTATGTCTCTGCGAGCTCTTTCTTTCTTTTTCAAATGGGAAAAAAAATATTTTGAGTTTCACAACACTGACATTCAAAAGTTTTGGGTAAAACTTATTGTTTGGTTTGTTAGGATGGGACAAATATCATAATGATAATGTTTGAATATCTGAAATCTGAATAAAATAGTTGTTAAAGTTGTATTGCGTATAAGCGGTATATATGATATCTTAAGGTAGGAAATTGACAGAATATCTTATAACATGATCTTCACTTAATATCCTATTGATTTTTGGTTTTTAACCCATACACTGCATTTTTGGCTATTACTACAAATATACCCTAGCAACATATAGCTGGCTTTGAGGTCCGCAGAGTAATGACAAATAATAACACTTGAGTAATATTTAATACTTATATATATATACTGCAAGTGGCTGCTTACAGTAAAGTACACTGCGCCCTAGTGGTTGACGTGGTAGGCGTATAAAGACATATTTTGTCTTAAACATAAAGAAAATATCAGATTATCTACGTATGACTGTAAAAGAATAATGCAGGCTAAAGAAGAAATATTTTTCGAAAGTTTCAGAGAATGAAGTTTCTGATGATGAACTAAAAGAAGAAGAAAAAAAATGAAAAAAAAACAACAACGCATAATTCCTTGCAATATGAAGAAATCAAACAAAACGTTATAATTTCGAGCAATAAGCTGCATGCAGAGGAAGCCTAACCCAGAGCAGGTGGAAAGTCGCACAGCTGACTGAACGATGACGTAAGAGTTCCCAACAGCAACCCGGGGCTGCCTCTGGGTGACGTCAGCGACTAAACAACAACAAAATAAAGAGCGGCTGGCAGCGCGCGTGAGGAGCGGGCTTTGCTATGGCTAATCAGGGTGGATGCGACAGCCTGGATGCTTCAGAGGTGGAGCCGGTGGGAAAGAGCGCCGGCGAGACTTACTCCAGACCACTCAGCGCAGGTGGAGGTGGAGAGATGGCGGAGAAAGAGCAGCCTTCTGGAGTCCGACACCCTGCAGACACTTATTCTCTGTGCCGAATATCAAAGCTGATTAACTGGAAAAGACCATTATGGACTTCCGCTTTCTTCGCAACTACAAATATTGCGTTTTGGTGAGACACATGACGCAGCATATTTTGATTTTATGCAGAATGTAGGAATGCAATCATCACATTCTCTTTAAGATATCGTGATGTTGGAGTTTAATTTAAATATTGCATTAATGGGTCAGACTTTATCGCTTTCCAATGCTCTACATTTCTCTGCCTAATTAAATAGGCCTAACTGTTTTTTTTTGTGGTCTGGCCCCTAAGGCATTTTCCTTTGTCAGTTTCTCTGTAGGCTATCTGTGGTTGCACTGGACTTCAGTTTTTTGCTATTCGTACCGTGGTGGACCTTTTGTGCCAGTGACAGTCGTTTCTTTTTCATCGAATGAGTACATATCTGCATGCACATAAGTTGTCAATATATTAATGGCTTTTTTTTTATATATATATCTTGTGGCATGTGGATAAATATTGTATCTGGGTTAACTTGGCTTTATTTGGAGTGCAGTTAGGAATTAGTTTCACCCTCAAAGCACATGATTTTACATAAGAGGTAATTAGAATAAACAGAAATAATAACAACCATGCTTGAGCATGTAGTTTTGTTGATTTGAAAGGTATGATGATAGCTCTTAGATCATTTGACAGCTTTAAAAAAAAAAAAAAAAAAACATACAAGCACTATGCATATGATAGATAGACGTATGTTGACTGTTACTGTGCACGTGATTAAAGATGGGAAACCTGATTGTTGTTGTTTTTTTCCATGCAGGTTTGTGTCCCTCAGTCCCTGTCGGGCGTTCAGCCTCATCTCCATGTGCGTGGCTCTCTTAGTGATGATACAACTGGTGAGAGATCTGGTTCTTTCCAGATCAAGAGGTGAGGGTTTGATTCATTTTATAATATTCTAGCTAGTACTGTTAAACGATTGATCGCGTTTAATCACATTCAAAATAAAAATGGATGTGTGCTCTGTTTGTTTATTTTGTACAAAACGCACACACATACAGCTTATATTTAGAAAATTTTTACATGTGTATTCGCATTTTGAATGCGTTTAATCATTTGACCGCACTGATTTTAACATGTGTGACAGTGTAGAAATCACTGATGTTTATTTTCTTCGTTACAGGAGCTGCTCTATGGAGAAGTATGACCAGCAGGTAAATTTAGAGCATGCACACCTATTCAAATAGAATGTCCTATTCTCACCAAGAATAAGTATTTGATGAAAATCCCCAAAAATTGCAAAATATTATTACAAGTAAAATAAACTGTTCTGTTTTAATATATTTTAAAATGCTATTTATTCCTGTGATAACAAAGCTGACATTTTAGCAGTAATTTTTCTAGTCTTCAGTGTCACTTGACTCTTCAGAAACTATTATAATATGCTGATTTAGTGCTCAAAAATATTTCTTATTATATATGTTGAAAACGGCTATTTTGAAACCGACAGACACTTTGTAAAGGATTCTTTCAGCAACAAAAATATTTGAAATAGAATTTTTTTAACATTGAAAAAATGCTTTTGATCAATTTAATGCCTCCTCGCAGAATAAAAGTATTAACAATTTCTAAAAAGTCCAACTAACCCCAAAAGATTTAACTACTTGTTTATTTCTTTGATTACACTTCATGTCAATAGTCCATTTAGACATACTACTAACTATAACAAGATTTCTAACTACATATCCAACTACATCAACTAATTCTCATTAATTCTCATCTACATTTCTACTAATTCTTAGATTAGACTGTTAGCAGAATAAGACGACATACACTTGCAAGGTTTCTGACAGTCAGTATGCAGTATGTTGTGGACCCATAGAAATAAAGTTTAAGAAGATATTAGGCATACAGTCTACTAATACTCTAATGACTACTAGATGACATGTAGTTCCAATGTTACTAACTGTTATTAGATTGTCTAAAGTGGACCATCGAAATAAAGTGTTACCAAGTAAATTGTTATTCTTGTAGTTGCACTGAAATTGTACTTGACTCAGAATTTTAAGGAGTGAACTCATCTGAATGTATTTATAACTGTGATTTTATCTCAAGTATTTTCAGTTCACCAGCTACAGTCCAGCCTGTAGCCACTAGAGGGCGTCATACACCTCTTATTGGCATTATTGATGACATACAGCAATCCATAAAGCCTGTCATGTGAGTTTAGAAGTGCCAGTGAAATCCAGCGCTCCTGTGAAGGAGATCAAGACTAATTAAGAAATCTAGCAAAGCACTCCTGACCTTCTTGAATCTTAGTAATATACAACACTGGTAACCTTTCTCATGCAGAAGAGTGTGTCCAAGTGAACCAAGATTATAGAATTAACATTTACCTCAAATCATTGGATATGAGAACATTCAAAAGTTGCCCTAAGTTTGTTAAAGTATTGGATTAGTGGAAGGCTTGATGAATTTATCCAATACTGCTTATCAATGGCCTTCGGCTTTCCATTATTTTAATCCCAGTTGCGTCATGCTGTACTCTGACCGAAGTTTCCCTGTCATTGTTTACATGATGATGGTAAAAACAAATGCAATGGCACTATGCTAAAGTGAGTGAGATGCTTGTGTAGTAATCTTCAGTGTGGTGTTTATGTGAGACAGGCCTCATTAAAACCTTGGGTACTTGACCAACAGCTGCTGGATTGCCTAAGCTTGTTCATTTCTGCCGGCTGCTGTTGATACGAGTCCTGTTCCAACAGTTGTCTTTGCCCGGGTCTTTACTCTGACCCTTTTGCTCCTGCCCTCCCACAGCTGTGGGGTAGAGAGCTTTCTGTTGTGCCCTACTTTTTGTTTATTTCATAGACGTTACTTTATATTTAAAGTGTGATGGTAGTTTCACATTAAGAACGTTCAACTTCCAACAGAAGTTTTATAGTAATACAAATTTAGCATCTCTTTGCTAATGTTTACACTATATGTATTAGGATTTGTAGATTCGTAGTGCTAGAAGTGTTGTTTTTTCTGTACACTGTGATGTAATGCACTGGAGTAGGTTGTTGTTTTCCTGTGGAAGCATGTCGTGTTGTGAAACTTGAGTTTATGTTTCAGACTGGGTGGCATGAAGAGTAGAATGACACAGCCGTTTGTGCTCTCAAGAGTGACAGCATTTCCTTGCCATTCTTATTGGGAGGATTTTGGAGGATCCCAGCTGAGAAACCAATCACATCACAGGATACTAACTAACAAAGGGTGTGTCTGGACACTCAGTGGCCCATTGGAGGAAGGCTGAGTGAGGGTTAGATGAGTGGTATTTTGTTCGCTGACCAACTGACCAGTCATGGTCCTTTCATCACAGTCAAATGACCAAATCATAATTACAGATAAATAAAGGTGATACAGATAAAGGCAAATGTTATCTGTATAGCCTACAAGCGAGGCTAGCCACGTTTTTACAGGTCAGTTCTGAATATATGCATTGAAGTTTTGCATAGAAAAAAAGTTGTTGATCCATTGTTGTCTAGGTAAACTAGGTCAAATTGTTTAGTTGTGTTGTCACATGCTGGATTTTTAAGCAAACCATACTAGGGAAAACAATAAAACAAAAGGCAAAAACTGCAAAAATGTAAAATATACAAAAATAGCTAACTATTAACCAAATGTATTATAATTTAAAACAAGTAAATAATTACAAAAAAAAAACAAAAAAACAAAAACAATAAAAATGTGGCAACCTTTGTGAAAGGACATTTCTGAAAATTGAATATTTAATTGGTAAGTTTATACCAATTTTATAGCATTAACACAGCTTAATAATAATTTTTATTATAAATAAATTATAATAATATTTATTTCCAATCTGCCCCAAATGGGTGTTTATGAAAACAATGAATTAATAACTTTTTATTAATAACAATTTCATAATAAATTTTTAATAGAACACAAAAACCTGTCTCAAATGGACATTTTTTAAATATTTTCTAAACGCATGTAAATAATAACAATAAAACTAGATAAAAAAAGTTTGTCGAGACAAACTTTAAGTTGGCTTGAGCAAAGCAGTGGCTTAAAGTTTGAAAAAGTTTGAAAAGTTTAAGATAGTTTCAGTTAAAAAAAGTTTAAACAGTTAATAGTTGCTAGCATGATTAGCAAGGTACTAGCATGATTAACATGTTACTAACATGTTTCTAGCATGATTAGCAAGTTACTAATATGTTGCTAGCATGTTGATAGCATAATTAGCAAGATACTAGCATTTTGCTAGCATGATTAGCAAGTTACCAGCAAGTTACTATTTTGGTAGCATGATTAGTATGTTACTAGCATGTTGCTAGCATGACTAGCAAGTTATTCATTATTCAAGTTGTTTATTATTCATTTGTTTAATGATATTTATATTGTATATTTACTTATGTTGTGCTAAAGAGGTTCTTATTAAAAATGTTATTAACGCATAATATAAATGTAACATTTTAAACATGAGATTTTCAAACATTCACAATGAAACACTAATTTTTTTTACAAATCGTGAGATTAACAGAGAGAGAAAATGGTGGAAAAATATTGTGATGTCAAGGAATTTCTTTGTTGTAATACCCATGTACCTGCATGGAGATCATTTTTCACTGTTTTCACTGTGTTATTTTAAATACTCTTCTGAGAGGGTCTCATTCTGTGAAGAGGGGGTATTAAGGGGGTATTATGTTTGTACGTGTGTGTGTTCATGCCCAAGCACTGTCTGTCTGATGCCTGCTTGTGGAATGCTATGTGACTCTGGTATTTTTAGACCTGACCGGTTGAAATAGTGACGCTCAGGCCTTGGTCAACATAAACACTGGCTAGTGTGCCTTCATGCGTCACTTCAATTTGTTACTCTGGAACTTATCACTGACACACTCACCTTTTGACTTACCTGAACGCCTTTCATGTTAAAACCTAAAGATTTTGAGATGACTGCTGAAGACTGTGGATCAGCACTGAGGTAAAAAAAAAAATACACTACTAAACAAATTAGTACAAAGAGAGACTGTTAACTTTGAATACTACGAATCAGTATTATGTGAAATATATCCAATTAAGTGACCAGTTTTGTGTATATGACTTGGATGTTTATTTAGTGTCTTTTGAAAAACATGCTATTTGTGATATTTGTCTTTGAAAATGTATTTTAGTCTTACTTTACATTACAGTTAGGTTTGTCGTGTTTCAGATAAGCTTGTCTCAAATGACTTAAAATGGTCAGTCATCGTGCATCAGATGTGTCTGGGGCTGTGTGGTCTCCATAGTGACCCTTGTTTTGGAACATTAGCTAGGGGGATGTTCATGCCGATTGTCACAAGATTGTCACTGCTTTATAGGTATTGATGTCAGTCACGTATGAAGTATGAATAAAGTGTACGTAAAGAGGCCCACAGACAAGCTGAAAACATCATTAAAGCAAGCTCTTATTTTACAAATTAAGAGACACTATTGATTTTCAGTGGTGTTTGTTTTGGGCTATTTTAGTGCTCTGTCACTAGGTCTGTCTGAGTGCCAGACAAGTAGCTTTCTTTGTTGTTTTAGCGATTAGCATTGGAGTCTGCTAGTCGAGCGGTTTGTTTCTCAGAATCCAGAGTCACCTGTTGTTGGCATTCAAAGAGGCTTTTCTACACATTTTCTTTGGTTTAAAACGATTTTGGACTTTGAGGCAGCAAACTTCATTTGGTTGTCACATCATAACATTTAGCAGTAATGCTAGCATTTAGCAAGCAATCAATGCGTAACTATCAAACACCACATAGCAGATTCCTAAAAGGCGTAACAAAAGTTCTCATCTGATGAAATCTTTTAATGCTTGTGAGCATTAGACCTCATTGATCTCCAGTCGTCAACTCTGGTCTGGGTTGGGCAAGCCTGAGCTCACTTTCTCTGGCACTTTACTAAGATGGTGAAACGCTAATGTGAGCTCTGTTGCCTCATAGTCACATGCCCCCCCATGTGCTCTGTCTAATAGGAAACCTCCGGTGGGGAAACATGTCTGTGTAATATTGCAGGTGGTTTATGACCTTTCTGAGGAAACAGATATGTAGTAAAGTTCCTAATTATGTGGTTATGTGTAGAATGTTTTTGGGGCCAATCTATTTATCTGAAGGACTTTGAAAGGTTTTTGACATATAGGTTGCATAGTTAGGTTTGTTTTGGATATGGGAAATATAAGGCAACAGCTGTGAGTGGATGGGAGTGGGGCACATAACCACAGATAAAGGGCATTAACAAGCCGCCTGTTAATAGATGCCAAGAAATTCCACTGATCTGAAAGTCAAACGAATTAATTCAAAGGAATAGCAATTTATGTAATTAAATGTTTGTCAATGTAAGCTGTCATATGAAGTCATATTTTAACAAAACATGTTGGGTGAACCTTCAAATAAGTCAATTTTATTTGGTTTCCTCATCTATAAACCATGCAGGCATTCTCAGGGTGCCTCCATTTCAGTTATCTCATGATCCCATTTTGGATATTATAAGAATCCTCTTGTACATTTCTGCTGTTGTCACTAGACTGTGAAGTATTTCACAGATGCAGTGTCTGCTCTGATAAGGCTAGAATCTGCCTTCAAAAGCATATAGCTAAGGTTATAGACACTGATGTGTTTAATTAACAGCAAAGTGTTAACAAATGTGTTTATTAAAACTTAGGTTTATTTTTTTATGTAATGCTATCCATCCTCCATAACATGAATTTAAATGTCCTGTAGTGTATAGTGTATCATTTCACAGTTCCAGAGAATGAGAAGGGGCCACTACAAATACATAGCAGCATATGTGTATAACAGATAAGAAGTTTACATTTGTTTAATTTAGTTAATATGTGTTTTTTTTTCAGAATGGGACATCTTTATTTCTGGTTCAAATTTAATGATAATTTATGTTACTGGTCTTCTAATTGTAGCTGGGAGGTCATTGATTCTGTCCAGGAAGGCAAGTCTGGATCAGGATCTCCGTTCACAGACTTCTGGACGAGCCTCAAGCTCTTCATTGAGGAGACCTCTTCTTTTAAGCAGCAGAATCCAGGCAAGGTATGGACACATTAGTTTTTGCATAATGTACCCTTTTTACGTTAAAATGTAAATTGTAGGTTAAAATGTATACAAGTGTATAAAGGGACACAATATAAATTGTGTATCCTTCCAATCTTAATTTCTTCAAAATTTTCCCCATTTTAACCACAATTTTGTCTTTTCTAGATAGGGTTAGTTAGTCATGGTCTGACAGTGGTGTTATTATTAATTTATATAATCACTGATGATGTAGGCTATGTTAAAAGCATATATTTGATTTGGTGTTATATTTTATATATAGATATATGGGTATTTAACAAATAAACATGGGATTGTATCATATGGTGTAAAAGCAAAAATGTTAACTCTAAAACTAAACTCTAAGAATGAACAACATTTTTTCTTATGTTATTTTTATG
>JAUCMT010000047.1:11589012-11619964 GCA_032357475.1 Enteromius thamalakanensis | reverse complement strand
GAGGATTGAACCGGCGTCAGCGTAGCGCACTGCAAACGTGTGCTGTGTGAAAGCACAATGACCGCTTCCTGCATCTGCACCGCATACGTAACGCACACGGACTGCATACGCACTGCATACGGAGTATGTGTGAAACAGGCGTAATACGGAACTATACATACCTATCGACGTTTTTCATCTGAACATTCGGAATCGTGTTGAATTTGTGTTTCTTAAAGTAAACTTCCTATAGAGAAACATGCACAAATCTTTGCCATGAAATACGCATTTAAAGGAAATGTTAGAAAAAGACTGAATTTATAGTATCCCAGATTAAGTTTCCCCATGGAAAATACAGATAAACCTGAAAGCTTTAACACAGCATATATACGTAGATGTAATAACAAGTAAACATACTGTAGCTGTTTCACTTACATGGAAGTAACCATTCATGTTTAAGCCAATGATGCCAAAGTGATAAGAGCGGGAGACATCAGGAATGACACATTCTCTCCCCTTCCTCTGTTCTGGCATCCGCATCCACATGTCCCAGTCCCATAGCTAAGGTACGGCAACAGTATGAATGAGTGAAGGAGGAAAGACAGGTTTAATATAGACAATCGATACACTACCGTTCAAAAGTTTGGGGTCAGTAAGGTTTGTTTGGAAGCATTTAACTGAACTAAAATGACATTTATAACGTTAGAACAGATATATTTCGCAGTACAATGTTTCCAAGATTGATAATAAGAACTGTGTCTTAACTAGTTGCTTATTAGCCTGTGAGAACAGCACTTCCCAATGGTGAGAGGAGCATCACTTTGAGAAGCTTTCGTGCAAAGGGAGCAGAACACTGTGCCAAATTAGACATTGCTTTTGAGAGGTTTACATGTAAACTGTAAATACATAAACCTCTCCTATTTAGACATAAATAATAGGCTAAATGCAGGAATTAGCTCTCTCACCTTTTCAGGAGTTGGCCATTTGGGCTCTAGTTCATCCTTGTAAAGGCTTTTTTTAAGCACCCAGCCAAGGCCAGGCATACTTTCCACTCTGTACAACAGAGACGGGTCCTCTGCTGTGTGCTCATAGCCCTGCAAAACAGCAGAACAGCTAGGTCAGGTGCACTGCCTGAAGGCCTTTAAAGACCTTTACAGTCATTTTAGATGGGGGTACAATAACCATTGTTAACAGAAGAATAATAGAGCATCTGACAGCATTTACCCCCAAGACAAAAGAAAAAATAGCATATTTTCAAGAAATGAAAACTGAAAAGAAACTTTTTTCTCCATTACTCACTTGGTCATTCCAGGCTGAGATACAGTACAGACTGTCATCCTCGCGCAACAAATGGATGGTCTGACTGAGAAAGCTGAGAGACAAATGTTGGAGAAGAAATAAAATCACACATTTAAATGACTTTTAGAGACAATGAGTCAGATGTTGTTACTCAACCCTTTCTACTAAGATGAGTTGAGCACTTCGGCACTCACACGTTTCTAATCTAGCCTGCTACAAATAATATGGGAGTCTGCTGCCATCTAGTGGACATGCGAGTAATTCAGTAAAATTATAAAATAAATAATATATAAAATGTTTTATATAATAAAATTTCTAAATTTACACAGCTAATACACTGCTCAAAAAATAAAGGGAACACTTAAACTACACAATGTAACTCCAAGCTAATCACACGTCTGTGAAATCAAAATGCCCACTTAGGAAGCAACACTGATTGACAATCCATTCCGCATGCTGTTGTGCAAATGAAATAGACAACAGGTGGATGTTAAAGGCAATTAGCTAGACACTCCCTGTAAAGGTGTGCTTCTGCAGGTGGTGACCACAGACCACTTCTCAGTTCCTATGCTTTCTGGCTGATGTTTTGGTCAATTTTGAATGCTAGCTGTTCTTTCACTCTAGTGGTGGCATGAGACGGAGACTACAACCCACACAAGTGGCTGAGGTAATGCAGCTCATCAGGATTGCACATCAATGCTAGCTGTGGCAAGAAGGGCTGCTGTGTCTGTCAGCGTAGTGCCCAGTGCATGGAGGCGCTACCAGGAGACAGGCCAGTACATCAGTAGACGTGGAGACATGAGGGCAACAACCCAACAGCAGGACCGCTACCTCCGCTTTTGTGCAAGGACATTTGCCCGAGAACACGAAGTGGCAAATTCACCACTGGCGCCTTGTGCTCTTCACAGATGAAAGCAGGTTCACACTAAGCACATGTGGAGAACATTTTGCTGCCAGCAACATCCTCCAGCATGACCGGTTTGGCAGTGGGTCAGTAATGCTGTGGGTTGGCATTTCTTTGGAGGTCCGCACAGCCCTCCTTGTGCTCGCCAGAGGTAGCCTGACTGCCATTGGGTACCGAGATGAGATCCGACCCCTTGTGAGACCATATGTGGTCTCAGACCCTGTGCGGTTGGCCTTGGGTACCTCCTAATGCAAAATAATGCTAGACCTCATGTGGCTGGAGTGTGTCAGCAGTTCCTGCAAGATGAAGGCATCGATGCTAAGGACAGGCCCGCCAGTTCCCCCAGACCTGAATCCAAATTGAGCACATCTGGGACATCATGTCTCGCTCCATGCACCAACTCCATGTTGCACCACACACTGTTCAGGAGTTGGCGGATGCTTTAGTCCAGGTCTGGGAGGAGATCCCTCAGGAGACCATCCACCACCTCATCAGGAGCATGCCCAGGCATTGTAGGGAGGTTATACAGCCACGTGGAGGCCACACACACTGCTGAGCCTCATTTTGACTTGTTTTAAGGACATTACATCATAGTTGGATCAGCCTGTAGTGTGTTTTTGCACTTCAATTTAGAGTGTGACTACAAATCCAGACCTTCATGGGTTAATACATTTGATTTCTATTAATAATTTTTGTGTGGTGTTGTTGTTAGCACATTCAACTATGTAAAGAACAAAGTATTTAATACATATTTAATTCATTCAGATCTAGAATGGGTAATTTTAGTGTCTCCTTTATTTTTGAGCAGTGTATTATACACACACTATTTATTATATATATACTGTATATATATCTCAGTATATTATATTACATCATAAAATCCATACCTGAAAAAATCTATGGAAATGTCCAGGTCTTCCTCCAAGACAATGGCAAAATCTGCATCCTAAAACAATTTATTTTTTAATGTCAAATGATAACAAACCATTTTAAAATGTAACTCTTTATAAAGAGCAGGTGTTTTCATACTCACTGGATGCAGATTGAAGGTTGCAGTCAAGCTGGCTTTGTAGTGCTGAGAAAAAAAAAGAGCATTAATGTATTAGTGCCATCTTATGGTCATTCACAAACAGGCTTTCATTTTCAAACAAAAGTCACAAACATATCACCTGTGACACTCTAGCATTCTTAATACTGATAGGTGTATGTTGAACTCCTTTAAGACCGAAGAGATCCACCACATCCATGGGTTCCTAACCAGAAAGCTTTTAGTTAATTATGTTAATATGTATAAATCCTTTCACAAAAGATGAGAAGAAAAAGAGGAGAGAAAAAAGGCAATACCTCATAGTAGCCATCAATAAAAACAGTGATCATCTGTGGATTGACACCATGGGAGGAAAGAAGAGAGCGCAGCATTCTAAAGTAACAAACATGGCT
This sequence comes from Enteromius thamalakanensis, assembly GCA_032357475.1. NCBI lineage: Eukaryota > Metazoa > Chordata > Actinopteri > Cypriniformes > Cyprinidae > Enteromius > Enteromius thamalakanensis. The sequence goes on along the minus strand of JAUCMT010000047.1, from coordinate 11,616,342 downwards.
TCAGTATTCAAGGTATGCTTATGTATATACTGTATATGTACACACACACAGGATTTCTAGGTTTCTTCTACTGAAGCCAAATCAAAACAACAAAAAAATATGCGTGAAATGTGTTTTCACTGTAACCTCTGGTTGATTTAGTGTATTCTAGATGAACAATTCTTGGTTGGCTACAACATGTATGCAACAAAATTGTAAAAACATACGTGCCAAAGACTTAACTAATCCATTTAACTTCAGATATATGATGTGGTTATGTGTTGTGGTAAAGTACATGATGTAAGTTTACATACCTATAGAGATAGTTTGGTCTATTTCCAGCTATAACCGCTACTGGAACGCTGTAGACATTGTTGTTAGGCAGCTAGACAGGACATGGAAAGGTTTAGTCAACACAGATTTAACACAAACACTGTTTTACCGTTTAAAATAATCAAGTCATCTCAGGATAAGGGACATAAGCACTAAACAACTTTTCTTGTACTACTTACATGTATATACTTCTGCATAAAATCAATGGTGAAAATGCATTTTGATTGTTCCTGATACTATAAATAAACATATCATGGTACCAAAAAGTGTATAATAGTAAAATATGTTTTCAAAAGTCAACCTAAAAAAAACCTAATATTAAGACAATTTCTTAAGTTCTAAAGAAATACCATTTGCCCTCCACTTTTGAAAGAAGAAATACCTACAATTGTTTTACAATCCTTAAAAATCTAAACATTCCAGCGATTCAACAAAATACATATAGACAAACGTATTATAGGTAAAATAAGAGCTTATGTGTGCTTGTGAGATATTTTTTTATTACACTGGACTATAAAAATATTCTATATTTAACGAAAAGTATATGGAATGTTATTTTACATTTGAGGTTTCCATTTCTAGATCTAAACACCTAAATCCTGCTTTTATTGTCTTCAGTTTGTTTACAGTGCAGTTTAACTGGTGACTACACTCTTAATTTCATCCTAAACTTGTTTGTTAGACAATTACAGCTGTTTATAACAAATTTTTCCAGGGTTCGTACAAGCTGTTTAAAACGCCTGAAGTACTTGACTTTTACATTTTGAAATGTAAATCCTAAAAGGGTTCTTAGAAGATATTATGAAAAGTATTACTATTTTTCAACATTGTATCATTTATGTATTATAATTGATTTAACAAATCACATAATAATCAATCATTAATGCTTAAAAATATAATATTTATATTATGGATATATTAAAATGATGGCCACAATGTCAACTCCTTCAAGATCAGTTCAAAAGCCCAGTACAAGTATGCAAAAACTTTAATCTGTTAAATACCAAGAATAAACTTACTTCCATGGTATTGACAATATTTTTCTCAAGTTGTCTTAATGTACATACAACTTAATGTACATCAAACTGAAGAAAAGGCACACAGAGCTTATTTATTTATCCAAGTTTATATTGTAAATACTGTAGATAATAGTACTGGCATGAGCACTAGACTTGCTCATTGAGTTACTGCATTATGCTTTGACTTTGAAACATGAAAAACAATAAAAGGCATTACTTATTTTGTATTCAGCTAGCCAACTCTGTTGAAACTGTTGTCATAGCATAGCCTTTGATTAGAGCAGAAATTAGCAAGGGTCCATGGATAAAGGTGAAAACCTTTACTGTTGGTTTTTTTTGCAGCGGGCCAGCTCAAGTATGCGGACACACAAGTACACACTTAACAGCCAACATCAAAGTTTGTAATAAAACTTTAGGTTCTAGTTTTTTGATGAAATCCGAGAGCTTTCTGACCACCCATAGACAGCAAGGCATCTACCATGTGCGTCAAAGACGGACACAAAAGACACTAAATTCTTGCAAAAAGTAGTTATTTTTGTTTTCTTTGTGTACAAAAAGTTTTCTTGTAGCTTCTTAAGACTATGAATGAACCATTGATGTCACATAGACTACTTTAGCAATGTCTATGCTACCTTTCTGGGCCTTCAAAGTGCTAGCTCCATCGCTATCTTTGGTCAGGAAGCACATGGATTTAATTAAAAATACGTCGATTTTGTGCAACAAAGGTAAACGGAGATCTTGTGGGTTTGGAGCAAGATACGGTTGAGTAATTAATGATATAATTTGAATTTTTGGGTGTACTATCCCTTTAATGCATCCTAGCTCGAGAAAAAAAGAAAAGAAGAAGTGTATAAAAAGTGCAAACATAAATCTCACTGACTACACATTTTTGAATGGTAGAATATAAAAGGTTTTTAGTCACAGGGTGGGTGTCTTACTGGGTCAGGATTAAATTCTATGGGTGCTGGATCCTTGCAACTACAAATGCTTCCATATCCTTCCACTTTACTGCAGAAGAGTTTTCTTCTGCGGTTCAGCTCGGTGTCTGCCCAATGGCACTCTGCCTCTGCAATGAGACACAACGTCAACAGACAGCTTCAACAATCCATTAAATAACTACAACAAACTCTACACTCGAAATAATACCTTCAGATGCTGTCAGCTGGACCTCTGTCTTCAACAGCACAGGATCACCCCACGTGGAAAGAGCAGGAGACTTGGAGTGCTTCTCCCCATAAAGTTGACCTGAGAAAATAAATAGTACATATCTAAAATCACACCACAGTGAAAAAAAAGAGGCGTTTTCTATTTTTATATATTATGAAATGGAATTTATTACAGTATATATATTTATTTATGTAACGCAATGTCAGCAACAGTGGATATATTCATTCGGAAGAGGATACATTTCAATTTCACAATTAAGTTGTACATATAATTTCAAAACAATTTTTGTTTGAGCATTTTATATTATATATATAGTACAAATAAACAAAAACATAAATGTAACAAAAATAATTTAAAAAATAATAATTTAAAAAAAAATTAAAATGGAAAATTTTTAAAACGATTAGAACAATTATACAGTCTTTCACCTTAACGAATGACAAAACAATTTTAATTGTCCCAGGAGAATTATTTTTCTGAATAAAAAGTTGCCTAGTATTATGTAAAACAGGACATTCAATTAAAATGTTTTATACTCAAAAGATTGTTCATTGCCAGCAAATCCCATATAAGTCCATTATATTATTTTAAAAGATTTCTGTAGGATCATGTGACATTGATGTATTTTAAATACATTAAAACATAAAACAGTTATAATATTTCACCAAATTAAGTGTATTTTGTTCAAATAATGCAGTCTTTCTGAGCATAAGCACAAACTTTAAATTATAATCTTAATTATTCCAAACCGTTGAACAATAATAATACATGATTAAAAGGTTAAAAGGCATTGCTCTCACCTCCCTTCTTTACAACCAGAGTCCACATATCCCTCCAACCTAAGGTGACAGCTACCTGACTCCCCAAACCTTTCAGAAGATTCTTCGCTGCATCCTTCAAGTGGAAGGTCCCCTCATCCTGATGAGAAGAAGTGTACTTACAGACAAAGAAAACACAAATCTGAAACCATAAAAGTGGATGGGAAAAGTATTTCTTTAACCTTAATAGTGAAGATGAGGATTCTGCCACGCGTGACCATATTGAGGAAGAGGATCATGGCTTCATCCTCATGTGGAGAATAAGTATCAAACACTCTTTTGGCCATGACATGACCCTGATGGAAGACAAAACTTAAATAAATACAACACTTATAAATAATCTTGACAACTTACAAAGATAGTATTGATAAAAGAAGATCAAGTTTGTCAGGAAAAGTGAATGTGTTTTCTTACAGTTGCCTGATTTAGAACTATAACATGCACGCCTCGGCCCTGCTCCCTCATTTCATCTTCCAGAACCTGCATTAACACATCAAATATTGTTGACCGTTTTATCTGGTAATGATTTGGCACATTTGTCTTGTCATAAAATTTTAAATCACTTACAGTGGTGCCATCCACAGCTACATAAACCTTAGATCGACTAGAATACACCTCGATATCCAAAACCTTCCTCCCACTCGCTGGTCTGCGTGGGGTTTCCATGTTTGGCAGGACATCGTCTGAGACAATGCACAATAACAGCAAAAATAAATTAAAAAAAAAGCACAATGATTTTAGTGTCTTTACAATCCTTACTTCCACAAAGGCAATTGTTAATCATAATTACCATACTCTTGAGCTGCATCATCCTCACTGGCAACTCTCCTTGTGTCAAGAATGAGTTTGATATTGACGATCACTGTGATCAGTAGAAACAGCACAGCACTGGCCTGCAAATAAACACACATTATCTTAATGGGGACATCTGAAATATAGCCCGCTGTACACACTGCAGCTTTACTTAACATTTCTAGCAGAATTAAAACTAGTGTGCACGTTAAGGTTGAACTGAAAAATTAACACCAACTTCAAGCTGCATTAACACCACAAAAATAAATTCTGATGATTTCAGATTCTTCACTGAACATCTGACAAACATACTTTACCAGAAGCAAGAACATCTGAGCCTTTCGTGCTTTGATTAGTGAAATATTTATTTTATTTTAATTCACAAAATTTATTTTTAGTTTCTTTAACCAAGTACTGCTCAGCTTACCATAACATGACCACAACATAAGCTGATAACTAAACTTCTATTGTGACAATCAACAAATTGTTCAATGAACTCAACAATTCCAATTCAAAGAAGGAAATGGAATTGGAATTAAATTCAGGAAGAATTCCACTGATTTCTGTTTATTGCTGAGCATTTATTTGTCATTGCATTTAAAGACATACATTTGTACTTTATTTATGATGGTTTACAAATATCAAGTAATATAAGAAATAGAGTTGATCAATTTGAGTATAGAGTTGATTTTGAGTTTACACGCTTCATTTGCGCGTGAAATTCACCTCACAGCAAACGCGAATTCGCTAGACATGAGGTCAAATTTGTTTGGTGTAAATCTAATAGGCAAACTTTGGTTTAATGAATCTAGTATTTATTTCCTTCTTATTCCTGTTTATATTAAAGTACGAAGATGTATCGTACAGCTCCTCCACATACAGCGACGATGATTTTGTCCTCCATAGTTTAAGAATCCTGCCTCCGTTTGCTAGTTATCACGTCACTACTAGAGCAAGCTTCTAATTGGTTAACGCGGCACGAATGATTTTTCAACTTGAATGCTTCGTGCGAATCGCGCCGCAGGATGTGTAATCGCGTCTTTACATTGACTTAAACATGTCAATCACTCACGCTTAGCGCTTGATTCGCGTCTGGTGGGAACGCAACATTAGTTTTCATTCATTTTTTAAATTAAATTTAAGTGAACTATTCCTTTAAAGCTGACATTTATTCTAAATAAATACTAGTTTACATTTTAAAATACTCCCGGTTATTTACCATTCATTTGTTTGAGGAATCAAAGTGAATCGGAATCAAATCTGGTCATGTTTAGTGTCTTAATGTTCTCTTTTTGTTTTTGTGTTTAGTGGACATTCTGAAGCAGATAGACATTCCTTCAGTGTTTATTGGTGAAGAAGCAGCCAACTCTCTCAAAGAGGATTACATCTATGAGAAAGGGTGAGGGCTCTGATTTCTCTACTGAATACTTCACTGTTCAAATGGTTACTTAACAGAAACATCTGATGAATTCAGCTGCGTTGGCACTCCAAGAGTCATATGACATTACAGAAAGTCTGCTGTTAACACAAAGTCTAAAAACCGTATTCGCAAGCTGTTTTTCCACACCAAAATCACTGACTTATATCAAAAGGTTAATATATTTAATTATATGTATATTGAAATAATACATGACATACATACTGTGAGTATTATTGTCTGTTTATAAGACCTGTCGTATAAAAGCAGTGTTACACTCACGGTCTTGCTTTGTGTTTTCAGAGGTCATGTGATTCTCATGCCGGACTTCAGTTTGCCTCTGGAATATTATCTGATCCCATTTCTCATCATTGTTGGAATCTGCCTCATTCTCATTGTAGTTTTCATGGTGAGTCACGATTGTGCGTAATTTAAAATAAATAAACAAATATATACATGCAAACAAGACGCAAGTAAACAGTCAAATATCTTAGTCTTGACTGAAACTTTTTACATCTCTTCAATCTTAGATCACAAAGTTTGTACAGGACAGACATAGAGCCAGGAGAAGTCGCTTACGCAAGGATCAGCTGAAGAAACTCCCAATTCACAAGTATAAGAAAGGTAAATAAGATCTGACGCTTAGAAGAAATTGTGCTTTCACATTCAAATGCATTGAGTTTTTCAGTTTCCACAAAAATGTGAAGTAGCTCAACTGTTTTCAACACTGATAATACTCCGAAATGTTTCTCGAGGAGCAAATCAGCATCCAGTATTACAATGATTTCTGAAGGATCATGTCACACTTCATAGATCTCCACGCCAGATAATATTTAGGATCCAGAACAACTAGGGCGTTTCTCAATGTCAAGGAAGAATCCTCGGAAGCCAGAATTTCGAGGATGCTACGTCATCGTCATCCGTCGAAGGACTGTTCCAATGTCGAGGATCCTCGGAATTTCAACCAAGGACTGAGTCCTTCGTTCAAAAAAATATCCCATACACAGGAAAGGATGCATAAGTGTAGCCTTCGCGCTCTTAAATCACCCACAATCCTATGCGCGCAGCTTTGCTATCTTGCTCAAAAATTTAAAATATCAGACATTAGCGGAGTCGGAACGCCAACGGGGAAATATGATGGAAAATGCATCAAAAGAGCTTTTTGAAACTCAGAATCAGTTGAAACATCACGTAGCAAAAGCGCTCCTATCTAATCATGTATCGTGAATCATTTGATTCAGAACAGGATTTTAAAGCAAGTTTCACAACTGATTTGATTCAAAACGAGACTTCATAGCGCGTTTCACAAATCATTTAAAAAAAAATCATTCAGCAGAGGCAGGGATGCATAGACCATGTCACATCGCAGTTTTACTTTAAAAGTATTTTATGTCAAAAATCCTTTTGCATTCAACTGAGACATTTTAAATGTGTGTGTCATTGCAGTTCTGTCTGCTGGTGTGCAGTATGTGTTCTTTTCTGGCAATACTTGGACTTTACATTCCAGGGGTTGTTATTTCATACATCTTAGGTAAGTGCCAAATTATCTCCTAAAAAGATGGCAATTAATAGTTTTTGCCATATCTTTCAATTTAAGTCTTTGTACAACTGATTGTAACCATGCTACTATTGACTAAGGCTTTTCCTGGGTTTACCTCCTGCTCTCTCGAGAACATCCATGTGTCATGTGATTCCTAGCAATGTAACCATGACGATATTTCCACTCAGTCTCTGGTTTCTCTTTCTTCCTAGAAGTCAGCAGGTTCATAAACACATTGGTAAAGAAGAAACACGCAGTTAATATTTTCCGCATCTCTTTACTGCAGTGCTGGGCATTTTTGTCTGGCCTTTGGTGTCGTCACATGAGTTCGGGATGTGGTTGGAACCAGTTCTGCAGAAACTGGACTTTGGAGTGGGAGAGTTTCTTCAGAAAATAAAGGAGAATCATGGTACTTCTCTAATACACACATAGAAAATTACTGAATTTCACATGAATTCTAGTGTAGCTTGACCCCCAAAATATATTTTGTGCAAATACAACATAAAAATAAAGATTTTTGCTCCAAATAAAAATCAAAAGGTAAAAAAAATAAGTATAAAAAAGCTAAAAAAAAATTAATAAATAAGCTTAATGCAAATATCTAAAAACTAAATAAGAAATGTTTAATATTTTGTAATAAATACGACAATAGTTTATAAATAATACAAAAATAATGCTGATTTGGAGCACACCACACATTTAGCACTAGGAAAGGTGACTCATCTGATTTAATTGAATGGAGTTTGGCATTAGAATGTTGTTAATCTAACAAGGCAATAATAAAATAATAAAACAGTGCCAATGCATTTTTTTTTTCAATTACACTGAAGTATTTTTATTGTTTCTGTTCAGTTTTTAATGTAATATTTAATATAAAATCATGGCTGACTTCTCCATATTGCTCTCTGCTTAAGAGAAAAGGATACTCCAGTCACAAGCCAAGAGAGAGAGCATTGAAGCAGATCTGTCTGCACTTTTCCCCAAGGTCAGTGAGCTGCCACACAGCTGGCCAGATACTGTTACTCACACGCTTATCATGTGCCACTGAAGACTGTGAGGGCTTTAGGATATGACAATAATATCATATACATAATATGTCCATTTCCTGTCTGTGTGTGAACTGATATTGAGTATCTATTGCAGATGGACTCCACCGTTTGCAAAGAGCTGTCTATATCTGACACAGAGGTCTCTGAAATAACATGGACAGACAATGGCACCTTTAACCTTTCAGAGGGACACACGCCTCAGACAGAAAACTCTGAAGGTAAAGCTCTTACCTTTACCAGAAATATATAAAATATGTGTAGTATGTGGTTGATTTGCCAGGTCTAAATACAGTCTAGATATAGGTATACAGTCTAGACTAGATATTTTATATAGATTATATGTATATATAAATACACACACATACAGGATATATTTAAAAAATATTTACATGTGTAGATATATGCATATAATTTATATATTATATATATATATATATATATATATAAATATATTTAAAATATTAACATAACATGTTGTTCTTAAGTATATGCATACAGGTGTGTATTTTTATATATAATATATATAAATATAGACAGTACACACATACATATATATAATGTAAACAGAAACTGGTAACATTAGTGAACATGAACTGAGAATGAACAATATGTGTATATATATATATATATCATACTGCCCCAAACTTTACAACTGTGGTATTAAAGGTGCAGTGTGTAATATTTAGGGGGATCTATTGACAGAAGTGCAATATATGTTTTATATGTAACTATGTTTTCAGAGGTGTACAAAGACCTTACGTTTCGTTACTATGTTGTGCACTCAAATACAACACTGACTGACAGTGATGAACAAGTAACATATCGATTTATTGAATAATTAAGTAAGTATTATTAATTAACTTACCTATGTAAAGTTACGTTGTTGTTGGCTTTCTCAAATTACCACATCTTTGTATCGATCACCGTAGCTTCTCTAAAGAGAGGAAGTAGCCGTTGATTGCAGTTCAAAATCTCACCACTAGATGCTGCTAAAATGTACACACTGCACCTTTAACTTTATATTTTATGTTAGTATACCAAAAAAAAAATCATATACTAGTACATTGTAACCAATTAGTCAAAAGCATGTTGTGATTATAAAAAGGAGAGGTTTAAGAATTGAATGCACGTCAGGTTTCTATATTGGAAAGCCATTCTTTATGTATTAGAGCCGTTCTTTGTGTATTACAGCATTACAATAAAACTATGTGAACTACTGTAATGTCTAAAACATTAAAACTTACACAGTTTTAATGCATTTAATAATAGATATAATGCCAAATTGTATTCCAGTTGAGTATGTATGTATCTTATTGTTTTGTAAATAGGGGAATTTTCTATATTGTTTGACAGACTCTGACCGGCGAAGTGATGAGGAAGTCTTCACCGGTGGACTTCCAGAGTTTCCCTCTTTGGACAATGGCTTGGGAACAAATGGAGATGACGATGAAGACCTGAGCATTGGGATGCCCACCCCTCCAGCCCATCCCAGCAGGGTCGGCTCCACACAGTCAGCAGATGATCCCGCGGCCCAGGCCCTGGAGGTTGTGCAGAGGCTGGCTGGAGACGTGATCACAGCAGCAGTAACCGCAGCCATGCAGGAACGCCTGGAGGCGGCTGTAGCGCCTGCACTGGTCCAGGCCCTGGCCGAGGAATCAGACAGTGAGGCGGAGGACTTTGAGTTGTTGGACCAATCAGAGCTGGAACAGCTTGAAGGCGAGTTGGGGCTGGACCGCTCGAGTCGTGCAGAAGCGTCTAAACCTAGCAAACCCTCTTCAGGCTTTCTGTCCAAACTACTGGGGCGCCAATGATTTTATTCGGAGGGGTTCCGCTTCCATCTGTGATGGGATGTGGGTGGGAGGATAAATGTTGGGTTTACAGGGAAAGGTCCAGAGTAATGAAGGTATTCCATTGTTTTACTTTGCTAGTGTGATTCAGTTGTTATACGATTAAAACAAAGTCATCTGTGGAAGGAGGTTATTTGTGTGTTTCAAGGGGAAGGCGATTGTGGCTGGTTTTGGCGTAGTTCCATCTTAGAGGGTCATTGGAGGAATCCTGTCAACCCCCAACCCGCCAATGACTAGAGTGTTATGGACCAGAGTAAAGTAATTCGTTTAGCTGTTAAAGGGCTGGTAGATGCAGGGTACTTCATATTTTGCTGCCAAACATTTGTTCTTTTTTCAACTTCACATAATTACTCATAAAATAAAGCTTCATGGCCAAAGAGTAAGGGCCTCCCACTAACTGACAATCAGGATAGCACTTACAAACAAACAGAAAGAGAAGTACACAACTAATATGTATTTTTATTTGAATTTTTTTTTTTTTTTTGTATTTTTCATGAAGATTTTGCTGAAGCCGGTGGTCTTAGTGTAATCCTTTGCATGGGTAGTTATGTTTTAAACTTTTTTTCAATTCAGCCTTTTTTTTGTTGAGTGAACCAGCTAGGCACTAAAGCATATAGGCACCAAAGCTGAACAGATTATGATGTAGATTCATATGGATATTCATGGTTAACCCAAAAATGAAAATTCTGTCATTAATGGAGTTCATTGATTTTCATTTTATGAACAAAAACTGTTACACAGAATATGATCTTTTGTGTTCCACAGAACTCACACAGGTGTGGAAAAACTTTTTCTCTTTAATTCATTTAATTCCCAAGAACAAGGTAGAGAGAAGCCAGCTGTACTTTTAGTCAATCTTAAAAATCAAAATGTCTCTTTGGGAATCATACTCTGCTTTCTGTGAGAATGAGAGTAATCTTCTTTTCAACTGACCCATCACTCATAATTGCCTTCAGTGTAAGTACAGACGCACATATAACCAAGACTGTTTCTGTTCACAGTGTGGTGCTTGGTGTGTATCTAAAGTTAGTGTTTCTAACAAACTTCTGATGTATTATGAATTTTGTTTTGAGATGTATCAGATGCTTTCTATAACACATTGGATGAACAGGAATTTCACTATTATGACTGCTGTCTCAAAAATGATTCTAATCAGTGTCGGTTTGAGCACTTTTTTAATTTAAATCTATTATTTATTCCTATATATATCTCTCCTTTTAGATTGCTGCCACGCACATATGATCGCCTTATATGCCTGTGCAAGTTTGTCTGTCAGAGCGGAAGAGATTAAGCAAAATATAGTTGTATGAACAATCTCCAAAATGTAATTAAAACCATACAATTCAAAATGCTGGGTTTTGTCATTAATCTGTGTGAGGTTTTGCAATGGAATATATTTATAGTGACTTTTTTTTTTCTACTTAATCCTAATTATAAAGCAAACGATTATTACTTTTAATGAATACTAGGAAATTAAGGATTTGAATACTTGAGTTGTCAGATTGTAATGGTAATTTTGCAGTGGAAAAGCTAAGTGTAATGATAATGTGTATTGTTAATTGTCACCATATGCATGATTAAATAGATAATACATTTATTTAACCACCAATAGATCTAGTTACAGGTTAAATATGAGCTGTTTTCACTGTTTGTAGGTTTACCAGGTAAAGGGGAGGAACAGTCCTCCTCATAAATCTGACAGCACCCCATGATTTACTCGTCGTCCACCTGTAAAGTGCACCGTCCATACATCATCTAAACTTTTCCTCAAGTCAGCGGAACAAAATAAAGTCATGTTTCAAATGTGTATGATTTATACTCATCACTATGCAGGACTTCATCCAATGCATAGGAATTAAACCCATCAAACATGAATTAAAGTGCTTCAATTTGAACTATTCAAATTTGAAATCATTTATCAGGACTAAATGTTATGACGCAGCTTTTTTACATTTATTTAAATCAGATAAAAAGAACAACACCAATATTTTTTGGAATGTTCTTTCTGAACAAACTCGTTTTTGACTTCTCTTGCAGCACAAGTGACTATAAGTTAAAGTATAGTTATACATACTGAAACAATTACATAGAAGCTCTTCCATAGTTCTGCAGCTGGTGGTTCTTTCAAAGATTCAGGCCCAGCAGGAGATGTTTTTACTACCCCCGGATTTCTTTATGAAGTGTGTGGCTTAATATGGTGTGATATGTATCTGAAGGCCAAAATAAATATCAAACGAACCACAAAAAGTTGCTTAATTTTCCACGTATAATAATCGCAGTGTTCTTCAATTAAAATAAAATGTTTAATGTATTACTTATTACAGTATAGATAAATACAGATAACCGCATCTCAAAAGGTTTCATAAACATATTATTTGTATTTATTTAGCTTGACAATATCTTAATGTCATTTTTTCATGTCACACATTGAAATTATACTTGACACACAGTGCCATGCATATCATTTCTGCTTTGGTTTTTCCCAAATTTTGTGGCTGGTTTGGGAAAAGCATGGCTGAAATGCAGTTATTTAACCAATTTGTCATTCAGAGCACCAGAGATGTAGTTCATTCAGTTTAACAACCAGAAACTGTCCATTTGTTTTGAGCGACAGCTTTCGGAAATTAGCTTGAAAACAGCGTTCATGATATGCTCTCATGAAAATGCCACTTGGTTTGATATTTTGACATTCAAAGACTTAAGTCAGAATTCTTTTTTGGATTTGTGAGAGGAAGGGAAGGGAAAGTGCTCCGCCATATTTCCAGGTGTGAAGATGTGAAAGCTGGGCTCCAGTCTCATAAAACTCTACAGATAGTTGAACTTTAAAGAAAGAAAGAAAAAAACAGAACTGCTTTCAGCTTTACCACCTTCACCTTCCAAATTCTTTCTCTAAAAAGTTAATCAAAAAGTCACTAAAGTATGTCAAATAGGGCAATTAGATATTCGTGGAAGGACAAGTAGACATTTGGTAAATACTGATACTGTATTTATGAATAAAAATAGCTTCAGTGACGGGCAAATATACAGTACATATTTTTTAGGTCTTCTAAGTGATTTTAAACTCTTCCCTGGCGCCAGGTGTTCCAAAATTCTGAGCACATGTCACATTCTTCTACATGTGGTATGTTGAAATTATGAGCCATATTATGTTTGTGTGCTCAGCTGCTTCCAGGTTGGATTGCAGGTTTACGTGCTATGTAAAACACCTGTTTGCAGAAAGCTTGAAGTTTAATTATATATGTGCAACGGTGGACGTGCTAATCTGGCCATCCCATCATCATGATAAATGGACACTATTAAACATTCAGTCACGTACAGTACAGTACAATATATATATATATATATATATGCGTAAGAGTTGCATGTTGCAGATGTCATTTCAAATCATTCTATAGCTTCAGATTTTTGCAGCTGGAAGCAGGAAGGAATCACCTAAAGTGATATTTGACAGGCCATCATTCTGATCTATGATGTTCTTCTCATAAAACGTAGTTGGATCGTTAACCCTAAACCTGATTTTTACAGCATCCTGTAACCTTCTGGCCTTCAGTTGTCTTCAGTTTCTTATGACAGTGGCCGACACTTTCTGCTTTTCCTGAGGAATCTTTAGTGAGTGTGAAGAAACTGGCAGAAAACACCTTCAAAAAGCTGCTGACAGGAATCTGCTTGTTGGGGAGAGGTTTTTTTTAACAGTGTGGGTATGGTTTTTAATTAGCTAACATTGCACAGTTTTCACTTTGACAAAGATAAATAGACTTTGGGGTTAGTTCACCCAAAAATGAAAAAATTAGCCTGTTTCACTCACCCTCGAAGCATCCTAGGAGTATGGGACTTTCTTCTTCCAGACGAATTTCAAATGGGAGTTATTAAAAATTGTCCTGGACCCTCCAAGCCCTTTAGTGCGAGTAAACATGTGCTTGTTATCAAAAGTTCAGAAGATGTTAAATAAAGTGCACACATCTGTAATAAAACATCTGTCACAAGGTTCCATCGAGTGAATAAATACTTACATATACATAAATATTGACCCCCGGGAGCTGTGTGAGGGGTATTTTATTACGCATGTGTGCAAATCTTTAGAACTGTTGACAACAAACATCCATTACTCCCACTGAAAGACTTGGAGGGGCCATGACAATTTTTTATTTAACTCTGATTAGATTCATCTGAAAGAAGAAAGTCACATATACAAAGGATAATTCAAGTGTGAGAAAAACAGGCTAGTTTTCATTTTTGGGTAAACTAACCTTTTAGGCCTAAAACTTTTAAATGAGGAAATGATTGGGGTGTTTTAACTCTATGGTTAATATACTGTATAAGGAGTTCAGATGCAAAAGCCTCTTATGACGCCTGGCGTTGTTTTTTTATTATAATTTCTTCCTGGCTCCTTTTATAGGTTTCTATGTAAGTACTGGTACTTCTCAGTGACTTGAGGTTGGGATTTAACACATTGAAGTGAAAGTACTTCATGAACATATACTATGTTTGAAGAGCATTCACACAGTATTGTTATGTCATTTTTTACCACGATATTAACAAAATATTAAGCATAAGTATATAAACAAAGAATTCAATAGAGCTGTAATTTATAAATCCATACTGATACTGATCCAATACTGATCAGTACTGAGGATTCATAATTCATATGGCAGAATGGGTTTTCTCAATAGTAGATGTGGCACCTCGTTCATCAATCAGCAAAAAGGTATTTCTTTGATTATTTCTGCATCCCTCCGGCTCCCTCTTCCAAGTTGGATCTTGCTGCTTTTCTTTCTAATTACAGGACTCTCATTGGTCCATAAGCTGATTTTGCAATAGCCAATCCCAAAAAGGCTAACAGCAAGCTCCTGACATAAGACATGCCTTTTTTTCTTAATGATCATGGAGCACCTTAAAAATGTTGGCGTTCGCCACAGCAGTTCAGAGGGTTTGAAGGGGAATGCAGGGGTTGCGTGAAGAGTTCAGTACGCCCCTTCAGAGCCCACTAGCAACTTACGAGTATCTTCAAACATTTCTGCTAGAACAGGTAAGTGCTTTTAAAGAGCCCTTTTCTCATCCAGTTGACTTAAACAGACAAAACATTCATAACAAATTAGGTGGAGGTAGAAGAAGTATTTTTTAAATATTTATTTATTTATTTGATTATCTTTCATGGATTTCTTCTATAATACGTTATATGTAATATGTACTACCAGCTACATAAAATGTCAAAAATTAATTTGGGATTATGTAAATAGCAAAAAAACACAGCAAAAGCCTTAAAAATACTTATAAATCTAAAAAGTGGAAAAAAAGGAAAAGAAAAACAGTGAATTGTGAAAATGTGAGTCAGTCAAATGTGAATTGCTGTCTATCCATTAGACAAAAACTTACGTTGCTGGTCATTTTAAACAAATTATTTGTCTGGTTCGTTATTATCTAAAAATCAGCCATTGAAACCATAAATAGCCCACCATTAATTTGAATATTGCCCCTAATATGGCTCACTCTTTATCCTTGTGGCAATTTTTGTTTTCAGGATTCAACTAATCACAAAAAATGGCCAGACTTGCATTATCTGTTTTATTCTGTGGAATGGCTCTTGCAACTTTCTTTATGCCAGGTAAGATTCAAAACTAATTCTGTTATCCTGAATTTTTAGCACAATTCAACCTTTGCTCAGTGTAAATCTTTATAAAGCAAGGACCGAATGATCCAGCATCTATTTCTGAAACTAAGCACATCTGGTTTATATTACTGCAGAAACTTCACACTATTTACAAAACCAGAGAAAACAAAATCAGCATTATGTTTTGTTATTCTTTATTAATAAAACCTTTGTGAAGTGATTTCAGTTAGACAGTTTAGGAAAACAGAAACCTTGTGATTATCAGCCAACTGTATATTCTCCACAAGCTATAAACATCTAAAGAGACCAACTGGAGATGCAGATATATGCCACAAATACTGTTGCATGTATAGACCGTTTTATACCCTTCATTTTATTTTACAGCAGTGGTAATTATGGCAGCAGCCTCTGGGCTGGTTCCCCAGTGCCTTTGTAGTTTAACAGGTACACTTGCAGGGGGTCCCGCAGGTTTAAGTCTCATTTTAGAGCACTTACAGCTCTCAGAGAGCCGAGACAGAGCGGTAATCACTAAAATAAGACAGGCTCTGCTGACAGGAAAAATGCCTGCTGTGCACTCATAGTTGGTTGGCATTTTCCTTCACTTCAGAAGTGTGACATTTGGTTCATAACAATTTAATTTTTTCTTTGCATTTTTCTTTCTTTTTATTTATTTATTTATTTTTTATTAATGTCTGACACAGACTTTCTGAATGCTGGTCCTGTGGTACGCAGTGAAGAAGAGGATGGTGAGTTGGACTTTTTTGTGCAATTATATCATCAGCTCTAAATGGCACTGATATCAAAGCTCAGATGTGAAATAATGCCATTAAACATGAATCATTATGCTGCACATCATTGTCTCACATACAGCTTCTCAACATCTTGGCCACAAAATAGAATATCCTTCTTTTTATTGTCATTTTAGTTTATACATCATAGTTATTGATTGTGACACTGGCCAACCAAGGGACCCAAAGATTTATTAAGAATTCAATCAAATCATCACAGAGTTTTCTTTGTTTTACATTAATAGTAAAGTCATCGAAATGCTTAGTAATAACATGCACTATTGTAAGACTAAGTCAGTAAGACCAATAAAAAAAAATAATAATAATACAGAGTTGTCTAAATATTTAAAAGGATAGTTGACACACACACACACACACACACACAGCAAAACAATTTTTCCATTATTTACTCATTCTCATGTCATTCCAAGACCTTCGTTCATCTTTGTTACACTATTTTCTCTTGGATCTCATTTAAAATATTTTTTAAATTAATGTTCTGAAGATGAACAAAGGTCTTGTTTGGAATGCTAAAAATGATACTTACTGTTGTCATGTGCTGGTTCAGCTATAGAGGGCGCTGCTGAGGTGAAGACAGACAGCAAGTCATCACTGAAAAAGCTGGTTCGTAGCAGGAGGAATGTTGCCTACTACAGGAGCCAGCCTGATTTCTGGGGCTGGTATAAATACTTCATGCAGACCAACAACCAGGAGGGAGTAAGTAGCTTTAAACAAAAAACAGAGATTGCTGGTCAGGGTCAAAATCTTTTTGAGAATTTTCCATGGTTCAATTTTCAATTACAATTTTCAACTACATGTAATTGTCCAAAAAATAAGTCAACTTGAGAGCTGTTTACAGAAAATTACAGCAAGAGTAATCTGATTAGCCCAATTTTGTTTCTCTGTGATTATATCCACAGATTGAGGACATGGATCGCATGTACCTTGTTTACCTGCAGAACAAGCACAGAGTAGAGGAGGGACGCTCCTACAATCATTACCTCACTCACCTGAGCGAAATTTACAAAACCTGTGCCAACTCCGATGACCCAGACTGCATCTCAGAATCCACCAGCAAACCCAAAGCCAAGATGGTCATGCCTATTCCTCTGAGGCAAGCTACTGTGACAGTGTGCAACCCTTACCTCGACCCCTTCTGCCTCTATGCTGTAAGACCAAAAGCTGCAGAAGAAGAGCCTTCACCCGCTCCAGAAAAGATCCCAGCACCAATTCTGTCTCCGCTATTCCCTCTGCCTCTGAAAACCCCGCCAGCTTACTACTACGCACCGGTCTTAGAGCCTTTCTTGTCGGCTGAGCAGAGGGCAGAACTTTTGCGTATTTGCAATCCTTCAGACACTGAGTGTTTGCAGTACCACCTGCGTGCTGCTTACGGCCACAGGGCCTCACTTGGACCTCTGCCCTCCTATGCTCACCTTGGATGTGATCCCACCAAAGATCCTTACTGCCACCCCAAGCTGGTGGCCAGATCACCTTCAGGTTTGTATCACTATTACCCCACTTGTAACCCTGCCACTGACCCCCTTTGCGTCACGAATGTAGTTGCACCTGCAGCCCAAACCAGTGGGAATGCAGAAGCCCCCAAAGAGCGATTTTGCAACCCTTTGTTTGAAGAGGGCTGCAACCCCCTTACAGCTGCTAAACTGGCTGCACTTAATAAGCCCGTCTTGGAATACACTCCAAGAGAAGAGTCTGCGCCTCTCAACCTAGCCTGCGACCCTCGCTATGATCCATATTGTCTGATGGGTGGAGCCGCTGCTTTCAGAAAACCCCCTCCGGTTCTCCCAGAGTTTCAGACCCGTCACAACCTGGGCATCCGTGGGAAGACCAAAGAAGGTTATGACTGCTACATGTTCTACGATAAGGATTGCACCCCAGTGGAGAGCCAGGAGTTGAGGGCAAGTGCTGCCAGTTTAAAACCAGACTGCCACCCATATGACCCCAACTGTGGTAGGTTTGCCTCTCAGCCGTCCACTGGAGCTGAAGCAGCCAAGAACGTCAAAGACGGCATCATCGAGCCACATCCGGACTGTGACCCAGAAATCGATCACAACTGCCGTCTGCGCCGGGCAGAATCTGCAGGTGAAGAGCACAAAGATGAGCCAGCCCAGCACGAACAAGCTCTCCCTGAAAATGTGGCCCCAGAGTATCCAGTTCCACGATTCGAGGACTTCCTGAGAGGCTATATGGGTGGCTACAAGAAATGAGAAGAAAGAACTGGATGAGAACTTGCAAATTCAATTATGTTTATACACTTTTAGCAGTAGTTAAGGTCTGTGCAAAAAAAAAACGATAGCAGGAACAGTTGTTGCATTGATGTTTTCATAACTCTAAAGATATCTAAGGTCTTAATTCTGTCTGAAATCCATGTATTTGGGGGTTTTGTTAGTGGTAATGTGAAGCAATATATGTATTTATGTATTATATAATGTAGGGTTAGGGTACTTGAATAATACTTACTGATATATAAATCTATATGGTAGTTGTTTTCTACATCTGTTACAGTATGTGAATCCTTGATATATATTTAATGCAGTTTCTACTTTGATAAATCATCTTCTCTTTTGCATTTTATGTTTAATACGATCAGTAAAAAATAAAAGACTTGAATTAAATCTGGTGTTTTTTTGAAGCATGTATTATACATGCCAATACCAACTGTGATTTTTACATCAATATTTACATAAAACTAAATGATATGACAGATTGGTGTATCTATTACAACAAAAATTATTACTATAATTTGAATCATGCACCTACAGAATCAACACATAAGGTTGATGTGTAATGCAAAGGCAGGCTTTATGAGAACAAGTAGATAAATAGATAAAAGACCTCAAAATTAAAAATATATATCTTCTAAGGAAAAAAAGTATATGCCATTCACAATATGTAATGTTATAAAATTGTATAAAAGTTATATAAATATACATGCTTGCTGTAGAGGGAGAGAAATTTACGTTTTTATGGAATAGAAATGTCTTGTATTCTAAACACCCTATAAAAACACATTTAAAATTAGTACCCAATACCCAATATTTAAATTATTCACAACAGCATTTGGCCAAAAGATCCCTCAGGCAGATGAAAAATGAATGCATTTGATAACTGTTTTAAAAGAGCTTGGCATGCCAATACAGTACCACTAATGACTACTCATATAGACATGTTGAAATATGCATTAACTGCAAGCGCACAGTAAATATGCCACTCCAAGAAGATCCCTCAGCGGGCAAATCTAACTAAAAAAGGAACTGATGAAGCACACAAAATGTACTTGGATTACCCAACACACTATCCCAGGGACACATGGCAGATTTTATTGACACACTTCATTATGACAACTTGAGTGCAGGAAATCAGTTGGGATATATTACCCAAGTGCAGACTCAGCAGCTTCACATTTCATACCTCTGACACGTCAGTTGTGGTTCTTTCCTTACTGTCTAATTGGCCTTAGGTGGGCTTTGAGAGGGGATATAGCAAAGGCTACCAGTCTTTGAACTGTTGCTTAATGCCTCAGTCAGCATGAGTCCGGTTTGTGCTGACTGCACCTCTCCAGTGCCTGCATACCTGCGGGACCAGCTGAATGTCATTAAGTGGATGGGAAAGGGCCCAGAATGGTAATGAGGGTAAATATGTTCTCTGCATAAGCAAACAGAAATTAGCAGTGTACTTCTGTGCGCTGTATTCAGCAGTGCTGCAGAGTTTCTCATTTTAATATGGTCAGTGAGTGAATTTGGAGAGTTGTGTTTGAACAGCATTTTTGAAAGAGACTGGAAAAGAAGATCTGGCCTTGAACAGAGATTTGAACTATTTTGATTGCACTGAGTTTAGCTTTTCTTCCCAATAGTGAGCTTGTAAAATAAATACAAATACACTTTGACTAATGTTTGGCCCTAAAGGAGCTGCATCTGACACAGTTTTTCAAACCAGATGTTAGTCATTTATCTACAGTCCTAAAAGTGTCCATTGGAACCTTTTGACGAAATGAGATATGCCCTAGATCATGAAGAGTTTTAACTACTTTAATCTCTCTGTGTGACATACCTACAGAACACTGATGACAGATTCTTTGTACTGAGCTTCAAATGTCTTTGCCTTGCAGGGAAAGAGTTTAGCATAATAAAATATGCTCACGGAGGAGGATGAAGAAGAAGAGAAAATAGCACCGCCACGCAAGATGTACACAACGTCCTCGCGCAGGCTTTGAAGCATGTGATGACATGGTGCAAAGGCTTGACAAACCAAGAGGAACATTTGTAACTGCTGGTTCAGATGGAGTTGTATGGTACATTTCATGTTATTTTCAAAAGATTTAATTTAAGATAACGTGGTAGTTTTGTTGCTCCTCTACAAACTTTACAAAGACAGTTAGACAGTCTGAATCACTGCAACACATATCATTTTTATTTTCTTTTTCGCGACTTTGGGTCCCCTTACAGTTAAGTAAATTATGTTTTACTAAACTAAAAAAAAATATATATATATATATATATATATATAAATGACGTTAACTGTCGTAAATACTGTGTAGGCTATATGTAACTCTTCACTATAACTAGAATGTGCATGCGCTATTTCTGAAACTAGTAACAACTATTTACCGTGTTTGCATTACTTACGTTTAGAGTTTAGAGCAGGTGGAGAAATGAATTAAAAAAACAGTTCACTAACAGAAATCTGTCTATCAGAATGATTTTGAAACTTAAACTTTGAGGTTAAACTTACAACAAAACAAACAAAGAAACGACCAAACTTACACACAGAGACTTTAAGCCATGCTTTTCACGCTCAAGAAACTTATATATTAAAGTAAGTAATATATAATTAATATTTAATTAGGCTAATATATAATTATATATTAAAGTAAATCATATATAATTATATGATAAAATAAGTGTCAGTGAACAGGAAGAATGGATGCTGTATGGGCAGGTGGATGGATGATGAAGCGGGCAGCAGCCGCTGTCACATGATCCAGTGAAGCTGAGATCTGAGCGATCCAGAAGCACAGCTCTGCACTCGCTCTCAATCTCATCTGATGCTCGGACTCTGTGATTGGTGAGTAGCTTCAGTGTTTCAGCTGCTGTCTTTCGCGATTCTTTAGATCGTTGTCAAATGTTGAAGTGCTTGTATTTATGTATTTCCCGACGTAGTTTTAGATTTTAGAGGTTTATTTTTCAAAGAAGTGCTAGGTTCTTGATGTCTTAAAATATTATGTTGACGTTAATTTCAAACTATAAATAGCCTATTTATTTTATAAGCAAGGCCCAAATGTTGGTTCCGAAGTTTACAGTGCAGCCTCTTGCATGTTTTATTTCATTTTGTGAGATGGTTAGGTTAGTAGCCTGTTGGAGCTAAAATCATTGTTTATCATTGTTCTTTACAAACATCTACTGTAGGCTATATGTTCTTGTGACTTAAAGGACTCAAAACCCCACTACACCTATTCTAGAAAACCTAAAATTTTAAATGAAAAACTTTTTGTATTTGCAATGTGTAATAATAGCTGCATTTATCACCTATTTAAATCTGTTGCATTTCACAGTTGGTCGTTCTCATTTACTGTATCTACAGTGGGTACGCAAAGTATTCAGACTCCCTTAAATTTTTTCACTCTTTGACAGAAAAACACAGAATTTTGGACATTTTTTAGGATTTGTTAAAAATGAAAAACTGAAATATCTCATGATCCTAAATATTCAGACCCTTTGCTCAGTATTTAGTAGAAGAAACCTTTTGATCGAATACAGCCATGAAACTTTTTGGGAAAGGAGGATCTTCACCTCCTCTCCAGTTCTGTCAGGTTGGAAGGTAAACGTTGGTGGACAGCCATCTTTAGGTCTCTCCAGAGATGCTCAATTGGGTTTAAGGCAGGGCTCTGGCTGTCACAGTCACAGAGTTGTTGTGAAGCCACTCCTTCATTATTTTAGCTGTGTACTTAGGGTCATTGTCTTGTTCGAAGGTAAACCTTCAGCCCAGTCTGAGGTCCTTATCACACTGGAGAAGGTTTTGGACCAGGATACGTTGCCTCGAATTGCAACCAGTCCCTGCAGTCCCTGCAGCTGAAAAAGCAAACAATTTTTTTGTAACCTAACATTTTTTTTTGCCACAATTCTGTCTTTGTGCTCGTCAGGCAGTTCCTTTGACCTCATGATTCTTATTTGCTCTGACATGCACTGTGATCTTACATAGACAGATGTGTGGCTTTCCTAATCAAGTCCAATCAGTATAATCAAACACAGCTGGACTCAAATGAAGGTGTAGAACCATCTCAAGGATGATCAGAAGAAATGGACAGTGTCATATACAGTATATTATACATATGAGTGTCACTGCAAAGGGTCTGAATACTTAGGACCATGTGATATTTTAGTTTTTCTTTTTTAATAAATCTGCAAAAATGTGTTTTTCTGTCAATATGGTGTGCTGTATGTACATTAGTGAGGGGGAAAAGCTTAAATGATTTTAGTAAAAGAGATTTAAAAAGTGAAAGAGTGAAAAATTTAAGAGGGTCTGAATACGTTCTGTACCCACTGTATACATACAGCAATAACTGGTCTTAACATTATTAAAATGATTGGTCTATGAGGGGATACTTTTGAGAATTAAAGGCCCATACTTCCTGCAAGGTTGGAGAAAATTGCATGACTTTCACAGATTTGCTTTTAATTTATTCAGCCAGTTGCGATATTTCTTTTGTACGAGCACAGAAGGGGCAAAAACATAATAATCAGTCATGTCCACAACTAGATAAGATGCTCACAGTCTTCCTGCAAACCCGTTTTCTTTAATTAATATTGTTCTTTTAGAGTCAAGAATGAAAGTGCAGAAGATGTATGTTATTCTGAAAAGAATGATTTACTATTCAGAATGTGTCAGTCAAGGGACAGGTGGGGGAAGCCAGCCATGAAATATCCTTTCCCCAAGTAAGGCTTATCTCTCATTGGGAATTCTAGAAGGGATGGGAGTATCTACGGTATGATACCTGGACAGAATTCCTGAGTCTTCCTCAGCGCTTCGCTTTCTAAATACAATCCTGAATACAGATAAAAGTATGTTTATTTATATAACGTGTCATTTTTAATAGCAGGAATAAGCTGTAAGTGTCCTGCCATATACTTCTTCAGAGATGGTGGATAGATTAAAATCAGGTCAGAGATACCCTAAACTCCATACAGGACATCTCTCCCAGCAAGGTTTCATTATGTAGACACCTACACTTTATGAAGGATCCTTTTTCTCTCTAGTTTAATTGAGAATAAACACATGAGTAGGAGGAAGACGATTGCATAAACCACCCCATTTTATCATGTTTTCAGAATCACAGACTATTAGGCTTCTCACTGAAGCCAATTTACTGTCTGGTCATATCTCCACAATGCTTTATTGCGATTTAATTCCTCCGGTTTGTTTGTAAGTTCATTGTAGATAGAGAATGAGTCTGAATGAGTCTGCTCCTACTCATTATATACCATCATCAGACCTCATTGACTTTGGCACTGCAGTAATTGTACCCAGCAGGCTACGACCCATTTAACAGTGATTAAATCTTTCTCAAATCTTTTCATTTAATACTTGTAACAGTTTCTCGCCTGTTCAAAATATTTCATTAAAAGGAGAGTTCACATTGATTTTCAATCAGCTTTGTATTGTTATGGCAGATTAAGTAAATGATTAGTCAGTAAATGTATGAGTCAGCAAAAGAAGAGTGATGAATGACAGAGTGTACTTCCATATTTGTCTGCCTGCTTACAGATCGTCTGAGAGCCAGGTGCATTGTGGGTGCTGAAGTCTTTCACCCATTTTTCTTTCAATTAGTTAGTTGTTTGGATCTGACTGGTCAGAGGCCTTAATGTGAAGTTAAGTGAACTTAAAATTATCCACAAATAATGATGATTTCTCTCAAAAATTAATGTACATAGACTAAATACAAAATCTGCGCTAATTGAACAAAAACAAATTGTCAAAATAATAATTCACGAACTAAAAGTAGTTTCACAGTGAATGTTAAGTAATGTTAAGTGTGAGTTTGATTTAGGATATTTTAAAAAGGAGCATTCATTTACTATTTTAAAAATAACACAATTAATAGTTGTTGTTAATTAAGTCATTTGTTTTGGTTTTGAGAGGTAACAGTGATGTGCGCAGGCTCTGTTGTTATCTGTGTCAACTCAAATATGACTTCAGTGTAATGTTTTGAAACTATTTCAGTGCACGTTATCTGCACTGTTCATATATAAATGGCTTTCAACCTTGAATTGACCCTGTTTTGTCATGCACCTGTCACATCAGCTGCAGTTCATTGTGTTACCAGCTAATTAGTCACTGCTCTAGTGACCCACTTACTCATGCCTGGTTGAATTTACTCTCTGTTTGGGATCACCCAGCAGAGGGAGCTAAATAAATGTCCACTTAATGGCAGGAGGAAGGTTTTAAAAGAATGTCATGGCGCTGAATAGTTAATAGCCTTTTACTGCTTTTGCAATTTCCATAAGAACATGATACACATCAAATGATCCTTCATTAACTCATGAAGATGTAAATGCTAAGTGTAGCTAAGGGGGGCTGTATACTGGATTGGTAGATGGTCTTGTGATGATTTCTCACATTGTTTTTTTATGTATTCTGTATGAAGTGTTTGAGAGTATTCTTGTAGAAACTGTCATCTGGCCAAGCACAGCACCAGGAAACGCTACTATAGTATATACAGAGGTACACAGGAATAAACAAGTATAAAGTCAAAAGCTGCATTAGATAAATGCATACTATTCTGTTTATTACAAGGCTAAATAAATAAATAAATAATATACATGGACATTAAAAGAATTGGTCATTTGGTATTTATATATTAAAAAATCTGTTGCAATGTACAAAAATACAATTAGACACAAGATGAACAATAATTCTTAACGAAATGTAAACTATTAAACTGTATATAATTTAATTAGATGTTTTTAATAGAGAATAGAGATGGCCTGATGCCACATTTATTTGATTTTAATGGTCACGTACATTTAAACCTTATCCAGCAAATCTAGGAGAAGTGTGAAGAACCGTAGAGTGCGTAAAATGGGAAATATGTAATGGAATAACGGAATGTGCAATGGTTCAGTGGAGCTGGTGGAGCGATGGAGTTTGAAAGGGAATAGAAATGTCATGTCCAGTCACAATGCCAGAGCTCTGCTATGCCTGTCAACCTGAGAGAATGAGGTGAGGTTATTGTTTACACAGGGAAGCAAAAGGTGTTCATGCATGAGTGATTGGGTAGGAATGAAGAGAGCTGGATGCTGGTGCTGCTGAGGATCAGGCAGAGCGGTTGACTCACTGTCTAACGGATTAAATCGTTCTTTTGTTTCTTTATCCATTTGTTATAAAGGTATCTGAGAAAGCTGCATTGTTCCTTCTCTATAAATAAATGAAGCACATTTCTTTATCCCAAATAGCTCTTTTCTAGTAGCTTAAAGACTAGTTTAGCCATGATCTTGGTTTAGTAGTCAGAAGTTGTTATAGAGGGGAGGGGCAAGTTCATTCTAAAGTACATTTGATTGGACAAAAAAGCTATGGAGTGCAGGATGATTTATTAATATTTTTATTTTGTTTTCCTATTTTGTTCATTTTTAGCATATACTCTGTTCAAACAATTAGGGTTTTTTCACCTTATGCCACATAAACACATTGCATTACACCAGATACACAAAAATGTTCTTTTTAGCAACATCATATGTCCCTTTTAAACTGTATTTATATTTGGTACTGTTATAACTATTTATTGTAAAAACACATTCAGCCTTGGTAAGCATTAGAAGCTTCTTTCAAAAACAATACAAATCTTACTGAGCCCTGGACTTCGACTAAATGCCACAAAATTCCAATTTTGATTTCATAATTGTAGATGAAAGTGGATATTGCATGTTTGAAACAGTCTCACCATGCTAGAGGTGTTTATTTTGAGTTACATTTGTTGAACCAGGGCACTCTGTGATCTCTTCAAAACCCTTCTCCAACACACAAACAATCCTGAACACCTTGATTAGCATGTTCAGATGTGTTTGTCATAAAGCTTATGTTAGTTAAACCCTTGACAACAATAGCTTTCCTCTATTAGCTATATTTACTTTTAATACATGCAAGAGATTCCCGAAGAAACACTTTGTTATCACTTTCAGTGACAGACAAGAGACGCCTTATATCAGCTTTTTTGTGAGTGTGATCTTCACACGTCTCAGCATTCTCACACTCTAGTGCTCCTCACAGCTCCCCAGCCCCAGGGCTGCCACATCAGCCAGATGTATAGGCTCTGCATACATGGAAAGAGTGTTTAGAAAGTATTTTGACAGGATCAGGGGATCACCTTATATAAATAGCACTTTAAAAAACAAAACAAAACTTTTATAGCAGCTGCAGTTATTAGCAATTAAAGTCTGTTTTGGGAGGAAGGTGTGAATGGGTAGAGTAGGTACAGTATCTATAAATAACTCTATAATTTTTTTTATGTTTTTTGCCATGGAGATGGGTTAGGAACTGAACAGGTACATGTATTGAATGAGTCTGCTGAAACATTGTATAACTCAATACCTAAACTAATACATTTGCCAAAGTCGCTTCTCTTTTCATAATGTAAATAGATATTTATACATACGTTTTTAGATATTTTGTTCACATCTTTCAGATGAAATTAGGAAATACACTGTGTATGCAAAGCGAAATTCTATACACAGTCGAGACAGAATAGAATAGAACACCTTAAAGTCTCTTTAAAAACCTTAAAGTGTTAAAGTGATTGTATTTGCAATTGAGAGAACTGGGAATATTTTGTGTAGAGCAATTTTGTAACGAGTCGTAGAGGCGAAGGAGGACGAAGGAGTCAAAACTTATAAAATAAAAGACTTTTAATAAATGTAAACAAAAACGTGGAGCAGTATCCATAAATGAGAACATTCGTACAAAGA
>JAUCMT010000047.1:11572912-11588912 GCA_032357475.1 Enteromius thamalakanensis | reverse complement strand
TTAGTTTACAGTCAAGTAATTGTTAATTAATGTATTAGTACATGATAATTCATGTACTGTTATTGTAAAGTGTTACCGAGTTGGGGATGACAAGAGGCTGGGTTGTTACTGACAGAATTTTCATTTTGGGAGAACTTTCCCTTTAACGTGTTCATGAATGTTTGTGTAATGGAAAAACTGAATAGCTCGGCTGTCTCAAAGTCGGACAGAAACAGAATTTGGTGTCTTTCTCTGTCAGGTCTAGATGAGTCCGACAGCATCTCTGTGAGACAGCGAGACGCTGCGTTTATAGTGCCGTAACTGTCTAATGACCGGGCGACGGACTGACAAATCAACACAGTCCCGGGCTTTGTTCAGCTTTATGGATTGACAGGGACACCCTGCGTGGAGGAATTTTGTTTGTGTACGGCTCAGAGTGTAATGGCACCGCCGACGACTGGCTTAGGGCTGACATGCCCGCACATCCCACAGACACAACATGCTTACGGTTCATCTTGTCACCACGGGAGACCACATCTAATGGGTAAACAAACGCAGCCATTACCAGGTCAGAGTGGGAGAGTAAATATACAAACGGCTGTGGAGAAAAGTCGAAACACAATCAAGTGTAGCTACATCAGACACCTAAGACACGGTGTATATATTGCATGTAATTAATTACAAATAGAAAAGGTCGGTCTGTGTGCATAAAGAGCACGACAGAGTCGGGATCGCTGAGTGACGGGGCAGACGGAGGGGGAATTTTGTGCAGAATTCAATTTGGGTTACGATGCTGGGGAGACAATTAAGAGTGACGCACACAGGATGACAGAGGAAAGGAATAATTACATGAGAGCACGAGGGAGAGAGAGAGTAAGAAAGAAAGAAAAAAGAAAGCAGTTGGAACATGGAAGGTGGGATGGACTCATGTGGAGAGACAGAGGGAGACGCACTGATGTGTGACAGACCCTTCTACAGGCCTGTCAGTATCACACACACACGCACACATGCACACATACACACCAAATCAGACACCCAGATTCTCAGGCATACAGGTTGGAAGTCCATACAAGGCCCATTGGATTAGAAAACCTTAGTGTTCATTCTGACTTTTAAAAACGTAGTAAAAGCATTAGTTGTACTGTCAACCCAAAACATTCAAATGTTACTGGAAAGCAAAGATTCTGTAAGATGTAACCCGATCAGAGCCAAATTGTCTATGAATTTCATAATCGGCATGCTTTTTATTTTTTTACTAGAATAGCATCGTCAAAGATGCCGTATGAAGCTAATCATGCTTTAATGGTTGCAAGCCACAGACCAGGCAGATGACACCTGGGTAAATATATTATCCACAAAGAAACAGACAATTTAAAGCCAGCTGTAAATGATTTGCTTTTGATCTGTATTTTATTATGCCTTCACTTTCAAAATTGTTGTAACGTGGGATCCGGGAGAAGGAGGACGAAGGAAGACAAAACGTATAAAATAAAAGACTTTTAATAAATGTAAACAAAAACGTGGAGCAGTATCCATAAATGAGAACATTCGTACAAAGACACACGTAACGTAAACATTGATCGACAGGACTGAACTCAAAAGACAAGACTTAAGTACACAGACACTGATTACGAGACACGATACAGCTGGGGAGAAACACAGGTGGATTAAATGATTACTAATGAGGACAGAGCACATGAGGATGACATAGAGCACATGGAAAGACAAAACAAAACATCACATGACACGGAACGCAGACAGAATCAAAAACAGATCAAGAAATACATAAAATACAGAACAAAACAAACCATGGATGTTACAAATTTACTGTAATTACGACAGTGCTATATTTAGGACAGTGGACTCTAAACATTAGCAGCCAATCAGCTCGCTCCTCAAACTTCAGATACTTGACTAGCTTGCTGTATCAGTTGTTGCATGCTTCAGAAACCCTCAACTTTTCCCAGCTCCACCTGTAAAGATCTGCTATGGGGTGATTTTAATACATGGGGGTTGTTTCAAATGTTATATGTGCAGAAGCAGTATTTCCTACTTGCTCACAGCAGCATGTCGGTGAATGTATTGGAAGTAGCAAGTCTTCCAGGAATATTACCATTCTAAACTTTCCGAGAGTTATCAGGACAGGGATACTTTAATTACATTTAAAAAAAGAGTTTTAGTTCTTTGTGTTGCATGGAATATAAAAATATAAATGTTACGCTTTCAAACATTTTTCTTTCAGGACATCCTGAGAAGGATGACTGGGAAAACTCAAACCAGCAATATAACAAACAAGACAGATCCTCGCTCATTGAATTCCAGAGTGTTCATTGGCAACCTCAACACTGCTGTGGTCAAGAAAACTGACATTGAGCTCATTTTTGCCAAGTATGGGAAGATCACCGGCTGCTCTGTGCACAAGGGCTTTGCTTTCGTCCAGTATGCCTGCGAGAGGAACGCTCGATCGGCTGTGGCTGGTGAGAACACAAGGGTGCTGGCTGGACAAACCTTAGGTAAGTGAAATTTATTTCTCTTTTATGTAAATGACTGGACTCAAACTGGTGATTTCAATGGAAATGAGGAGGAAGGAAGAAAAAGCAGAGCAGGAGAAAAATGAGAAAAAGACAAAAAGATGTGAGATCTACAGAGACAGTTGATCTTAGGTCATAGCCGTTCCCATGGCTACCTGGTAAATATTCATCATCCTTTATTAAAAATGAAACTCCTGCTGCCAGTGTTGCAGCAGTTTGAGTTGAACTCCAATGGGTATCTTGTGCTGGACTGATTTCACTTAAGGTTACAGTCCCTTTTATTTCTAACTGTTACACTTTTGACTTGATCTTTACTTGTGAAAAAATATTAGTTGCTTGATTTTATACAGAGCTGAGCATTTGTAACCAGCAAAGTGTTTTATTTAATTTCAGAAAAAAAGTATTTTGATGAAAAATTTGATAAAAATTAGGTTTTAGATAATTTTGGACACTTTCCAGCTTGTCAGTTGAAGAATCCCTGCTCCTCGTTTTGTTATATTTATTATTTAAAAACCAAAGCAGCCTAGTATTTTTAAAATAAACATACAATGATAAATACATACTGCTTGTTATACAGAAAGAACTGGAACATGTGGTTTCCAAAATAATTATCTTAAAAGGGCAAACATTTTAATTCACAAACCAACAGCAACAATTCAAAAGTACATTTATATTGGGAAGTCAAGAAATCAGTCAAATCAAGGCTACACTACTGATTAGAAAATCATTAGTTTTAGGAATCTATCCTAACAATTTTTCTATGGTGTAGATTAGAAGGTTTCTCTGACTTATATTTAGTGTTTTATTGCCCCCCACTGTTGGCAAGAGGAATTACAGGAGAAAATTAAAAAATATATATGTGATATATTCACGTATTTCCTTTTTTTGGTTCCCCTTGAAATATTTCCGTTGTGGTCTATGCAATATGCAGCGCGTTTTTAGTTTGCATGTTGTGAGAATTTGTAGTTCGTTTCTTCATTTGCATGTGTTGTGAGGATTCGCATCACTTGTGTTGTAAACTTGATGAAAATATGTTCTTATTGTGCTGGTGTTCTCTCTGTTTGCATTTGTTTTCTTAAATTGCAGCGCGTTGAGCTCTCTCTGCCACAGTACCTTATGACTGGTTATAACCTACACAAATAGTGCATGTAGAAGTCTGTTTTAAAGTGCATTTCACTGTGGAGTCTCATTCATTTAATTGTTTGCAGTATTAAATGTTTGATAACTGAATAAGATGCAGTGTGCCCATTATTCCAGTGTTTTTTTTTTCTTCGAAAGTTCTAAATGTAATTTTACTGAATGAATACAGTCCGATGTCAACCACTAGATGGCAATATAAATACACCACAGCCAGCCATGGCAATGCAAAAGCAAAGACAATTAATAACAAACTATTGTGGAGGATTTATTCATAACTGTTGACCCCATTCAATTAATGCAGACTCTAAAAGTACTTAAGAAGAATACCAAGATCTCATAAAAGCACCATGTGATATTTGATTGTTTGAAGAACACCTATGAATTATTTTTTTTGTCAAACTTAAGATTTATGTAAGCTTCAAAGAAAAGACCAAACAGACCTCAGTATAAGGCTTTATAAATGTTATTTTCTTTAGCTTGTCTTAAAAGGCTTTTATAAGGCTATGAGTGTCACAGTGGGTGAGTGTGTATTCATGTCACTATAATTAGTTTTTCAGTATCTGAAACCCTCTGACAGATATGAAGGCATCACAATGTCTTCCATTTCAGATCCTGTCATTAATTCAAAGAAAAAAGCATATTCCTGCATGAATAGCCTCCGGGCTTATAATGTCAATAACTACCAAGAATATTCAACTGAATGACAGCAGCTGTGGGATGCTGATCTTTTGATGTACAACATGATCCAAGATCAGAGACAATCTGAGACAAGAGTGTAAACTAAATCAACTGTTGATATATATTAATACTAGCCATACATGTATACATACTGTATATATTTGTAAAGGATAGTTCTTATACAGTATGCATGGCTGATTAACACAAACAAATGCTTTCGTAAATAATGCTTTATTTGTGATTTGTTTGTATTGATGCCAAACCACAGTATTTATTGGGTCCTGATTAGAAAATAATCATTTTTTTCTGAATATTTTCACATTTTTATTGTATATCCGTCAACACCCCCGTTATGTGTCAGTGGTACGGTCTGGAATGGTGCATGCCTGTTAGCTGAACTCTATTCAGTCAGTCTCTCACAGTGTCACTACGGTGAAGTGAGTTCAAGGGAAAGGAATCATATAGTATGCACAACCTGATGGATGTGTACAGAAGAACAATGCATAAAGGCAAGCGGAATCAGAGATGTAAGTATTTTACAGACACATATTTATGATATTTATGCACTTTTTATACTTGATTTGTAACAGAATCAATAAAATATAAATATGTGTACTAATACTTCTGCAGTTTTGTCAATTAAAATGATTTTTTTATTACACAATATTATTATTCTGTTTTTTCTTGTTTTGGTCTGTTTAATTATCAATTACTAAAAACTACATTTATTAATTAAAAGACGGTTAGACTTTATTTTAAGGTGTCCTTGTTACTTTGTAATTATACATTTAATTACTGAGTAATATTTATTAACTTCATGCACTTACTGTATATTTAGAGTTAGGATAAGGGTTTGTTTTTTGAGTTAGTTGCATGTGATTATGCATAATTTATTGTTATTGCATGAAACATGCAACAAGGGCATTTATTTTTACTTGATCGCAAATGACATTTAAGTAATGAAAAATGTTTCCAAAAAACTAAATATAGTTTAAACAACATTAAAATAAGGTATATTATAATATTATATTATTTAATATGTAATATTCAATGATAATTAATATGATAAAATAAATAATAACGTTTACAGTGCCAGGTGAAATGTATTTGTAAAATTATAAATAATTTTTTTCTTTCTTTCAACAACCTTTTGGTCAACCTTGCTGAAAGCTTTCAAGGAGGAAAATAACGTACTCGTTAAAAATTTTATGATCTGTCTGAAATAACCTGCCTTTCATTTTTGTCAGAGGGTTCAGTGTTCTCCACACTGAAGTACAGGACATCACCTGTTCAGCGTGATTTTTTTTGTCTCCTACTGAAGACTGACTACAGAATTTATTCTTTAAACTTTTTTCATAGTCTTTGACCTAATCCTGAAGATTTGAAATGCACTTTTGAACAGACCAAAAAAAAAAAAATTACTAATTAATCATGTTAAGAAACCTAAAAGCTGTTAAATTTGCATGCGAGTTGCATCTGCTAATGAAGAGCATCCATGTTTATGTGTGTCTAATCAAAGACGGCACATCAAAGTTACAACGCAAAGTTTTGTAGCTGTGCACACACAAGACTCCAGGGATAATGAGCGGCACTGAAAATGAATATGTCCTCAAGTGTACAAACTGTTCCAGACAATTGCGCACATCAGTCACCGAATTACATCATTCCACAAAGGAATGAATAAAGGAAGTGAAAGAGATGTTTGATAAGTAGGTCATGTACGGAAAACACTCATTAGTGAAGCAGATACCAGAGAGGTCTGAGTAATATTCATAGGCTAAAACACAACTATGAACAATGTGTCTGCAATTTCTCTAAAACAAATAAAGTCCTTATAATTCTTTTTTGCTTAGTCAGGTATCTTGAGTCACTTTGCTTACTGAGGTTTATCAGAAAAATATACTTCATTTAGAGAGTTTGGCATTCAGGCACAACTTTAGGCATTAGACTTCAGTTGTACTGTATCTCGTCAAATCACTCAGAAAACTCTTTTAAGCTGACAGGCAGACACATTGACATTAAGCAGAGGTCATCACTAAGAGAAATGCCAATCTTCTCTCTGCGCTAAGCCTGACGGTCCTTTGAGAGAACAGCATACTGAGTAGAGGAGGCCCCTTGGCAAACTCAGATTAAAGTATTGATATGGCTCCATGTCTGAAATATAGTGGTATTTTAGATGGTCGGCGCATATCGAGTGAAATGTCTGGCTTGTTGTGAAACTGTCCAATGATTATTGAATGATTCAGCCTGTTTTGGATCATATTGTCTCCCAAGAAACCATTATTAAGATCTCACAGCGCTTATTTATCGAGGGAATGTATGAATTTAAAGAAATGTATGGCTTGAATCAATGTAAATGGCTCTGGATAAAAGTGTGTGCCAAATGTATCCATTTAAATCAGTACAAATTGTGATTGTGTCACCATTCATCGTCTTAAATTTGATTGAACATCAAACACAAAACAGTCCTTGACCCCATTCAGTTCATGAACTTTAGATGCAGATCAATTTTAGAAATACTCAAGCAGAATCTTAAAATCTGATCTTAAACCTTCTGATAT
This sequence comes from Enteromius thamalakanensis, assembly GCA_032357475.1. NCBI lineage: Eukaryota > Metazoa > Chordata > Actinopteri > Cypriniformes > Cyprinidae > Enteromius > Enteromius thamalakanensis. The sequence continues at coordinate 11,582,023 of JAUCMT010000047.1, read as the reverse complement.
TTGCATAAATGCATTGTTTCAAAAAACGAAAGAATAAAATAAAATTAATAACAATATAATATATATAGTGCTGTCAAACAATTAATCACGATTAATCACATCCAATCAAATGAAAGTTTTTGTTTACATAATATATTTTGGATGTGATTAATTGCAATTAATCCTTTGACAGCACTAAATATATATAATATAATATTTTTTGGTCTTTTTTTTATGACTGAATATTAGACACTGCACTTGAACCTCAAACACTTTGAATTAACGCAATTACATTAACTCATAGAGAACTTCTTTTAGAAAAAGCCTTTGTGTTAACGTCAAACCAATGGTTCTGTTTCCATGGAAAACGTCCGCTCTCATCGCAGAAGGTTGGCTGTAATAAGAAACTGCTAATTAAAGAGGATGAAACAAACCTGATCTTCCCGATCAACTGTTTCCCTTCCTGCTACGTGTATTTTCCAATATATTAATTTGAATGTTTTGAAAACTTCAATCTCATAAATATATTCCGAGCGTGACTGTCTCCATTTGAGAGGTCTGTATGCTTCCATAATGAATTTGGCTCAGTCAGGCAAAGACTAATCTAAACTCTGAAAGTGCACTGCTTTTCTTCACAGATTTAGTGCTTTGTTTTGTGCTTCATCAGAGTGAAGGCTGAAATTGCTTGTAAATGTCTTAAAGCTCAGAATTGTGATTTAGTCAGGCACTCAGGCAGCCCGTCCTTCTGGATAACGTGCCGCGTGACCTTGAAAGGCACTCAGGAGTGATTGTGCATCTCTGTGTGTGTATGTGTGTGTGTGTGTTGAGGCTGTTGCTCCGATAGCATCTCTCTTTCTGATGAGACAGATGAGAGCCATCAGTCATTTATTCTGTGGCATAATGCCTATGCACTTTCTCAGGCCGCAGAGGCTTTTCTAAGTGCATTATATTCACTGTCCATTGTTAGTCATTTATTTGAAGGAGACTATGATTAAAAGGGAAAGTGTATACTGTTTTTGTACAATGTCCTTTGCTCTCCCCACAGACATTAACATGGCTGGAGAACCACGTCCTTACAGGCCAAAAGTGGGATCCAAGCGACCTTTCTCTTTATACAGGTGAAGTTTTACATTAAAATAGACAAAATCTGCATTTTTTCCCAGTGTGATCAATATGGAAATATCGAAATAACATTTTCTCATCTTTTTGTTTTATTTATTTATTTATTTATTTATTTATAAGTGGCTATGAATTTGATTATGATGTCTACAGGGATGATTTCTATACCAGGTATGTATATGCATTCACTTATGCAAATGCATGCTTTCAAAGATAATATATTGATAAAGTTACACTGTTGTTGAATTCAAAGTCGTAGTTAAATTGGTAAGATCTTTTCTAAGAGCTTCGTAATAAGTTTTTGTGAATTCAATTTTCAGTTAAGATCCACCTTGTCGTGTATGACCTTTTCTCTGTAATGAAATACTGAGGTAAGGCGAAGAAAAAAAAAAAGAAGCTAAAAATTAGAGGAAGAGCTTTCCCTAATAACCATAATTAATGTCATTTTATTGGTTTGACTTCGATCCTTTGCTCAGGCTAATGATGAGCAGTCCTCTCCTGCGTGACATTAGCTGAATGTCAGAAAGCGGCTGGGTCGTTAACTGAGCAGCGCAGACACGCCGGTCATCTTTCCTCTGACATTTTCATGTGTTTGCTTTCACTCCTCATTTAGCAGAGCTGAGTTTTATACATCTCCATGGAAAATATATGTGCGCTAACGAGCAAATTTTCTTCAGTGAGGTTATTTAAAAATATGCAGGTAATTATCAAGTGAAATCTCAGGGGAGCGTGGTCTTGCTCTTTTGCATGTATACGAAGATATTCTCTTTATATTATATCTAGCTTAAAGTGTAAATAATACTATTTTCCACTTTAATACTCTTAAAAATAATAATAATAATTCAGTGGCATTTTTTGAAACAGTAATATTTTGAACGGCAGGAATATTTTATTACATTCTAATACTTTTATTACAGTTTAAAATAATGGCTATCTATTGTAATACATTTTAAAATGCAATTTATTCCTGTGAATGCAAAGCTGAATTTCCAGTAGCTATTATGAGTCTTCGGTGTCCTTTAGAAATCTTTTCAATATGACCATTTGGTGCTCAAGAAACATTTCTTCTTATTATCAATATTAAAAATGGTGATGCCTAATATGTTTAATAAAATAATATGATGATACACTTTTTAGGGATTCAAAATAATATTCAATATTTTGTTCAAATTTTTTTCTTTTTTTCTTTTCAGAATTTTTGACATTCATGGGAGGTTAGCGCCATCCCCTCGGGCTATGATACCTGTCAAGCATTCCCGTTTGGTTACGCTCTCGACACGCAGGACAAAAAACTCATTCCAGCCAAAGATGTCCACCTGCTCTTCTTATATAAGAACACTGTCTTCAGGTTCCTTATGCTCTATTGCTCCATCATCAAAAGTCAGTCATCAGTTTTCATTATCATGTTTTTAGCACCTAGAACACTTAAAAATAAAGGTTCTTTATTGGCATCAACAGTTCCACAAAGAACCTATACCATCCATGGAACATTCTTATACCACAAAAGGTTATTTCCAGTGAAAAAAGATTAGATTATTAAAATGTTCTTCATATTAAGAAAAAATAGCTCTTTTTAAGAAAGGTTCTTTGGGTAAATAAGACTGGTTCTTATTTGGCATCACTGTAACCTTTATTTTTAAGAGTGTGTAATCAAACCTGGATTTTGACAAAACATGTCAGTATAGTTCAACCTATTTCCAATCATAACCATTTTAAAACTAAAAATATTATTTTACAGCAATGATCTGATAAAATTACAGTGAAATATATTTATTCTTATCATTGTTTGTTTGTTTTTATGCAAGTGAAATCCGATCAGCTCCTGACGATCAAACAAGAACTTTCCCAGATAAAAATTAAGATCGACTCCTTACTGGGAAGGCTGGAGAAGATTGAACAGAAGCAGTTAGCAGAAGCAGGTAAGAGGATGAAATGAGCATTGCTGTCAGGGTAGAGGCCATGTTGGCAAGAGGTAGATTAAAAACACTTGTCTTCATCTCTTGCAGTGTCATTGCAGGAAATCGAAAACAGCACCACTCGTGTCTTCACACACACACACACACACAAACTTGGACTAGGAGAGGAGACATACCTGTGCCAGTTTGACTTATTTTTAAGTTTGCTACACTGTTAAAAAAGCCACTGAAAATCTGCAGCTGTGATTGTCAAAATAGCAGCATTTATTATACTAACCTCCTGTAGTACTTTGTACCTTTAAGGTAATATGCTGACAAGCACCAAAAACACAGGTGGTCATGGGAAAGCCACATGGTGAAATATCCAAATACAAAACACCACCTTGGTAACAAACATGGATTAACAAGCAGTAATTTAACAAAATAATATGTAACAAAACCCTATGTACAGTACGTAGGAAGAAGCATACTAAAAACATTAGTCTTTTAAGACAATGTCTTTTTTTCTTTTGTAAATTAAAAATAACTTATTCTTTTTCCACATATAAAAACTGTAGTGTAACAATATTTTATTATAAAATGACACTTAACGGCCCGTTAGGTTTATTACAGTTTAGTTTTTTTCCACCCTTAAGTTACCATGAAGTAATTGACAGGTTTTCACAGTTAGCATGTTTTCAGTCTATTACCATTAAAATTACAGTAATTTCTACTGTATACGTTTTCTTAAATATTCACTGTAGCTGTTGGGTGGACTTCAATCTCATTATCTCATTCACCTTTTTGTCCGTGATCTCAATATTGTGTAGATGCCCACAGGAAGCACGAGAAGGCCTATCAATCTCTCTATAGTGAGACAGAAGAGGATGGGGATCAGGAACATCACGATGCGGGTTCTTGGGAAGTGATTGATGAAGGTGATGATGGATATAATGACAGGGCTAACAGTGAACTGGTGAGCTGTCATTGAACTCGTTTGAATGTGAAATGTCATTTGTTTTTATTAGATGTATCAGCTAGACCAATTTGTACATGATATAATTGTGTGTGTGTGTGTTAAATCCCAGATAGAAAACCACATATCTGATGTAGACAACTGAACAAGGTTTGTACTACAAATTCATGTACTTTCAAATTTAACACTCTTCTTTTTTTTTTATTTGACTTCATCAAAAATGTATGTTGCCTCTGTCTTTCGAGATTTTTGTGAGATGTAGTAATGCTGCTATCAGAGATTCGAGACTCCCTGCTGTCCATGTAAGAGAAACATAATAATGTGCAATTTATTTCACTCATTATATTCTGTTGCACATTCATAAGCAATGCCCTGTAAACTAAAAATAATTTTAGATATTAATATCTGAGTACAGATGTCTCCCTGATGTGACCTTCAGCATCCGGCAAACAGAAAATCCGCTTTTGCTTTATTCTGTGTATAACCAGTTTCTTTTAAAATATTGTACATTTTTACACAATATATAAATATTTAAATATTTTATTTTCTGTAGGACTGGGACCAGCACACCTATCAAGTTTACTATTTTTGGAAGATATCCAGATGGAATTGTTCACCCTTTCATGTCTATTTGTTTATTTGTATTTCCCATTCATTCAACTGGTCATACATGCATGAGTATGTATAGGCATACAAAATGAAAGACTGAAAACCATAACTTAATGTGTAAAATAATTAGTGTATTTTATCAAGAAAATGTGATCAGTTTCAGTGTCATTGTCATAAAGGTTTACAACTAAATGAAAACATTTAATTGTATGTGCATTTGATTTTTTTGGACATTATAATTATGTACATATTTAAATAATGTGTATTGAATGCACATTTAGAAGGAAAATATAATAAAATTATTTATGTCTCGCCCATTATTAGTTATATAAGCTATGTTTACATCTCAATTTTATTTAATTTTTTTTTGTATTTTATAATAACTTATCTGAAAAGTGTGGTAAAATTGTTTTTGTTTAATATTGTGTGACGCATTTGTGAAATAAAATCGGCCAAACATCAATTTTAGCAAGCTCTTGATTTGGGGGATGCAACGTTGATTTTAGCTATGCATTAATGTAAACCAACTGAAAGCTTCAAGTGACAGTAGCTTTCTTTTGGGACTCCTTTGAAACTAAAGCCATCTGTACAGGAAGTGACTGCGTACCCGGCCGGAAGTAGGAATTAGTAAGCGGGACTTTTAATTTCTGCAGCGGTAAATATATAATGGCAATCTTTGAATCCTTCGCGGGCGGTTAAGAGTTTACTACAAGTCAGGTATGCGGTTATAACATAATTTTACACAAGTTATTTATAGTATAATAGAAGAGGACGTTATCATGAAATCAACAAAAGGGTAAAGTGAGGCAAACAAAAGATCCGACGCTGAAACTAACTAACGTTAACGTCACATGACTTAATATTTGAAATTAAAGTTATATCAACGCTTTAACGTTGCCTAGCAATAGTTTTATATGCCCCTGGTAGTTCAGTGTGCCTTTTAATAAAAGACCTGAACTATTATTAACACAAATTATGAGATGAAATTCTATACTTAATCAGTCTGGGCTTTGTTTACATCCTGTGTTGTGTTGTCAAGTGCTGAACTGTCGGGCGCCCAGTCTCTAAAACTTATGTCAGTTCGTCGCCTTAGTTCTTATTATCTGAATGAAAAACGCAATTTAAAAAGTTATGTAAATAAACGTCTATCTGTATGAAACGGTGGTACGTTATGTTGTTAACATCCATGTTATCGATAGTTGTTCAGTCATGTGATACCCCAGAGTCTGCGGGTTATTGCTTATATATTTGACAGGTAGATACCGACTGATGCTGGTTAGTGTCTCTGTAGCAGGTCATGGCTGTTGGAGAGCTCTGTCTAATTGATAAGGATATTTCAAGGTTAGTTTAACCCATAGTCTAGTTATACAGCAGAAGTGGACTGTGTTTTAAGTGCGGTGTGTGATTGTGACTTCACCGAAGGTATTTATTTTTAGTCTACTAGAGGTCCCACTGAATCCCAGCGTTTCATCCTTGAATCTTCACTGTAATCGCCTCACTAAGATTGAGGGCTTGACGACAGCATGGCACATAAGACATCTGGACCTGTCATCCAATCACATCAGTCGTGTAGAGGGATTAGCCTCCCTGTCCTCACTGCGCACCTTAAACCTGTCCTGCAACTTAATCACCAAAGTAGAAGGTAAACCGCAGACTTTTTGGGGGGGCAGAAAATGTGGTAAATGTTTGTAATGCCCCGTAGTATATTTTTAATGGTAAAATGAAAGCACGTCTGTTTTTAATTTGATTTTGCACAGTTTCTTCCTGTTACTACTTCTAATTGGGTTACTTTGGTTTGTAATCTGTCAATACATTGATTTCTTTCAGGACTTAATGGACTAACAAGTCTCACAAGACTGAATTTAGCCTACAATCAAATAAATGACCTAACTGGTAGGTTAAATTGCATTTCCATCAAATAGTTTGCTTTTGCGCTCTGAATAACTTGACGTTTAAGATAAGAAATGCCACTAACATTAAAAAATCTAGTGGTTTATTTATTTACTTATTTATTTTTTACATTTATTAAAATTTAAAACCACACTTATATTTTTTCATATATGTATAATTATATACTATTGAAAAGAGGGATGTCAATTTTCGATAATTTCCACACTTGACCGTTGTTTAAATTAACGATCAATTAATTGATTAATCATTAACCCTAATACTACAAAATAGCAGGATATTAAAGTAGCAGGATATTAAAATGAATAGATGTGATTATGATCGCTTGATAAAATTCTGAGAGTGAGCTGTAGTTATGCGCAAGTTTATTTTACTGTTCTTTTTCAGATCCCACCGCAAAGACTGCTGAACCCACCTCTTTAAAGGGTTTTGTGGCACAATGTTTGCAATGTCCCCTTCAAATTCACTCAAAGCTGTGATACCATGCATACTTTAATCGGTGACATCCCTAATTGAAAACGTAGTTATTATGAAAACCATGATACATTTATTTTATTTGGATTGGTTGATGAGAGAGTTCAAAAGAACAGCATTTAATTTGAATGGAACAATGTGAAATTCTTGTCACTTTTTACCAATGCATCACTGCTGAATAAAAGCATTTCATTTAATTTGCTATTATCTTATTGAAGGCCAAACTTATAAAGGATATAGTGTAGATTCCAGCTGGACCACTGTGTATTCACTCACTGCTCTCTGCTTTCAGGTCTCCTGTATCTTCATGGAGCAGAGTACAAACTGAAGTACCTGCAGCTCCACAGTAATCATTTGGATAGCATGAACCACCTGCTGCAGTGCATGGTGGGACTGCAGAATCTGAGAAATGTTACTCTTAGTAAGGATGGTGCACAGAATCCAGTTTGCTCAATGCCAGGTTTGTAGGAAAAGGCTCTGAAGGAAAATCAAGACTTCGACAATGACAATGGAACTGATTGGTGTAAAAGGGCCAAAAAGAATATATAGAAAAAGATGGCTTTTTTCACTAGTTCTTCCTTTGTTCGTAGGCTACAGAGAGATGGTACTTCAGTCTCTGCATCAAGTCTCTACACTGGATGGAGTAGATCGCATAGGAAATACTTCTCCTTTAACAGAAGACAGTCCTATGGATGTTCCTGGTCTTGAGGACTTTCTAGAGTTTTTAATTTCATCAGACGCCAGTGTTAATGAACAGCTGGTAAACTATATATGTTAATTTTCTAAGCTCACCAGATATTTATTTCTTTTTTTAGACTGAGGATGGCTTTCGAATCTTCCGGAGGTGGTTGTGAGATACATGTTAATGTTCAGTGTGTTTCTTTGTTATGAAGGCAAAGTCAGATGGTCCTCTTACTACTCCGCGGATTGATGAAATCCTGACCCATTTTCGACAACAGGGTGAAAAACCAACAGCAGAAAATCAAGAGAATGAGCAGCGAATTAAAAAACTAGAGCAGCAGGTTTCTCATCTCATTCAGAAGGTAAAGAAAAGGAAAATTGATTACTATTTTTTGGAATCATTAATTCAGTGTTTTCATAAAACTAGTGCAATCCAAAACCTTGGAAATAGGATAATTCTAAATTGTGTATTTAAATTTAGGTCCCTACAGGGGATGGCTTTAAAACAAACAGCGATGTTCCCTTTGTGGTACATAAAGCAAAAAGAGACACCGATCAGACATCAGAGAGCGATTGTGACACTGGAAAAGAGAACCATCGACATTCCAGAATCCTGTTTCATCCCAGAAGCTCTACAGGGAAAAAACTGACAAAGGACACAAATCCCAAATCTGACTGGTGAAGTAACTTTTACACATTTATATTTATAAATGCAAATGCATTTAGTCTCAAACTGAATTTCAAGTGCTTTCTGAGAATTTAGAGGAGAGTTGCACAAACACATCTCATTACAGTTTACTGAATTTGATTAATAATGTCATTTGCTCCAGCACAGTGCTTGTGTGTTGAGAGGTTGCGAAATATTTACTTGCCGCATTCTTCCTCCGTTTTTTTTTTTTTTTTTTTTAAATCTAACTCAAGTTTCAGAATCATAGAAAAGTGAAAACTTTAGACAAAGGCTTTTCACTAGTCCAGTAATCAGGACAGTTTATAAATTGTCCTTGCTCCTCCTACTTAAAATTTCTTGTACACATGAATGATTACACTGTCACCAAGTTCAGTTCATTTAACTTAATCAAAACTTAAGCTGCAATAACATGGAGCTGTAGAAACAGCTACTATTGAGAAGTTACAACAATGCATGCACTAATGCACCATTATGTTAATTAAAAAAAATAAATAAAATAAAATAAAGTAAATATATATATATAGTCACAGGTGAAGAGTCACACGACAAGAAGAGCTCAAAATAAATACCCCGGAGGGTGGATTTATTTACAAATGTGTTGAGGTGGGTGCTCCGGTGAGTGGCGTGCTCTCTTCCTTATGCTTCTTCGGGCTGTTTCTCCATCTTTGGTAGCGCTCACGCCTCACGCTGCTTATATAGCTGCTGCATGATGGGCTGCCGCTGGGGCCGATCTGCCAGAGATGAGGACGTGCAGGTGTGTGTCCTTTGTTTTCAGGGCGACA
>JAUCMT010000047.1:11546288-11572812 GCA_032357475.1 Enteromius thamalakanensis | reverse complement strand
GTGTGTGTATTTATGTTCTATAATATTTATGTACATTTTCGAATGATTGTTGTTCTTGTATGCTTACCATGGCAGCGTTTATTTGATCATACAGTAAAGACAGTATTTGGAAATATTATTAAAATTTAAAAGAACTGTTTGTTGACAAACTTTAAACTAATTTATTTTTATGAAGCCAAAGCTGAATTTTCAGCGTCTTATATTCCAGTCTTTCAGTTATCATTCTAATATGATATGGTGCTCAAGAAACATGTCTTGTTATCAATTGTTCATCAAAAGTGGCAGTAAATACATTTACAGTGTAATAAAAGATTTATATCTCAAACAAATGCTGTTCCTTTTAACCTTCTTCAAGTACTTTCCACAAAAATATTTAACAGCAAAAACAATTTTGACATTAATATAAGAACCATTATTAATAACTGATAATAATAATTTATGACAGTTGAGCTCTAAATCAACATATGGACCATATGATGCTAAAGACTGAAGACATGACTGCTGAAGATTCGACTTTGCCATTGCTAAAAATAGAAAGCTGTTCTTATAATTTGTAATTATATTTTAAACTATTACTGTTATAAAATGTATAGATTACATATAAATTATTAAAAACCCTAACTAGTCTGAAATGGCTTATGCTTTCATTGCAGTGTGACAAATACACAGAAGCAGAAGTCCACAAAACAGACTGTTGTCCCCCGTAGGAGGATATCAGTCCAGAGCTCTGGGTCTGATGAAACCATAGATTCTGCAAAAAAGGGCCCTAAAAGCATCAAAGCCATTCATAACAAAAGCTCAACTCAGTCTCAAGAGGAAACCTACAGGGTATGCAAACTGGACTGTGCACCTCCAACATTTCTCTTTATGAACCTAATGTGAATTTGCAAAGAATAAAGCGCGTGTGTTCACATTCAGGCAATTGTGGAAGAACGAGACGAGGAGCGGGAACGGCGCTGGAAAGCAGAGCAAGCTGCAAAGAGACTTTCTGAACAGGTCAAGAACCTGCAGACTCGAGCCAGCGAGGAAAAGGACTTGCAAAGTTTGGCCATGCACACCACAGACAGGTGAGGGCATGGAGAGTCCTCTGTTAATATTGAGAAATATAGTTTCACTTTGTCTCTTTGATCTGTTTTACTGTCGCATTGAAACCAATGTGAATGAAACAAATGCAAATTGAGAAGCCTAATTAAGAGTCCTGCTGCTGACAGTCAAAGCAATATATATATTTATATTTTACCAACTAACACAATTAGCTGCAACATCTATTATCCGACTCATTCAAACACTCTTTTCTATCAAGGACACCTTAACAATCTCCAGCCATCCAAGGTTTGGAGAGAATGTTTGGCTTGACGTATTGCACCTAATTGGTGTCAGCTCCAGCTGAAATGTTGGATCTGAATACACTTGAGTATAATTAAATTTTATTAGAAGTTTCCAGAGACCCTACTGCAGGGTCCTGATGTATGAAACTCTTCTTCCCACCTGCACCGCAGTTTCTGTGGCGTGATGGCGGCCCTGATATTGTGCTCTAATATTATAGCCACGTGCTCCCCCTGGTGATAAATTGTAATTATAATGGAGATTAAAGCCATGGTGGCAGGCACATGTCTGCTGCAGATCATCAATCAATCCTAATTGCCACCCCTGCAGCACTTTGCTGCTAATGACTCTCGCCTCACAGTCCAGTGTCTGTTTTGTTAACGCTTCGTCTGCTGAGTGTGTGTGAATGTAAATTAATGTAACAGTGCCATGTATTAATTGTAATTAAACAGAAGTTTTAGTGTGTTATTTGTTTATTACTATTGTGCAGTGTAACTGAGATGCAGCCTAGTTTGTAGCGGCAGTATGTTGTGCATTGGTGCTCATTTAGATGATCTGTATTGTATTTGGTTTGAAATTGACTCATTTCCTCATTTTACACACCCACAAACACACACATATATAGATGTATACAGTGAGAGAAAAAATGTAATTCCCAGCTGACTGAAAAATAAATGATCAGTCTATAATTTTAATAGTGAGAGACAGAATACAAAATATGCAGTTTTCGCAAAAAAATGACTTTCTGCAGATCCTCTCCAAGTCGTTAAAAGGTTTTAATGCTGAGGTTTGGAAACTCAAACCTTCAGCTCCCTCCACAGATTTTCCATGAGATCGGGATGGGCTAGGCCACTCCTTTGTTGTGTGTTACCGATTGTTTTCTTGGTGACTACGGTCCCAGCTGCCTTGAGATCATTGACAAGATCCTCCCTTGTAGTTCTGGACTGATTCCTCATAGCTATAGTCTTGCAGCCCATTCCAGCCTTGTGTAGATCCACAGTCTTGTCCCTGACATCCTTGGACAGCTCTTTGGTCTCGTCAGTGGTGGAGTGTAAATGATTGCCTCTGTGGACAGGTGACAAACTGAGATTAGGAGCGCTCTCTTAAAGATCCTTACCTGTAGAAAAGACTGCTGATTGATGGATCAAATTCTTGCAATATGCAAATAATAAAAAAAACATTTTGTTGTTATTCTGTCTCTCACTGTAAAATATAAACCTACCATTAAAATTATAGACTAATAATTTCTTTGTCAGTGGCCAAACGTACAAAATCAGCAGGGGATTAAATACGCTTTTCCCCATTGTGTATAGATATATTTATCAGAGAATCCTAAAAAAATGTATTGTGATTTCCAAAACGCTGCACAGCTGTTTACAACAATGACAATACAAAAAAGTGGGTTCTTGATCATCAAACTAACATATTATAATGATTTTTGAAGGATTGCATGATACTGGAGAATAATAATGACTGCTCAAAATTCAGCTCTGCCATCACATCAAATTCTCCAAAACTCCCAACGTTTTAAGGGTAGTGTACAAATAAATGCTGAAAGAGAATGGATCTTCCAAGATATTGTGAAAAAGTACTCTGATCTGATTTATTCCTTTAGGTTGAAGGAGTTGTTGTTAAAAGAGCGCTCTGATCGGGCAGAATTGCAGACTCGATTGCAGGAGTTGGAGGAGAGATACAGGTCTACGTTAGAGCAACTGGAGCAGGTGCACAAACAGGAAGACCAGCACAAGAGGGCGCTGCGCAGTCTGGAGGACAGCATAACCAAAGCAGAGGCCCTCAGGGTGCAGCAGCGAGCAGAAGAGGTAGAAAAGTTGGAGTCCATATCTGTGATAGTGATCGATTTATAGCATTAATTGAGTATTCCAGTATGCTGTAACACTTGTTTATGTCTGAGCCATACATCAAGTGTTTATTGAGCTGACTTACAAGAATGCTTAGACAGTGAAATGCTAGTAGTCATCTAAAGGGCATTTTCTGTGGGATGGTTCCAGAAGCAGTTCTCAGATAAATATACAGGCCTATGGCTGAATTACAAACATTTTTCAATTTCTTTTTGACATTTAAATCCTTTGAATTGGGTTAGAAGAATATTTACACTTGACCTTTTGCATGTGTTTGAACAGCTGCCATTAGAAACCTGCAACTTGAGCAGTTATCTGCTTATAAAGTGAAAAACACTCTTCAAAATAAATAAAATATTTTTTATTTCAAATTTAAACTGAAAGACCTGCTATATTATTTCAGACAAAGAGGACTCGGGAGTTGGAGAATAAAGCTTCTGCCTTAAAAAGGGAAGTTGAAATACTCCGATCTTCATCTCGACAGCACAAAGAGAAGATGCAGCAGTTGCATGAACTGTTGGCTTCTAGGGAGGAGATGCACAGGTACACAAACACCACATGAATCACTTCCATGATCAGTTCATACATAGAGTGCCTGCCAAAAAATAGTTCGGTTTACAAAGAGGAAATTTCAACAGTTTTTTCTTGCACCTGTTTGACTTTGTGGGACAGGAAAGAGCTTGCAACGCGGCTGCTTCCTGGTGGGACTGAGTTTAAGGAGGCTGTAGCCAAAGAGGTGGTGGCCATAGAGCAGAGATTTGCTCAGAAACAGACTGATTTGGAACAGAAGATCTCTGATGCTAGTAGACAGTACGCTGCTCTAGAGGAGGAATTTCGTATGGCTCTTACCATTGAGGCAAAGCGTTTCTCAGAGGTAAAGCTAAATTGTGAGATATCATTTTTAGTCTGAAAATAAATAATTAAATAAAGATGTTTAATTGATGCTAAATTTGAACCTGCTGGAGAGGAGAACATAGTTTCCTTATAAACTTATATCTGTTCTGAGAAAAAACAGTACTGATGTAAATGTCAGTGCAGTACTTAAAATCAGTGCTGTTTTATTATGTATGTATGTATGTACCATTATAGCTTTTAGTAATATTTTGAATAATTTAATATTTTTAAAAATATATATTTTTTTGTACTTATGAATAGTTTTAATTTATTTTTTATTTCTCTTAGAGTTTAGTACTTCAATCTGAACTTATTTCAGAGCTTTTTTAATGCAATGTTTATATTTTATTTCCAAAATGTTCAATAGTTTTAGTTAAGAATGCTGCCTAAATTGTCAGACGTTTTATTGACACAACCCCCAGATTTTTTTGACTGTTACCTTTACCTTGTGTGTGTGATTTGTAGGTAAAGGAGGGGTTTGATCAGGTATCTGCTGAACTTCTAGAAGTAAAGTCAAGTCTCAGCCAGTCTCAGCAGAAAGAGAAGCAGTCAGCCTCTTTGGTGCAGGAGCTCACAGCTATGGTGAAAGAACAGAAAACGCGCATTGCTGAGCTCCTCAAAGCCAAGCGAGAAGCTACTGCTGAGTTCAAGGTATAACCAAAAGATTGTACTAATAGAAATGTTCTGGATTTTGTTGTGATTTTTGTTATCACACATCAGAACACTTCAAAACTTTTTAAGTAATGCTATATAAATTACATTATAATCTTTTTTTTTGTATTCTAGACCCGGGTACAGTCATTAGAATCCAGGTTAGAGGACGACAGACGACTTAACCTACAGGTGGAGCTACTGAAAAAGGACAAGTCCAAGCTGCTTTCCCAGCTTACTGCTCAAGAGTCTGTCATAGATGGACTTCGGGCTGAGAGGAAGATCTGGGGTCACGAACTTGCACAGCAAGGTACTTCCGTAACTTCAAAAAAACTTTAAGAAAGTATAACCCAGACATAGCTCATTTTTGTATTTGTCCATTTATTTAGGTGCATCCTTAGCACAGGACCGTGGTCGACTGGAGGCCAGAATTGAGGTTTTGATAGGCGAACTGGAATCACAGAAGAAGCGCAACGAGAGAGACAATGATGCCCTCAGGATTAAAGCTAAGATTGTTGATGACCAGACAGAGACCATTCGTAAACTAAAAGAGGTATTCACAAACCCTAGAAAAAACTAAGATTTAAATGAAAAATAAATTAGATATTGTAGTTCAAATCTGAATAAAATCGAAATATGTAATTGTTGCATGTGCTAATTTAATACACCAAGTATTATAATAAATAAAATATAGTAAAATCGCAAGTTTAATAGTGTCAGTTTTCATCCTCTGGCTCACTTTTCTCTGACATATTGCTTCTTAGGCATTGCTGGAGCGAGATGAGCAGATTCGCAAACTTCGTGATGAGAATGTGCAGGAGCAGCGAAAGCTGAAGCAGCAGCTGGAGGAAGAAATGGCCTCTGCAGTGGAGCTCAGAGACACAGTGGAGCAGCTCAGTATCAGGAAAGAGGAGCTGAAACAACAGCTCTTTGATAAAGAGGCAGAGCTTGATGAGCTTAAAGACACATACAGGTATGAAACTGGTTAAACTGCAAACATCTTGTGATTCCAAGATTTCACCCCAACTAATTTATTATGGACAGTATGTCATTATTTGAAAGGGTGTATGCTGATGTCTGACACCATCACACAGCTGCTTAGTAATATGTTAAATATTTGTCATTTTGCAGGGCCTCAAGTAAAAAATGGCAGGAAAAAGCTGAACTGTTGAACACACTTGAAAGCCAAGTAAAGCGAATGAAGGAGGGTTTTGATTCCAAAGAAAGAGCACTGATAGAGGAAAAAGACAAAGCTTCACAAGCATACCGGTATGAGATGGGCAGCAGGCAATAAGCTGGCCAATAAAGTACAGTATACAGTAGTATATTTTCATTTGTAACTTTTTTTACATTTTTTTTTAATTAGAGCGGCAGTGGAGAAGCTTCACAGTGTGGATGATGCCTTCCGTAGACAACTGGAATCTCTGCAAGCTTCCCATCAGGCTGAAATACTTCATCTTGGGAATGACAAACAGAAACAAATAGAAAAGGCCAATCAGAAGGTATTCCTGTCAAAAAAGAATAGATTTTTATGTATCGATTCACTGAATTGTGTTGACACATGCAGGCAAACTGCTAAACTGAAGTGAGCAGACTTGAATGAGTTGTTTTTAATTTAAGTATTGATGAATAGGATGATTGACTGGGAGAATGCTTTCTCAAGAACATTTATTTGTTTATTTATAACCACAGGTGCTCCAGGTGGAGGAGGAAATGCGCCAGCTGCTTGAGGAAACGGAGAGTAATAAAAGGGTAATGGAGGAGAAAATGAGACGCCTCACACAAGTGCTGAAAGACTTCTAACCTCCTTTTTTTAAAAGACAAAAACTTGGAAGATGCCTTTTTAAAGACTTGTCACTGTCTCAGTCTGGCTAAGAACATATCCTGAAATGATTGCACCTCAATAGTGTCTAGCCTACTATAGTGCCTACTGTTTTGGCTTTATGCTTTAAATTATATGGAAATTCATCAAAACAGTGAAACTTTTTTTTTTATTTCTATATTTACATACATACACATTATTTGTACCTAGAGCATACAGCATTATGCATTTTATATACTGGACTTTTTCTGTACGTTGGGTTTTTTTGTTGTTGTTTAAATTGATTAAATTATTAACTTCTTATTACGCTGTTTGTTGTGTAATTTTAAAGGATTAAATTATATTTTAAAAGTGTCGAATTATCAAAGCATTTCAGTTGCATGTAATCTGTTCGAAGTCGAACGCTCAAGCAGAGACGTTGTCATAGAAACGGTAATCCAACGTCATTTCCTCTCATTTAAAAACCCTCGAGCCATCAGTAGTAGAAGTGTAGCCTGAGGTAAATAAGTGCAAGAGATGATTGTTGCTCCCCCTCATCAACAAAACTGAGGTCGACCTCCATACCTCTGAGCGAGACAAAGAGGGAGTTTCTGAACTGCATCCCTAAAAACAGCGGGCGTTTGGATGGTATGGCTGAGGCGAACAGCGCGAGCTTTCCTCACACGACACCGAACGGGTCCAGTCGCCATGAGAAGAGTTTGGGTCTCCTCACAGTGAAGTTCGTTACTCTGCTCCAAGAGGCCAAAGATGGAGTGCTCGATCTCAAAGTGGTGGGTTAAAATACATTTACAAGTGACTGAATGAAGCTCGACAGGTTGTTCTGTGAGGTGCGTCTGTCAACAGTTAACGTTACACAAAGAAACCGTTCGTACCTGAGTGGACTTTAGCCGTCCTGTGAGGCTTTTATTGTCAGATTAGATATGTACGGAAATATGTGGATTGTAGTTAATTAAAAGTGTTGATGTACTTCTAGAAATGGCGTGTTATACAGCGGGGATTTTGAACAGAAACACGTGGGATTCTCGCACGGCAGGTGTTAGTTACCTGACGCTCGAGGCAGTAGAGACGCACTGTGAATTCATTGGAGCTGCACCTGCTATTTTTCGTTCACGTGGAGAAAAATATGTCCTTAAACTCTTTAATTTTTTTGTTTGTTTTTTGTTTCTTTCAGCAAAGGTGCTTAACATCCAGAAAATATTTTAAATCGCTCTCACACACACCCCTCCCTCATTTTTTAACCATGTAAATTTAATCTTATGTAGTTATTGATTTTCCACACACATTTTTTTGCGTGTGTGTGCAGTAACATACTGCTACTATTAAATGTGGAGTAAATGTTATGTAAAATATTTATTTAATTTAAGTTTTTTTTGTATGCCGAATTTATGAAGAAAGTTATTTAAGGGCTGTCCTATTTGTTTTTGATTTTTAATATTTTTTTTTATTTTGTTACGCGGTAGATTTGTGAGGTAACAAGTAGATTCATATTATTATTATTATCATTATTATGATTATTTTTAAGTAATTATATGCTAAATACTTTTTGTATAAAAAAACATAATTTGTTTTTTATTCCAGTATTAATTGTTTTTATTTATTTTATTCTTTTACTTAAAAAACAATTTAGGATATGTGTCTCTGCATAGACACTAAATTGGAATATGCCACATTTAGTTACTTTTCCATTATATTCCCGTCAGCTATTTACATAGACCGATATGGAGATATTATGTGAACATAAGGTCAGTTTGACCACTGCTAGCACACATGCCCGTGCTTATAATCGTGGCATACTTACTCGTGGTTGAACTCCCCTGATAACGGTTGGGGGTTACTGATTTATCCAAACCTATTTTTCACCTGTATATCAAGCTAAGCTATTGTTTGGCACCCTAAATAATCAGTTCCGTTAACTTTGTGATTATTTTTATAGGCTGCTGACAGTTTGGCCGTCAAACAGAAGAGGAGAATCTATGACATCACCAATGTTCTGGAAGGGATTGGGCTCATTGAAAAGAAGACCAAAAACACTATTCAGTGGAAGTGAGTACAAAGATTAGGGAAGTTATCAGTCTCCTATCATATGTTTCCTTAACTTTTTATGTGCATACTGTAATGTTATTTGCATGCTTAGCGTGATATACTTGAGTTGTGTCCTTCTCTAAAGCAGTTGCTTTGTCTTAATTAGAGGGGAGAATTCAGGCTGCCAGCCTCAGGAAGTTCTTGAGCAGGTAGAACTTCTCAAAGCAAATATTGCTGATCTGGAGATTCAAGAGAGAGAACTCGACATGCAGAAAGCGTGTCTGCAACAAAGCATCAAACACCTGAATGAAGACCCCTCCAGCTGCAGATATCCTTACTTTTTTTTATTCTAGTTTGATATTTTTCCATTTTTGGTTGGTTCCCCTGGTAATTAACAGTCCCAGAAAATGCCATTGTCAAACGAGTGCACCTAATTACATGTTGAGCGCTATAACCTGTCCTTCTGTGACTGGGAGGTGTTATTGTTGGGTGTTTGTGTGGCCCAGTCCAGTTTTTCTGGTCTCTGGTCTATTGCAGGTTCTTGATAGAGTTAAGCCTTACCCCACCAGTTATTCCTCTTTGGATTAAAGTAATTTATGCAGAGTTCAGCCTTTTATCTCAAAGCTTGTAATGTCATGGAACAGAGCATCTTAAGGGAACATGTTGATATGGGGGGGGGGGAATATGAGATTTTAGGGAAAGTTACGTATTACACTCGCTGCCTTTATATATATATATATAAAAAAAAAAAAATAAATAAATAAATAAATAAAAATATTGACTTCCCTTGAGAAAATATCTGCCTGTTTGCTAGAACACAATAGCACTGCGAGACCGAGAGAGAAACTATGCTTTTTCAAATTTTGTTGCAAAGATTTTTGGGAGAACAGAAAAGCAATGAAGTACTATTTTTCTTAATCTCATGTTTTTATGCTTTTGCATTGTCTCCCTTTCAAATAAAAAAGAAAGCATTCACCAGAGAAATTTTGCTAGCGATTGCACAACCATTATAATATATATATTTTTTCCTCTCACCTAATTTTTGTCAATCCAGAGTTTTGTGTTTTTGCCAATGAATACATGTTTCTCAGGAGAATGCAAAAGCACTGAATTATAACTTCTCATATATTAATGGTTTTGCTTGCTCTTAAAAACAATTGCATTCCCCTACAAACTTGGGTTTACTTGCAAAAGCACTAAAACGTTTTGCGTTAGGTAATGG
Organism: Enteromius thamalakanensis; assembly: GCA_032357475.1. Lineage (NCBI taxonomy): Eukaryota > Metazoa > Chordata > Actinopteri > Cypriniformes > Cyprinidae > Enteromius > Enteromius thamalakanensis. The sequence goes on along the minus strand of JAUCMT010000047.1, from coordinate 11,563,016 downwards.
TTGCAATTTTATGTGGAAAAAAATTACAAAAATATAGATTTCATTATCACTTGGTAGAGTTCCTTAGCATTGTGTACATATAGCTACGTGACACATGAGGACATATGTGATGCGTTCAGTGGAGATACTCTTTTAGCTGTCATGGCACCATCAGGAACACAACTGGAGGTCCCAGTGCCTGAGATGGTACTTTACACCCACCTTAAGCTTATTCATCCTTGAATTATTTGAGTGAATTTTACATTTAGGTATATATTTAAGTGTTCATTTGCTTTTCTCCATGTTTTTTTTGTTGTTGTTGTTTCAGGGCCATAATGGTCAGAAAAAGTACCAAGTGAATTTGCGAAGTCACTCGGCTCCTATCCAGGTGATGCTGATAAACAGAGAGACGAGCTGCTCCAAGCCTGTCGTTGTCTCCGTCCCACCTGTAGATGACATTTCTGCCATGCCGACTCCTCCTAGTACTCCAGCAGGGGTGCAGAGGTTCCCCATCTCTTCAGCAGAGCTCTGTGACCTAAAGCGTGGGCCGCTCAAAAGCCCTGCTGCAGAGCACCAACTCACGCAGTCCTCCACGTCCCCCGACATGCACATGGGTACTACTTTTATTCATGCCGACCCCGTTCATTACTGTGTGATTGAAGCAACAGTCATTATTCTCTCTGAATACTGAATATTAATGAGTGTTCACATTATTTCATTCAACCACTCTATGTATGATTATACATCCATATACACTACTGTTCAAAACAGTCTTAATGTTTCCAGTGTTCTCAACTGTAGTGTATATACGGTTTTATAGGACATTTGCATAGGACTGGTTTTATTTATATATTTTTCTTCTCTCTCTCTCTTTTTTTTTTCTTTTCTTTTTAAAGAATGCAACTCTGAGTCTCCTGTCAGTCAGTCGTTGTTAATGCAGGGGTCTCTAGGTGTTCCTGAAGAACAGCAGAGGGAGATGGGGGGTCAGGATCTGCAGTCCATGCTGGAAGAAATGAGGGATGAGAGAGAAGGTGACATGAATTCCATTATTATAACAATAAACTCTTTCTCCAAATCAGTTATTTAAAATGTAAAAAAGGGTTATTTTTGTATTTTCAAAAAAAAAAAAAAAACATTTACATTTGTGCTTCTTCTTCGTCCAGGTGTTTCTAACCTTATTGATGAATTGATGTCTTCAGATGGTAAGTGTTGACCTTCTGCACAGCCCCCTTGTGGTTATACAGAACAGCTTCTTTTGGTTATATTTGTTCTGACTTGAAGCAGTTCACCGCAGTCCTTATCAATTAATCATAAAGCTTGCAGTGCAGATAAATCTTTTTAATATGTCCCAACCAGAGGATGGGTTCCAACAGTTGAGTGATGGTTGCTCTCAAGGTTTTGTTATTCCATGCATGCCAGTTTTTCCACAGCAGTTTTGCCTCTGCCTGATGTTTTATGACAGTAATGTCATAAAACATCAGCAAGGTTATATAACCTTGTAACAAGTTCATATATGTTGTGAAAGTTAAAGTAAACTTGGAAATACATTTTTTGTAATAATCACCAAAAGTGTTAACTTCTTATACAATCTATATACAGTAAGGTCAATAAGTATTTGATCACCCTGTGATTTTTGCAAGTTTTCTTACTTGGAAATCATTTTCAGCATAGATGCATTTCCACTGTGAGACACAAAATCTAGAAAGAAAAATCCGGAAATCACATTGTATGATATATTTTAACAATTTATTTGGGAATTACTGTGTCAAATAAGTATCCTCAAAGACCTGTTATTTGCTTTTAAATAGTTCAGCTACACTCTGCTCATGATTAGAAATTAGCACCTGTTTGAGGTTGTTAGCTGTCATAAAGACACCTGTGCACCCCACAATCAGTGAAAGTCTAAGTAGCAACATGGGCAAAACCAAAGAGCTGTCAAAAGACACGAGAGAAAATTGTAGACCTTCACAAAGCTGGAAAGGGCTGTGGGGCAATTGCCAAGCAGCTTGGAGAAAAAGAACAACTGTTGGAGCAATTGGACTGAGGCCCCACAGAAGATCTCTCCTCGAGTATCAATGATGCTAAGAATGGTGAAGAATCAGCCCAGAACTATACGGGAGGAGCTGGTCAGTGCTGTGAAGAGAGCTGGGACCATCGTTTCCAAAGATACTATCAGTAATGCACTAAGACATCATGGTTTAAAATCTTGCATCGCACGGAAGGTTCCCCTGCTTAAGTCAGCCCATGTCCAGACCCACCTGAAGTTTGCCAGAGACCATCTGGATGATCCAAATGAGTTATGGGAGAAAGTCCTGTGGTCAGATGAGACCAAAGCGAACTCCATTCGCCGTATTTGGAGATAGAAGAATGATGAGTATCATCCCAATAATACCATACCTACAGAGAAGCATGGGGCTGGAAGCATCATGCTCTGGGGGTGTTTTTCTGCACAGGAGACAGGAAGACTGCATTGTATTAAGGAGAGGATGAACGTGTATTGGGCAAAAACCTCCTTGCCTCAGTCAGAGCATTAAAGATGGGTCGTAGCTGGGTCTTCCAAAATGACAATGACCCAAAGAGCACAGCCTGGAAAACCAAGGAGTGGCTCTGTAAGAAGCACATCAAGGTTCTGGAGCGGCCTAGCCGGTTTCCAGACCTAAATCCAATAGAGAAACTTTAGAGGGAGCTGAAACTCCTAAATCTGACAGATCTAGAGAAGATCTAGAGAAGATCTGTATGGAGGAGCAGGTAAAAATCCCTCCTGCCGTGTGTGCAAACCTGGTGAAGAACTACAGGAACCGTTTGACCTCTGTAATTGTTCACAAAGACTTCTGTACTAAATATTAAACATTTTTGACTCAAATGATCAAAAAATTATTTGACAGTAGTTTCCAAATAAATTGCAAAAAAAATCATACAATGTGATTTTTTTCTTTCTAGATTCTGTGTCTCACAGTGGAAATGCACCTATGCTGAAAATTGTAGACCTCTCCATGATTTCTAAGTGAGAGAACTTGCAAAATCACAGGGTGATCAAAAACTTATTGACCTCACTGTATGTATGTATGTGTATATATTTTTATGTATTTATACACAGTAGCCAACCTTTTAAAGTGGATCAAAACATTTAAGCAGCCCAAACAATAGGCCTTATTTTGATCTATTTTGAATGTTCAGTATTGATTCAGAGAGGAGGGGGGGCCCTTGGATTGAAAAAAGGTTGAGAATTAAATTTTTGAGAATTTAATTTACTGGTCACATAAATGCTGCCTTTTTTGACCCCCACATTTTTAACCGTGCTGTATATCTCTCTCTCTAGTTAGTTAGTAAAAGTATATTGGATAAACACAAGTCAACTCTTTGTGTAACTTTGTGTTGTGTTTGCCCCCGGTAGTTTTCCCCCTGTTAAGACTTTCACCCAACCCTGGTGTGGATTACAATTTCAACCTTGATGACAACGAGGGAGTCTGTGACCTTTTTGATGTGCAGATTCTCAATTATTAAAGCAGGATTCATGCCACACCGGTCCACACTTGTTTTCATAGGACAAAAGCGGAGGTAATGAATCCCCCCCCACTGCCAACGGCTGCATTCCTGCCTCCGCGTCTGCTCCTTGAACCTTGGCTTGCACTCAGTTTCACATTCATTTACATTTAAGTCCTTAACAGTGTTGTCCTGTCTGCCCTCAACTGTGACTAATGTTTCAGACAGGAAGTCTTTTCCGCCTGTACTTTAGACACTTATGTGTCTAATGTCTTTTTGTTTAATACAGTTATTATATTGCTTTCAGTTTTGTTATTTCGCTCATTGTTTCTTATGAGTGATTCATAGGGGTGAATGGAGGGCAGTTGAATCCCAGACATGACACACTAAGTTTTGGTTGTACACTTGTTGGAACGTGCCTTACAATCGTTACTTTGTCCTTTATGTGCCATCCTATCCTATTCTTCATGATACGTTACAAACAGTTTTGACTTTATCACGTTGTAAGCTGGAGCTGTACAATTTGACATGAAAATGTATAATAATATAATTTAACCGCGCGCACACACAGACATTTAATTGAATGCTTCAGTTGTGTGTCTAACTATTTAATCACAACACTAATTATTTGTATGTTGGTTGTTTTGAAGTCCATTGATAGTAACGCTGTGACACTCATCTGTGTATATTTATAGTTATTGTTTGTCTTTGTTACTGACTGCCATGTTGGAATATGACTATGCTGTTCACTTTGTTGTGAAAAAGCTTTTTGTTTTTGTTTTTTTTTGTGTAGAGGCAAGTAAAGTGAACAAATATAATTTGAACTGTAGTGTTTTTGATTTAGAGGACAGATGTTGAACTGCCTTGGATAATCTTTGTTTATACATTCCACAAGATTGTGCCTTACACAGTTTTTTTTCCATGACTGTAAGTAACTTTATTTACTCTGTATAGGTTTTCTAATCAAAGGAGCAAAGGTTTTGTTCTGTTGCACTTTTTTTAACCAAAGTTTTATAAAAAAAAAAAAAAACTCTTGCTGTTGCTCCAGTATTGTGATCATTTTTGTTTCGTGTGGAATCTCGTCTTGGAAAAGAAACCTATTTATTTGTAACACTGCAATATATCTCACTTGAAGCATTCTTTTGGGTTGTGTCACAATCTCACCATTTATGTTTGGTTTATTTTCAGTCTGCAGCAGCTCTGCATCTTTCACTGGAAATTTCACATGCAGCATTGGTATTTAATTAACATTTAAAAAAAAGTTATTAAATATAGCAGATATTGTGAATCAAACAAAAAACAACGTTAGCTTAAACAACAAAAACACTACTTTACTGTAGTTTAAAAAAAGAATAGTCAAATCAAACTCTCTTTTTAGATGCATGTTTTATTTGCGTTCCTTGTTGAAGCATCTTTTGAGAAACAAAACATCTAGGCTTCTGTGAGTAATGTGAAGGTCGGATGGGTTTGATTAAAATATTTGTTTTGAATTCTGCAGCTGGTGTTAATTCAGATGATATGTCACCCTTGTGACCCATAGCAATTTGCCAAGATATGCTCTGCTTCTGCTCAAATTATTTACTAAAATCTGTGACTTTGATATTCTTCAGTACAGAGGAACATTCTTTTATGATGATGCTAGATCCGTAATTATGATGAAAAATCACAATCTTTAAAAAAAATGTATTTTATTCAGATATTCATCCACAGGACGCTTATTTTCGTTGATTACGTGGCTGGGATTCTTGATTCTGATTGGTCTTTTGAGACTAAAGTGGACGTGCATTAAAGTCATGTTGGAAATAACGTATTTAAGAGAGTTTAACGCACAAGAGAGTTAATTGCATTGATTAAATTATTCTTTTTGTAATGTAGGCCTAGCCTACGAACAACTACAACAAAAACACCGCTTCTAAAAATACGACTCTCGATAGATAGATTGTGCCGTTTGTTTATTTGTGTAAGATGCGGGGGTTACACCACCAAATTCAAGACTTCGAGCGTCAACTCTTCCTTATTAACAATTCTGTAGAGTTAAATCTTGTGGAATAATATGCAAAAAGGGGGAAAAAAAGCCATTCGACATTGCCATCTTGCTTCGAGTAAGTAGTCCGGTGTTATTTATACATCTCCCGTATCACTCCGCGCATTGCACTTCTCATATAAACTAAAGATTATAAAGGGATTTTGTACAAACACAACAATCAATATTTTGCAGCTTTTACTTTAATTAGGATTTTACTTTTCTGGCCAAAATACTGTCTTATGCCTTGATTAAGAAATAAATCCTTTCGCTTTCATTTCGTGTATATTTTACACATGGTGCAACGTGACCATACGTGCCATTTTCCTCGGACGCGTCCTGGCCAGGATTTCTATAAGGATATAGTTTTGGCTCGGTTTGCGCGTGCGGACTGATCGGTGAGTCATACCGATCGGTCCGCACACGCATATGACATCAGTTCCTTATGTTTCAAAAACACACTTGATGTACAAATCGAATCAGTATAGAAATCCTGGTCAGGACGCGTCCGGGGAAAATGGTACGTATGGTCACCCTATGCAACGTTCCACAGGCTGGAAAACATCTACTTTAGATTGCTCAAATGGAAAAAGTGCTGGTCTCTTGGGACTGTGAATGAGAATTCAAGGAGATATTCACTTCTTGTTGCTCTCTGGCATGTGCCATCCTCCTCCCCCTGTCTCCAAAGTCTTTGGCGCACTTCAATACGTGCTGTCTGAAGGAGGAACCAATGAAAGTGTACAGAACAGGATTTAGACAGCAGTGTGTCAACGCCAGACTCTCAGTGACCTGAGTAGCCCTGTCCAGCTCTTTACTGACCCCGCAGTGTGTCACAAATGTGTACATGACGTCCATGGCCCGACAGAACTTGACCACATTGTAAGGCAGCTGTGTGACCACAAAGACTCCCACCATCACCAGCAGCACACGGATGGACCTCCACTTCCTCCATCTCCTCTCCTGAGGGAGCTTCAGTAGGGCACGGCCTACACAGGTGTAGCAGAACAACATCACTATTAAAGGTAGCAAGAAGCCTATTATGACTTCCAACACTTCCAAACTAGCTTTAGCCTTGTGTGCCATGTCCGATGGGTACATTGCAAGGCAGCTTTTTTTATGAGGAAGATCTCTGACCGTTGAAAACACCAAATCAGGGACACCAAGAAAAAACGCAATGGTCCAGACCGCCAAACAGAGTTTTTTACAATGCTTCTTTTGAAAAGCACGCGTAATGCCTGTGCTTCTGGATCCTGGAGTCAAAGCCAAGTACTGATCCATGCTGATGTGGGCCAGAAGCAACATGCTACAGGTGAAGTTAATGGTGTAGAGGGCAGATACAAGTTTACAGACAGTGACCCCAAGTTCCCAGCCGTGGATGGCATCGCCAATCCAGAAGGGCAACGTTAGAAGCAGCAACAGGTCTGCCACAGCCAGGTGAAGTATAAATGTGTCAGTCATCGTTTTCAGTTGCTTGCAGTACGCATACACTGCCACAACCAGAGCGTTACCAGCTAAACCAATCACTAGAGATAACACAAAAACAGCTGGGAGGAAGATCCTGGCGAAGGAGCGCACGTCACCCTTCTCACAGATGGTTTGATAGTCATCGTAGCTGAAGTTCGAGCTGTTGTTTTCGTACTCGGAGTAGTCGTAATAGTGTTCCTCCATTCTTGTGAAGCTCTGAAAAGAAAGCTTTTAGATTTTTATATGCGCAGAGACATGGGAATGATCAAGCATTCTGAGATTTACAGATAAGGAGTTGATCTGTTTTCTTAAAAAAAAAAAAAACAGGGAGAAAGCAGATGGATTTCAGACATGAGGTTTTATTGCCCCAGGCACTTAACAGCACCTTCATTCCGAACATTCCCTCTCCGCTTTTATCTAATGCCCTTTTTATGCATGCTTAAATTCACAGATAAACCTAAAGTAAGAGATGTTTATCGGTTAAACATTGTAAACCCTTTCCAGATTTCAACAATTCAACATTTGCTCAAACAAGTCATAAACTTTAAAGTTTCTGTTTAAACACTCACTCTTCCAGAGAAGTGCAGTTTTTTTTCTTCAAAAAAAGTCACATGAAAGCATTTCCTTTTTTTTTTAATGCATTCAAATCTTAAGCACTCATTCCAGTAAAAATGTTTTCAAAAATGAAACAGCTTTGATATCATACTATTAATTCTTCACAAATTAGTGTTAAGTCATGCTTGAACACAAACATGTTGTTTTCAGTAATTTGGAAGATTATATATATATATACATGTAACATCTTATCTGATCAGTTAAAAAACAAACCTTTATTTTCAAGTAGCAAATATACACATTTTACTAGTTTGTGGCAAACAGTGTGCAAATTCAGCAGCTAACATCTGGATCATATTAAACTTTTAACAAAAAAGAAAATAATCTTCGAAAACTGATAATGCCATGCTTTTCTTACCTTGAAAGACTCAGGGTTTTGCCTGAAGACAGAGTGGAGTGTTTCTGTCTAGCTCTTCCTGTGAGAACAGAGTCTGTTTACTGTGACTCATACATGCAGAGCTTTGCTCCCACACCTAAACATACTGTGAACGTACAGTAGGCTATCTGTTTTTATATGTGGTTCCAGCAGCTGTCCACAAAAAAGCTTAAAGCTTTTATCAGAAAGCACGTCACATAAATGTGTCGCACGACATTGATTTGATGCAGAGTTTCTTTGAGTATTGATTATTTCAAATAATTTGTGCACATACTTTGTTTTATTTAAAACTGGTTTGTTTTATATTTCATTGTATTTAATATTCGGGTTGATCTGTTTAATTGAGCTACACATTTACAATTTTAGAAATAAGCGCTGTCAACTTTGTTTGCACCATCTGCGCTTCTTGTAGGCTACATACCTTTGTAAGTGCAGATAGTTGCTTTTGCATGGTTGCTTGTGGTTACTTTTTGGGGTTCAGTGTGAAGGCGATGTTATTACACACTGGCCTTGTGTGATCTCATACAAAATGTGTTTTACAGAACATATTAGATTCTTAAATAACAACAAAGTGAAATGTGAAATAGTTTTGTGTTATTATCAAGGATTATACAGATAAGGAAGAAGGGGGGTTGCTTTTCTATTTGCTTTGTACTGTCAGTGTGATTTGATAAATTCCTGGCACAAAACATAGGCCTACGATTTTGTAGCTAACAACTTTCCTGGCACATTAAACAGGCAGAACTACCCAACTACAAAAGAGGAGTGACAGCTCTGCAGTGTATATTCCACAGAATCTGTCAACACACATAGACTCTTTATATGCTCGACAGTATCAACATATCAGTTCCTTCACAAAAAAAAAACACTTACAGCCAAAACTTTATAGAAAGACATCTATGGCTAAACCTAAAACCAAAGGCAGTTTCCACACAATAAAAGAGTGACATTTAAACACAAATGCTTTATTGTATTAAAGAGATGAAAATGAACAGATATCAAACATTTCGTTTTACAGGAGCCAAGCTGGATCGAGCGCTCATCTCTTGGGTAAATATTGCCCCCTTGTGATGCGAATAAGACTTGCACATGGGGTAGAGTTCAGTAAATACATTTTATTTTCCATAGAGATTATTAACCTAAGCCAAATATACTTGGACAAGAAAAGCTATAGAAATATAAATGATTATCACAAGCATAGCCTGAACCTGAACCACGGTTTATGAAGCATGGTGGTAGATTCATGTTTTCCTGATTCAGGGAGCCTGTAAGGAGAGAATCCACAATAATGTCTGATTATAACCATTTTTCCCCCTCAAGTTATGCAAATATATTGCAACATGTTACCTGGGGAGGAATCTTGAATGTATGATGCTTTATCTTTTTTATTCGGCATCCTTCTCGACTTTGGCAGTCTGCTGTGTCCACTTTAACTGAGGTAAGCAAATGAGGAGTGCACAGTAAAGTCAGTCTGTTTATAATATGTTTAAATGACAGGCTGATCAGAGGATAGTGAATACCTCATTACTTGCTAACATGCTAAACATCCCAGAACGAGGAGGATGAGGATTTGGATTCTTCTTCTTTCTTCTTTCTTCTCTCTTGTTGCGGTGTAACTGAGAAAAACAAATGATCAGTTCAGTGCAAAGTGAGTCAATATATTTTTTGAATATAAAACTCACTTAACAGGTGAAGCAAGTGTTGATAATAGTCCATAACTCAACATTTTTCTCCATTTATAGTTAATATAGTCTATATTTTATCCAATGAACTGACAGCGGATGATGGTGTATCTCCTAATGGAGAGAAACGTCCTGGTCTTTTTCCTGGTTTTTTTCTCTTAGGCTTGAACTTCTCCTGCAGATCAAGTTAAAAGATTGAAAACATTACACTTCTGTTGACACATTTTACATGGCTATCTGCATCAAGAAACAACTGAGAGGCAAAGTTGCAGCTAATATTTTTGGCTGATGAAATCTTTGTGTAGGCACGTCCTGGTTTTGCTGAGTTAGGAGTGTTCCTGGGTTAACATATTTTGTTGACCCTGGAACATAATATTATTCCAAAATTTTAGTTTTGACTATATCTCTACACCTAAACCTAACCCTACCCATGAGTATGGCCTAAAATCAGAGGAAATGATAGATGACTGACACTGATGTACAAGCACCAAACATTGATTGTAAGCCTAAACTTCACAAAAACTATAAACTGGCTCTTCAAATCTGATTGGCTAATCACAATGTTGTTCCAGGGTCAACAAATATGTTCTGCCTTTGGCGCACGTAGTTATTTGTGACATGCAGGACCACTAGCATGTTAATGGTTATTACAGTGAAAGCTTAATTATGGCTTGATTATCATCCAAATCCTGTAGGGGGTTTATTAAGTTTTGAAAAAGCTGCAGCCAGAAAAATCATCTTAGAAGATTGTGCAAAGGCACACAATACATTAATAGATGTGTACTTACATTTCGTGTCCCAACATCTGTTGCATCTGGTTTTTCTGTTACTGTGAAAACCGTCTGTCGTCTTACTCTGTACACCTTGCAAAAGGATTGTTAAAATATAAATGATTCAAAGTAAGCGAATATATAAACATGAAAATCCTACATACATCCTTTATTCTGTTAAAGCACTAAAAAGACTTATAAAATACCTGCAGAAGAATTTAAGTGATGGCTTGGATGTGATTGAAATGCTCTCTGGTCAAGTCAGGAGAGGACCATTAACAATATTGTTTATTTTTTACAAAATATTCAACTGCTTATTAATAAAAGTATCTAAATCAGAATTGCTAATGAAATTTGGTTAGAAATAAGCCACTAATGCTATTTGTTATTTTGAGAAAAATATATGACTTATGTTTAAGGAAATCCAAAGCAAAGGAAATATGTTTCTCAAATGCATTCTTACCTCAGTGTGACTGACCTCAGTAAAACCAGCAAAGTGTATCGCTCACCTCAAACGGATGAACCTCTGGCTCATCCATATTAGGCGGCAGCTCCTCGCTTCTATCTTCCTCAACTACTTCTTCTCCATGAAGACTGGAGATGAGCAGGCTGAGACACAACAGCCCTAGCTGCACAATACTCTTCATCCTGCTGGTTTCTGCACTCCGAGCACACTTCATCTGTGCTTTATATTCACATTTAATCACTGCCAGATGTCCAAAAAAGGGGGTGTAACACATTGTCCCTGACGAAAACATCTTGAAACACACTTGGAGGTTTGAATAACAACCCTGCAAAATGTACAGTATCTTACTATTGTTTTTTTGCCATTCAGCTTTTGCTATTGATTTATAACTTTGTTTGCACGAAAACAGATGAAAGCCATTGCATAATAAGATTTTTTTCCTTTCCAAAAAGCAAAGTTAAAAAATTATCTTAGGAAAAAAAAGTATTTCTCTTTGAGGACTAGAAAGCGCGAGAGTGAAGAAAACGCAGGGTACTTTGGCCTTTCCATTGTTTTAAACCAGCTGACTAGGTCTACATGTGACTAAGCTTAAGTCGAAAAATACTGGAACATTAAAGTGTACATTTGCTGCTCAGTGACACTAACAGCTGGTAGAACAAAAGAAAAAGACCACAGATACCATTTGCAGTGAACACAAAGTGTGTGTGGAACTGATTAGCTTTAGCTTTGTTATACATCCTAATCCAGCCAAGACCTAGAAACAAGGCTGGTTTAAAATGTTTTTTTTTTTTTATATATATATATAACTGTAAATATGCATTTAGATCTGTGTTTTGTTATTTGGGTGCTCTCTAAATTCATTAATTTTCTTGGTTTATTCTTAGGACAACAATATGTTGAGATGCTGAGAAAAAATACTGATCTAAGAAGACAGCAAAGAATGAAAAATAGCAAAGCAGTATACAGACAAAAACAACTGAATACTTGTTCTGTGAAATTCTTTTCCTAATTTGACCACAGCCTTTAAAACTGGTTGTAAATCTTTTTTTATGCAATCTTTTTCAATCATGTAGTCCTTTTTTGTCATATTGCTTTATTTCTCTTAGCACAGGTTTTGCATTTCTTGAGTCTTTTTTTTTTTAAATTCTAAATCTATCTATGAATACAAAATGCTTGTTATTCTGTATATTCTGTATATTAAGCTAAAAGTTTTTTTTTTAATGAATCCAAATCAGTGTTATCCCGTGACTGCATTCAATTAATTAATTTTTTTTTACAGCAATGCAACTGACTAAAACAACAGCAACGTTTAAATCTCACATTCCCTTCACCCTCAGTATGGTATCAATGTTCAGCACGTCCAAAAGTGGATTATCAACACTGTTGCAGCATTGCAGGGCTCTGTGTGCCGGAGGTTGGCAGATTTTGGGTCTCGTGGTTGTAAATGGCATGAGACCACAAGCAGGTACACGAGCTCCTCGAGCGTTTCTCTTCAGACGTTTTTGATTATTTTTTGTCAAACAAGTCGACCGTATTGTTTAGAAACGGTCTGCAAACATTCATAATGAGTTTGTCTGCAAATCTTGACAGCTTGGCAGTTGTTGGTCGAAAAGAGCTAATGTAAGCGGCTGAGGAGAAGGAGACGGTAAGTGCTGCGGCTAAACTAGTCCCAATACATCAATTGTTTGTCTCTTGTATGGTCAGTTAAAATTTTATGCAGTGAAATTGTATATAAATGTGCCTGTATGATTAATCAGAACAGAAAATAGGCTATTTATTATGACTTAAAGCTGCCTCGTGCAAGAAATAGACCGGTTTCTTCTCTTATAAAGTAGTTCAAACTCGACGTCCACTTCCTTCACAAAGTCTGATTTAAAGGGAAAGTTTACACGAAAACTAAAGTCATGGCATTTGTACAACCTCATATTGTTGTTGTTTTCTGTTGTGGAGCGCAAAAGAAGATGTGAATGACAGTCACCATTCACTTTCATTGTATGGGAAGAGGAGCATCGAAAGTAAATGGTGACTGGAGGCTGAGGCGAGGAAAGGATGACAAATGTAGAACTGTCTCTTTAACGCATTGCCACCTTCTGACAGATGAATTGTAGTCATACCTCATGTGTTTGCATTTACTGTTGGCTCAGCAGAAATTATAATTATATTTTAATATATTGAACAAGTTTTATTTTTAGCCTAAAAGTTCAGGTTTTTATTTTATTTTAGGATTTAGTTTTTTATGTTAGTTTTTTATTTAGTTATTATATGCACTTTGATTTTCTTAATTGCAGTTTTAAGGCCAGAAAATAGAAAAGTTAAAGTCAAAGCATCCACAGCAATGGATAAAATTGACATTGTTTGGGGTCTTAAATCTCAGGGCCTTCTTTCAGCTACAGGCTGATTTAACTGCCTTATGCAACAGGGTTTACTTTGGACTTTTCTCATAATACACTGTATTATGTTGATTTCATAATGAAACAATGTTATTTTGTTTTCAGATTTAGCTTTTTGCTTTCTTTATACAGTTGAAATATGCCATATCTGACATCTGTAACCTCAAACACATTATGAAGCCAGTGGCACGGTTGGTGCCAAGCTTTTGATATTGTTAAATGACTCTGCTCTGCTTCTATTACTGTCCTCAGCTAACAGTTAGGACAGGGCAGGTATCTTATTAGCTCTCCTGAGGTGAAGGATGGGGCGTAAGCTGGATCTCTCTGGTCTGACGGATGTGGAGGCTGAGCATGTGATGCAGGTGGTGCAACGGGACATGGAGCTGCGCAAAACAGAGGAGACGCGGCTCAAGTGAGTCTTGTGCACACTTCTGTGTATTTGTAGCATAACTTTTAGGAATTCTCCTGCTCAAAATACACTAGTGTTCAAAAGTCTGGGGTCAGTATGATTTCTGCTTGTATTTAGCAACATTATTTAATGAATTAGAGTGACAGTAAAGATATTTGCTTTTATTTGTATATATATAAAATCTAGAATTTTTTTTAATTGAAATTTTTTGATCATCAAAGATCTTGAAAAACGACTAAATACTTCATGGTTTCCACAAATACATTAAGCAATATGACTGTTTTCAGTATTGATAATAAATGTAACTGGAACAACAAATCTGGTTTTATTATCAAATAAATGCAGCTCAGATGAGCATAAGAGACTTCAAAATCTTACCAACCACAAACTTGATCTGTAGTGTATGTCATTTTAAAATGAAAATGCTAAATATCTCCACATTTTTCTCGTAAAACTATAAATTATTTTAGCATTCTCTTCCTGATAATGTCACCCGAATGGCATTCCAGTCATTGCTAGAGAATATATGAGGAAGTTCCCATCATTCTTTGTCATACTTTAAAACAAAATGACAGGAAAGGCCCACCCTTTCCTCTTTATCCATGACTCACTTCCCTGAGCCCACCATAAATATGACTTTGAAGAAATCTGATCCTGACCTACAGATATATAGAGGCATTTTTATTCAGGAGAGACAGAGTCATGTTGTATCTTGGTCAAATGAATCCAATATTTCTACCGTCACAGGTATTTACAAATTAAAAGGCCCTCTCGGTTATTATTTATAACAAATGTGTAAAGTACTTACCTAACGGTCTTACCTGACCTGACTTTAAACTCTTTTTATGTTATACTAGGTATAAATACATTAGTTCCCAAAGGAAAGAGCATAATGCATATATTTAGTCTGTAGTCTATGTTTTATCTTCTCTCTTCCCCTCTTTCCCCCATTATTTTGTCTTTCTTTAAAAAAAAGTGTGGCACATTGGCACAAAGAAGCATGTTACTCATCACGGTACTTTGGGGTGAGAAAAACACTTTGGTTAATGACTTTGTTTGGCACCACAATTTTTATTTGACTGAGAAACAAGAAATATGGCCTCTCTAATCTCTCACACTATTGTTGAAAATGCTTGTTTGCTAGAACAGGAAGTAAGAATAATGGCACAAAAATTAATTAGGAAAAAAACAAACAATGCGTCAGTGTAGCTGTTTCATGCTTTTAGGTATTTTAGGCTTTTTGGCATGCATCTAGTTTGTAACTCAGAAATGCAGAAATTGAGTCTTTTGCCTTCTAAATCGTATCACAGGTTCTTACAGGAGACATGCTTAAGATGTGTGTTAATGGTAGGCTTGTACACTGTATTGATATGTATATGATGCACTGTATACTGTCTCTTCTTCACAAGTATTTTAAAAAATATATATATATACATTTCTTTGTACTTTTAAAATGCCCGCTAGGACTTACTTAAGTACCTCCTGGGGCATGCAAAGCCCTGATTGGGTAGCACTGATCTAAATCAGACTTTGGAAAAAATCAAGAGAGACACCGAGAGTGTGCCATCTATCCATCCATGCACTCATCCATGATTTTCCATTTCATTAAATCAAAGATTTCAAACAGATGGCAGATCTGTCATTTTCGTGAGGGCCCTGTTAATCCATTACATGAAGAGGAAATGTAATGGAGCTGCAAACAGAACTTCGTGTATCTGAGCAGACATGTTTGGCTTGTAGCACAATATATTCAGTGGGTCAGTTTGGCCTTTTACAAACAATTATGATAGGATTGCTTCTTTAATTACACGCTGATCCATTTACACAGCAAAACATACTAGGGATATTTGTGTGGCTTATGCTTTAATCTGATTTCTTGTGAGGGTTTATTTAAATTAGGGAATTAGTTTTTTCTCATTTTCAGTCTGTGCTGAATCTCCCTAGTAAGACCAGCAACTATGCATTTAACAGATTAACAAACCCTAATTAGTACGTGTTTTCTTGTCTTGCTCTAAAGTGAACCATCCCCAGCGTGAACTGTTTGCTTTTGCGTTATTGTGTTGCAATAACACTGTTGATCTATGTTCCAGGAATAGGTTATGTAATTGCTACATTGCTGGAGTTTTTGCGCTATATAAAACAGCAGTAGATATGGTTTGAGCTTGAGCAAGGCTGTTAATTGTCTTTATTGAATAAACTGGTAATGTATTGAATAAACAGAAAATATACATAACGGATAGCAAACTAGACATTTTTTATTATATTAACCATATTGCAATTTCTGTTAATAATAATTTGCAGCCCCCCTGCAATATCGTCGCGGCCCACTAGGGGACCCCGGCCAACAGGTTGAAAACCACTGCCCTAAGCCTAACAGTACATTTGGTTAATTAATATTACTCAGTACCTAAAGGTATAGTTACACTGTAACAAGTGTAATGTCTTAACATAAAGTCTAACCTTAAATGTTATTAAGTCAATGTATGAAATGCACTTTATTTTGTGAAAGTTTAACAATTTTAAATTAAATGGTAAAAAACTATTAAAAAACATTTTAACATTGTATGTGTTACGGGAAGGAGGCGAGGACGTGCAAGTTCATATGCAAGTAGGTTTAATAAAAGCTCAGGGTCAGGACAAGCAGAGATCGAGCACCAGCAAACAGACTCAAGGCAAAGGAAATAGAGAGAATGATAAACAAAGCAAGAGTCTGAAATACCATGAATCAGTCCGTGGGGCGAGACAGAGAGGAGATCCAGATACGGGCAGAAGCTTGGCGACAAGAAAATCCAAATAACACAACACAATTAAAACAGGAACACAAATGAACTTGGCTAAGATAAACGGTAACACATAGAAACAATGACTACGTTTACATGCAGCCAATATCCGGGTTATGATTGGGTTAAGGTCGGTATTCGGGTTTCTAAGTTGATCAGAATAACCCGTTTACAAGCATAATTAGAAAGAGTTACCCCTAACTTGCATAACCCCATTTAAATGCGGACGTTGGGGTAGCGTCAGGACGTATGGACTACGTCAAGACGCAATATGCGTCATTTCTGGTTCTT
>JAUCMT010000047.1:11517227-11546188 GCA_032357475.1 Enteromius thamalakanensis | reverse complement strand
TTGATGGGGATATCCCGATATGCGTTTACACGACCAAACATTCGGGTTAGAAAAGGGTTACCCCAGGTGTAGTAACCAGGTTTTTAAAAACCCTGTTATGAGCATATCCGGGTTTTTGGCCGTGAGTAACCGGGTTATTGTGAATATCCGGGTTTTAAAAGGGTTACTGGCTGCATGTAAACGCACTCAATGACCAACATTCAAACACAGGGGGGGGTTTATACAGATGAAAGTAGGTCAAGGGGCGGAGCAAACAATCAAACACCAAGACAACAAACGAGCGGAAGGAGACCTGAGTTCATAGCTGAGAGTCCATGAATGAAAACACACACACAGTTAACGGAGAGCTGGAGTGCCATCCAAAGTCTTGCTGGCACATCCAGCTGATCGTCACAGTATGGAAAAAACTGATAATTGTTTTTATGTTATGGAGAAAAATTCATAATCTGAAATAAAGCACCAAACACTTAAATCAGTAATTTGGAGCATTATAACAATATAATACAGAATTAAATAATAATATTACTCTCAAAATTTGCTAAAAATGACATTTACCAGTTATTTAATTATTAGTTTAAAAAATAACTGTACCTTCTAATAAAAAAAAAAAATAGTATCACCTGATTTCATCAAATATTGACCAATACAACAGTGTAATTTATATCATAACATTAGAAATATTACAAAGGATACTGTAATTTTTTTATTAATACACTGCATAACAGGCATGGGAAAAGAATAGGGTATGCTAAATTGTAGATTGTATCTAATTATATATAACCTGTCATTCATGATAGATACTGGTGTGTCAGATGACTTAGTAAAAATATTGGCATTGGTTGACCCCCTGTTCATCACACCTGCGCCCAGTCTGTCAGTATCTGGCATGAGTCACGTAGTAGACCTTCGCTTGGATCTGCACCTACTGGCACAGGATGCCTCTGCTGTTCTCTGCCAATGGCTTGCTTTGTAAACAACAGACCATGTTTCTGAGAACTCGGTGGAAATGGCCTGCTGAGTATCCAATTATAAGTTCATTGGAGAGACCCCTGATGGGGTATTATCACTGTGGGTGACTGTAGGGACATGAAATTGATCCTGCTCGCGTCTGTAAGAATTTTTCAGCTATTACCTTCTTTTGTGCTTTTTGACTGTTACTTTAAATTCATCTTGCCACTGATTCCGTCTAGACAAACTGCTGAAAGGCCGTTCATAATCTCTGGTTCATATCTCTGTGGTCTGAATGTCACATTTAGAGATTAATCTACAAGCTACAAGCATCTTGGATTTAGCGCAAGAGTTGTTTTTCCACCAATTCCAAGCATATGCATGCACAAAATGTCCCCAAAGGGAGGTTTTGGCACAAAAAAATGTCAGCAAATTATTCCTGTGTCCACAAATAGATGCAAAAATGCAGTGTTATAAATTTGTGTTTGTCAAGTCCACAGTTACAAAATCAACATCAATGGAATGCATTATCCACCCTTGCATGTGTATTATGTCATTACAACCATTGTTTTCTTTCTTTTCCATTTTTTTCTTTCCTGTCTGTCTGTTTTTAATCTGCTGAGATTATCCTCAGTTCCCCTCTTTCGGTATTCACTGGAGCCAATCCGTTCAAGCTGTCGCTCTAATCATTCGTAATGATTTCCTGTTGGCATTGTTTGAGGAGACAAAGTAAACACCACACCTCAAGCAGAGATTTTCAATACAATGCTTCCTTTTGTAATTTTTCATCCCTCTATCCACTCTTTGTCAACTCCTCTCTTTTTGAGTCAGAGGTTTGCTTTTATAACAGTATGTATCATGACACAATATTTAAAATGATTTAAATTTATATATTAAATGAATAAAAAAATATTTAAATCATACTCTTTTGTTTACTTGCGTCCTCTTTGTCCACGTATGAGTAAATCACTCACAAAGACATATAGTCACTTGTCGCCACCTACTGGCATGTCAATATAAGCTCCAGTGAGATTTATTGAAAAAACACACCACTAATGCATTTCTCCTCAGTAAGATATTTCCTATTTACTTTGATCTAATCTTAATGTACTCTATAACCTTACAATTCTGACTTTTAAAAAGAGCAGGGCATATGGTATTTTAAGTGTTTAAAGTGTGTTGGAGTCCCCTTTCAACAGGTTTAAATGCATCTAAGGTCAGAAAACATTGTGATTTTCTCTGAATATGGATTTAATAGCCCTATTAGAATCATTTTGCAATGATTTCGAAATAAGTTTAAAGCAATTCGGATCTTAAAGTATGTGAACCCTTCCCTTCCATGAGCCAACTCTGCTCTGATTGGTCAGTTGGCCAAGTGTGTTTTGATTGTTCGCCACAAATAGATTTTTCGCAAGATTTTGACTTTGATTAATAATTGAGCATTGCACTTTTTAACTGTCTTCATTAAATTTTGGATGCCCATTTTATTTAATCATGTGTTTTCTGATAAATCATTGTTCGCGACAGGAGCGCTGCTTGTATGCAGCATTACCAGGGAAACCATGACAACAGCGCCCACCGCTGGCAGAGAATAAATTTACATATATGCTGCCAGAAATAAGGTATAAGTTTGTGGTAGACTCTACAGTCATTGTTAAAATGACGAGGGCACAACAAAAGGTTCTTGTTGTACTGCTGTGGTATTGTGTACAGTTCTTTACACCATCATCCTTAGGCAATAAATATCTAACACACTTGCTTTCACAGTGCAGACTTTGTTTGTATTTTGCCAAGTATAGGTCTCTGCAGCAACTGTAATAGGAGTTCACAGACTGGGCCATTTTAAAACCATGTTCCTGATTGGCTGACTTCATAGTGAGGGTAGGTTTAGGGGTAGGCTTAAGTCAGGGAGGTCATTTTTAATTGCATGGTTGAGAAACACCCAGCGGTTTGAAAATGCCCAGAAATTGAGAAACGCCCACATTTGCTCTGCAGAGACCTCATTTATTGCAGAGACCTCTATTTTTTTGGGGCAGGAGGAGATTATGTAAATATGTTACCTAGTGAAGTATACTGGTAACAGGCAGAAGATTCAAAAATTTAATTTAAAAATGTAAATATTACACTGAAGACTCTTTACAATGCAGGAGAGCTACATTACAAACTGTAAATAAGCCCATATCACCTGCTTTTTAGTTCATGCCCTGAGGGCACATCAGTGTAATTAAGCAGCATATTTAATGGACCTCTTCTAAATAAAATGTGCGTGTGCTGGTTGCAACCTTCTATTAAATACTGTTAGGTCTCTTGTCTCTCTCTCTGTGAAATGTCAAAGCAATTTCGCTCAGAATTGCTCTCTCCTCTCTGGAGGCTGCAGTACGGCTGGAAATACAGACAGATTTAAGACGTTGAAGGGCAAATGCAGCACATCTGTCAACACGCAGATGTCATGTGAACATGATCCACTTATTGGGCACTACAGCCTGCCTTGCATAGAGATTAATTGTGTATGTTTTTAATGCATCATCCTAATACTCAGACAAATATGCATCAGCTTAAGTATCATTTTAGTCAAATACTTTATATCACAGTTGTCTTTTCTACTCTCTCTCTCTCTCTTTCTCTCACTCTCTCTCTCTCCAGTGAAATGAAGAAGGCACTGGTTGAGGAGGGCAGTCGGTCTGTTTTGCTGTCTCGGCAGCACAGGTTTAATGAACGCTGCTGCATCCGCTGCTGCTCTCCCTTCACCTTTTTGCTCAACCCTAAACGTTCCTGCCTGGACTGTTGCTACAACATCTGCAAGGGCTGCTGTACCCACAGTAAAAAGGACAAAGGCTGGCTGTGCTCCTCCTGCCAGAAGACCAGGTCAGTTTTGCCGCGTTAACCAGAGCTGTTGTGAGCATGAGCTCCGTCAGGGGGCTTTCATTAGAAGCACCTGCAGGTTGAAGGCTGATGATTTAAAGGTATCAGGATTTAAAAATTTGGGATTCATGATATGGTGGTACTGTAGTGGTTATTGGTTGATTGACAGTATCAGTCAGTATTGAATATTTATTTGTGCATGCTCATTTCTCATACATTATTTTTTATGTTTAGGTTATCCTTGCCATGTATAACTGATGTGAATCTTTTAAAAAATATAATCTAAAAAATGAATATTTATTTCATTTTCATTTATATCATTTTCATACTGTACACCATAATGTTGCATTTTCTACATTTATATCATTAAATTTATTTTAATTATATTTTAATATTGCATTCATTTAGACAAAATAGTATATAATCTAATCTTGAAAAGTAGTAATTGTTCATACCTAATAAAGAGACTGAAAAGAAACTTTGGTTTGGTAAGAAGAGAAGTTAATTGATTTGTTTAATTAATTTCAGGTCTGGTTTTGTAAATAGACTTTCTATTATGAGTTGTGTCTAATGTATGTAAGCACCCTTAGTAGTCATTGGATTGTTAGTGAGTCTGTGAGTTTGGTTAAATCTTGGGTTAATGAAAGACAGTACTATAACAGAGTATTCTCATTAAAGGTTTAAGTAACACTGTTAGACAGTCATCAGAATTATTATGTATAGAGCACGACTTGACACTGCTGTCTTTGTAAATGTCACAGAGTGCTGTAGGTCAGAATTCTACTGAACCAAACAGAAAGTATTTTTGCACTTCTTATATGCACATTAATGGATAAGAAATGACATGCAAACATAAAACCTTTAAAACAAACATAAGGTTTAACTCATTCTGTGTTATTATGGTGTTTCTACAGATGTGATATGAATCTGTAGTGCTAATGAAACCCAAGAGCTAACACTTCACACTCAGTGCATTGAAGGTTACTATGTCCTATGGAAGTCCTGCATTTCTGTGCAAGCATCACTTTATTTATTTATATATTTATTTATAGCAGGATTATTCCTTTTCCTTCCTATCTTATACATATACACTCACACTCGAAAAGAGGTTAAAAGATCAGTGTATTAGAAGATTATTGAATGGAAGCAGGTGATTTTATGCTATGCTTATGGACAGAGAAGAGATATATGTAGTATCTATGCTATCTGAATACAGTACATATGGCTTCTTGTCTAGTTAATTAAATAAATACATAAACAAGTAATTCTAATATAAAGTCCATCTTACAGTAAAATCCCTCCCTGTATGAAATGCACTCAGGGAGTGTATATACGTAATGGTAAAAACACACTGAATGCTTTTTAAAGCATGAAGACAACACTGCAGTCTTTACCAACATCTCACATTTCTCTTTAACAGATTATCGTTGTTGTTATAATGTTGCTAACAAAATTATTGGCCTGCTCCCTGGATCATAAGAATAAAGATTTTTCTGATTTTTCATTTTCTTTTTGACAATATTGCTTACTGTATAATCTTCTCGTCAGGCAGAATGCTCTTAACTAAGCATTAAAATGTGGCTTTGTTCATATTTTTCCAGACTACTGAAGACCCAGTCACTGGAGTGGTTCTACAATAATGTGAGAAGTCGTTTTAAAAGGTTTGGCAGTTCCAAAGTGTTAAAGAACCTCTACAGGAGGCATGCGGCCGAGCGTGGAGCCCTAGAGGAGCTTACAGGTACTTGCCATCTGGACTGTTGTATGACCTTCCTTGAAAATAAAGGATACTGTACTTACACAATATAAAAATGCATAATGTATATATTTATAGGTAAAAGAGCTGGCTTGCATGCTGAAAGTTTGTAGGAGTTGCCATATTTCAAATGCCATCAGCATTCAGTGGATATACCAGTTTTAAATTGTCCTTTAAGCCCTAGCTCTGTCTTTTTTACAGCTTATGGTTGCATGTGCATGCATGTGTTTAGCACTAATTCATGAGGGTTAAGAAAAGAGCAGACAAAGCTCCTCTAGTCTGACTTGCCTCCTCTGTATCCAATTTAACAGCAGCAGGATTTATGAGAGTTATTTATGTTTATGGAGGAAGGGCTGCTGTGCACTTTGATTTTGACCTGATAGATCCATTCGCTGTTATATTCCTAACATTTAAACAGCAAATCAAAGTCAAGCATATACACATATTTCTATACAAGCATTACTTATTACATAAACAGGTGAATTAATACAATTTCAGAAAAATGTAGTATTTTCCTGCTTCCTGTTCACTTGAAAATCACAGAAAATAGATGTCATTTAAAACATTAATAAATACAAAAAAGAAAGTCATTGCCAAAAATATACTATTCAAAATATTGTTACTGTGCACCCTTGTTTGGATGTGTGGATGATTTGCTTGTGTTTGTGGGCACAACCCTAAATGAGTTATGATCTGTGCCCAGCCTCCATTTGAGTTTTGCTGAGGTCTGTAAACATAGAATGTCTTCTCCATGAAGAGGAAAGCAAGTTAAGAGCAATGCCACATTAACAATGCATGACCATAACTGTGCATGTTTGTCACCTCAGCAGACCCCAGTAACCTCTGAGGAACAATAGATCTCTGGAGAAGAGGAAACCCATAACAGTGACAATGAAAAATAAAGAGCACTACGTGGTCAAGCTTTTGAAAATTTGATGCAGAGAAAAGCTAGGAGATAATCTGTTTGAGTTTAACGTCAGAAAAGTGCTAAGAATGAAGCGATGAGCTTATAGCATTATTGGATAGGTTTTTAAGCCTTCAGATTATGTCATAGAAAAAGCTAGATTCATAACATTACTTTGATCTGCTATCCTCAGCAGAATGTAGGCGTAAACACTGGCTAGAAGGAAAAGGGTAGGTGTTTTCATTGAGTGGTAGCCGGTGACTTCAGAGGCAGTTTGACCTTTACCGGCTTAAAGGGAGCACTTTAAATTGCTCTATGTAGAGCTGAGCCATATCAATAGGTCAGTATTTACCCAGCAAATGATTAGTCATCCAACAGCTCTGTGAGACTGAGCGGGTGTCTGTCAGAGAGAGAAGCCTGTCAACACTTCTATTTAATCATGTGTCTGAACTGGAAGTGCTGTCGAATTGCTCAATTTATCACAGGAACAGTTTGTCAATAAAAACAACAACAACAGAAATGCATACAGTTGCACTTATTTTTTCTCATTTAACATTGAGCCAAGCTCTTTATTCCATGTTTGTGCCTTATCACCATTGACAATTTTGTGTATTATTATTAGATATAAAACTTTGAAAGGTTATATTCTTTATTGGAAAGGTTGATGTCTCAGACTTTAAGTATTTCTTCATGGCATCCAACATACATTCACTTTCTAAAGTTATGGATCATAAAAGGTTATAAAGTTTCTTTGATGAAATGAGCTGTGACATTTTTTGCAGCAACAGAGGGCAGCACTTATGAAGAGAGCGGCTGCAATGAGAGTAGTATGTATGAGAGCGACTCCACGTTCTACAGGCAAAGTGAAGGTTTGTAAACAAATAATTATTTAGATATGTATGCTTTGTTACTGTATATCAGTAGTTTTGGTTCCATACAGGGGACATTTGAAAACACTAATTAACATGTCTCTCTTTCAGAGCACAGCATGGCTGAGACTATTAATGTGGCACGGCGGGTGGCTGAAGAGGCCATAGATGAGGCCATTGCTAAAGCTGAGAGCCAGGCTGACAATCAAGTAAGACTTTCTCATTAATAGGTACAAGATTGTTCGTTTGTTCATTCTTGCTGTTTTGTAACTTTGCAAATGTGACATGGCAGCTTTTTGACCTTTGCTTTTGTAGGAGAAGCAGAGCGAAGCTCATTATTTGCGAAAGAACAGAGGAGAGCTGATAGAGGAACTGACCACAACTATAGTACAGAAAGTGAGTAAGACATGACAACAATGAATGAATGCAGAGTTTTACATTGTGTAGAATTGTAGAAATCATTGTGTAGGACACATGAGGATGTATGAAATTGATCAAAAGAGACATTTGAAATACTATTTCAAATAAATACAGTTTGAACCTTCTTTTCATATAATATCCTTATAAAATGTTTCTCGAGCACCAAATCAGCATACTAAAATGGTATCTGAATCATGTGACACTGAAGACTGACTTGCTGAAAATTCAGCTTTGCCATAACAGAAATAAATTACATTTTAAAATATATTAAAACAGAAGTCGGATATTTTAAACTATAATAATATTTCAAAATATTACTGTTTTACTGTTTGTTTGTTTTTTCAAATAAATCCAGTCCTGGTGAGCATATTTTAGTCTTATTTTACACATTATTTTTAACATTCATTATGTTTAAACACAAAAACTATTATGTAATGTATATTTTCATTAATTAATTTGAATGCTCTTAAAAATTATCATTTTAGATTATCCATAAATCCAAAAGTATTTTCACACTCAAACATCAAACAGCCAATTAAAAACTGGAATTCTAGTGGATGTGGAAGTTTTATATTATATGCTATATAGCATTTTAAATCATGTTCATTTAAAACGATCATATAATTTATCAATTTTGACACTGTTTAAAATAAACCTATTATATTGGTATATTTAAATGTCAGATTGTCCGCCGGAAAAAGGATCTGTCTGAGATAAAGTCTGGATGTAATCTGGACCAGAGCAAAGATGGAATCTCTCCCGATCAAACACAGAGTCCCTTTGATGCTTCTCTTTGGGTACAGTGACTTTTTATTTCTTTTAAAGACTAAATCATCTGCAATTTGCCATTGAATTTGGATTGAATCTTTTTTGAATTAATGTTTTGAACGTTTTCTCTTCCCTTAGAGGTCTCGCTCAGCTTTCTGTCTCTTGGCTGATGAGAAAACAGACCAGCTTGCGAACGCCGGGTCAAGACCTTCATCTTCCATAAGTCATACTCTGGAAATAAAGAAAGAAGAACCAATGCCTGTCCAAGCCATGCCTAGCTGGAGGAGTGTCGACCGACTGGACAATTCCGGTTAGATGCTTGACTTAAATCCATATGATTCTTAACTATAGTTTATGACAGAGATTTTCAATTAATTTGGACCTTTTTAAACTCAGGTTGTATACATGTCTAAATGCTGTGTGTATGTTTTCAGTGTTACAGAGTCCTGATGGTAACTGGATTGCATATCAAAGCAACCTGCTCTCACGACCAGGCCTTTTAACCAAGCGCAAAAGTCTGGTCTACAGTGTCCTGGAAAGGGAGTCTGGCGTGGTGTCAGCTTACGATGAGATGGGCTCAGAGACAGAGCCTGAAGCTAATGGGGTCTGGTGTGCTGCACTGGAAGAGCTTCGGCGTAAAATGTCTGCCAATAAGCAGTTGAGTTACCCAGAGTCCTACAGCCGTCAAGCAACCTTGCCTTTGAACACACAAGCAGAGCATCTCACTGAACACACCTTGACTGCTGACACCGAGGACTCCACAGGACAAGACGGGCCGCTACACCAGTCCCCGAAAACTCTGCTGCCCTTCTTGAAGAGAAAAGTGCCTCTAGAACACAGACGACCCTCTTCTGCCCGCCGCCCAAACATGATGGAAATAAATTTCAATCCAGGAGGGGCTGAAAGCAGCGAGGATGGCCTAGAGGAAAGCAGGGTCAAGAGGTCACGGCGAAGGAGGAAAAATAAGAGAGAGGAGACAGAGTGGAAAGGACAGTCTTCGGATGTCCCGGTAAGAATCAGTGTTTGTTATACAACATGTTTTGGCTTTGATTTAGAACAGAGGTTATTAAACACCCCTACATCATGACCCTCTTGTAAGCACACTTCATGTCATATATAAATACCCATTTTTATACCTACATCCATTAATTGTCAAAACAAAAAATATCATATGAAAATATTTTGTATTAGGTTCAGAATATATTTGATTTGAGTTTATCTTTTTATACTACTTTTAATGTGAAGTCTCTAATGCTTACCAAAAATATAAAAATGAAAAAAACTCTGCGGACCCGCCGGTTACAAAGTTACATTCAAATTTTTAACCCTTTGCATGCACCAATAACCCCATATGTGGTACCATTTGAAAGCTTAGAATCTCTATTTTATGCAGATATGAATCACTTTGTATATTTATTTTACTGTTAAAGTTATTTACACGTAAAGTACACTATGTGGGATTTTTTCGATGAGTAGAAAGTTTAAAGAACATAATTTATTGTAAATTAGCTAAGTGTTACTTTACTCGCTTTTCATCAATTTAATTAATCGTCACTCGTCACTGAAGAAAAGTATTTTAAACTTCCTGACCCAAAACTTTATATAAATATTAAATGTATTTTTGACATTTTATGACTCTGATTGATTGGCAGGATTCCAGTAGTTACCTCTCAGATAATCTGGTGAAGAGACGCTATGTGAAGGAAGACTCAGACCACTCATGTGATCACAGTCTGGATGCAGACACTTCAGACACTGCTACTCCTGACATCTTGAGCTCTGGAGCCATGACCCCTGATCCATTCAGACTTGATCTTAATGCTTCCAACAATTCCAATCATGGGGCTTTTGGTGTAGTTGGATATTTAAATCAGGAGTTGACTACCAAACTGAAGGAACTAACCAGTCAAGTCAGAGAAACACAACTTTCTTCTACTGAGGATGAATTAGACAGGTTGGACTATCAACTAGGCAATGAAGAAAGTGAAACAAAAGACAAAGGGGGAGATGATGCATTGATGATTAAGGCCGATTCAAAAGAAAGATCAGATGGAACGGAATCCACAAATCAAGTGAGATCAACTGAGATGTTGAAAGAAGATGATCTGACTTCCAAACTGAGAGAGCTGACCCGTCAGGTCAGTGATGCGCTGCTTTCCTCTACTGAAGATGAACTGGACCGATTTGAGTATCAAACTGAGACCAAGAGTATAAATCAGTCTTTAAGAACTGAGGTGCTGGGGGTAGGTGACAGGACAGATGGCAACGAAGTGATAAAATATGACGAGAAAACCCAAATCTACGTAGAGATGGTTAAAAAAGCAGAAGAAGAGAGATCAGAAAAAAGGCAAAAGGACATTTTGGCTAAGAAGAGCGTTACTGAACATAATGACATGAGTGAGACCCAAATATCAGAAGAAATTAGCTCTGTGAGCCAAAAACAGACACTTAATGAGACAGATGCACAAAATGAGAGAATTGAAGAGACAAAGAGCAAGGGAGAAGTTCAGACTGAAGAGAAAAATGCAGAAATGAAAGATTGTGGAACTGCAGTTGAAGGTCAGCAGAGCAGTACTGAAAATACAGAGAAGCAGGAGGTTTTATCTTGTGAACTGGCTTTGAATAGACAGATAAGTAAAGATGGCAAGATGGAATTTGATAGGGTCATTAATACTGTAGTGAAGGCTTTAGATGATATGGAAGAACGCATAGAAGCTTACACTAGTGAGGGGGTATTTTTATACGGAGAGAGAAGTGAGGGAGAGAAACACGAGATGATGGAAGAGGAGGAGAATGGAACTGAACAGGAAACGGATGACAATACAATATCTGTGGGATGCTTTATTGGTGGAAAATCGAAGGAGGTGCTGGGAAAAGAAATCAAGGAAGAGGGCAAGATCAATGAAGCTGTGGCACTAAAGAGCAACACTGATGAGACAGAGGAGAGAGAAGATAAACAATGCAGAAAATCACTAGAAGAGAGAGTTCAAGAGAAGGACAGCAACAGTCAAGGTGACTTGATTGAAAACAGGGATGAACAGAAAGACCCCACAATCCACAGTGCCCCATCTGGTCAGGGGGAGTATCTGTCACCGGAGGAGATCTACAAGGTAACAACTAAATACTGTATTCTAAACACCTACAGGCTGAAGTAACCTTAGATGCTTGCAACTAACATGCTTTTCTGCTTTTTCTGCTTAACCCTTTTTTCTGAAGCTCTTCTGTATTTCTTCTTTCTTTCTTTGTGTTCTACCTCTTTTTGATTTTTATTAGGATGCACACATGCTGGACATAGAGAAAAACCTACATTTAATCTCCAATATACTACAGCAGGTGATGATTGCATTCTGATATGGACAGTATGCTTTTATTTCTGCACTCATAAGTTGGCTACCATGCTTCTTCTCTTTTCTGCACATTTCATCTGCTATCTGACACTGAGCTCATTATCATTGTCATTATCATCACTGAGCTCTTATAATTGTGACTTTTTATGAACTTTTATGCTTTTATGAAGCATTATTTATGTAGTTCTTCTGTTTTAGATGTATAGCTTACATGAAGAATAGGTCATGTGGTATTTGAATATATTTATTAATATTTAAATGTTAAGTGTATTCATTAAATTAGTATTACTTTTGCTGGTGTGGTCACACTAGATTTGCCCCATGCCCATTTAATTTCCATTTCTATGAATATGAATGTGTAAAGTTACAGTACTTTCCTCTTTATATTTGCTGTGAATAGAAGTACTCGTCGGCATCACTGCGTAGCATCACCACAGAGGTGCTAAAAGTACTGAACGCTACAGAGGATCTGATTCACGGATCTATGGGAGATGGACTGTGCCAGTCAGACCAGAGCAACGCCTCGATCATTCCCCCTGACGAGGCCAGAAGGCTGGACGAGCAGCTCGGCAGATTGGAGGAGAATGTAGGGTTTTTTTCAGAGATGCCACTGGGCATGTATTAGCTGCTTCTCAATGTATTCTGATTCATTTGACTGTGTGCAGGTGTATGTGGCAGCAGGGACGGTGTACGGGCTTGAGGCTGAGCTGGGGGATCTGGAGGAGTGTGCACGCTGCATTAGTGGATCCACCACTGAAAGAGAGCTGGCTCATCTGGAGGACCAGGTGGCCTCTGCAGCAGCCCAGGTGCAGCAGTCTGAGCTCCAGGTGCGTTCGGCCTGGACGCTGTGCTCTCTCGCGCTTTTTCTGAATCTCAGCAGTAGCATCTCGTAGCTCTGAAGATGCACTTTACTTGAATTAATGAGCAATAAGAGAAATGTTTTTGTTTACTTAAATTATTTGCGTCATTTAAAATAAAGCTAAAAGAATTGATAAATATAATACAAGGTTAAAACCTTAAATGGAAATTAGAAATGTTGCTTTGAAAACTACTGTTAATTAAAAAAAAATGAAAGAAAACAATTGAGGAAAAAAAAAAACCTAATAAAAATGACAAAAGCCCTTAACAAAAAATAAATCCAATATATAAACAATGAAAAACATTAAAACTTGATGTTAAAACAACTTGGACAGTAGAACTGAAATAAAAAAGTAACAGAATTATTAACTGAAAATTAATAATGACAAAAAAAAAAACCGTAATAGAAATATATTAAAAAACTAAATAAATGACAAACACTTTGTCAAAAAATTTCTAAACTTTACCTGAAAATTAAAAAAACTCAAAATATAAGAATAAAACTAACTAAAAAGTATTGATAAAATAATATAAAAATAGCACTTAAATGATGTAGATTGTCTATATACAGTACAAACTATATAGACCTGTATAAGCTGTATACTACACATACCGTATAGAATTATGCAAACATAACCATGGTGTTCCAAAACTGCCAATAACATTTTGAATACTGCAAAGCCTTGCTGTTCACAATCAAAACTGTCATTTTCATATCGGCTTGCTTTGATCTGCGCCATTTTTTACAGGTCTTAGACATTTCCTCAAGAATTGCTGCTCTGAAAAATGCTGGTCTTAATGTAACTCCACAGACCCACTTTATCAAGGTCAAGGCCCCAAAAAACAAGGTGTTGTCTTATATTTTAAGTAATATTCATTCACACACATTCCTACATGCTCATACAGTTACATGACTGTAACTGTTGTTATACTTTTGTTTCAGACACAAACCATTGGCTCATCTCGAAAACTGAGGAGACGACTGCCAGCACCTCCAAAACAAGGTAAGAGCTGCTCACAATCAATACAGCTGACATATCTTTTAAAGATGATACCTGTATAACTACAGATGAAATGTTGCTGCAAAAAATATACCCATGTTTTTTATATTTGCTTTCCGACGCATTACTCAAAGGTAAACAATAGTTCAAAACATACCTTTTTTTGCTGGAAATTGTTTGAATCTCCCATTTCATCTGTAAATTTCAGATAAAGAAGCATAAAGAGGATAGTGGGATACTTCAGCAAGCATCGTCACAAAGTTCACTGACTACAAACCGGTCACATGTGCCTTGAAGCTCATAGATGAGATTTTATGGCAGACAGATTCACATAAACTGATGTATCTGGAAACTGAACTCATATAGTGATGCCATTTTACACAAACAAAAAACCCTTGGGTAAGATTGCTTTATTACCTCTCTCCCCTCATAATAAATAATAAACTAAAATAATGTAAAATTAAACTATGATGTGGAGCTTTGTCTTGGCATATTTGACCATTACTTTAAATAAAGCTCATGATTTAATCAAGCCTTTAATTAAAACAAATCTTGTTAAAGGAAGTAATGAGACAGTTCACCCAAACATTATTCTGGAATTATTTACTCACCCAGTGCTGAAAACCAAACAGATCTGATTACCATTGACTTCTATTATATATATAACATTTACAGCATTTCTCAAACTTTCTAACTTTTTATTTTATATTCAACAGACAAGAGATAGTCAGCTATTTCTTATAGATAGCTAGTTTAACTTTCTGGATTACTCTTTCTGATTGATTTATCTGACAGATTTAGAGTAGATTATTTTAGGCATGTGTCAGCTATATGAATCATGCAGAACTTGTGCTGATCATATGCATTTATGATGTTAGATTTGAAAGAGAAGTTTACAAACTGCTATAAAGGCACTGATTTATTGATCTGTGTAAATTAATGGAATTTTTGGTTGATTATATTTCAATGATAGTACATTTTTGTACACATATTTTTGTCCTTACTGCTGTTGTTGAATCAAGTTGTTCTGATTCCCAATTTATGGTATTAATTTACTGAAATGTTAAATTTAACACTTTAGTTGTTGAGATCTACATTTCCACATTTCAAACGTACAAATTAAACCACATTTTACAAACACAAAGCACAGATTTTATAAGGACATTTACTGTCATACTGTATACTACTGCAGTTCATGAGATTACCTTGGATGTGTGTTTAAGCTACATGTATAGTGTGTGTGTGTGTGTGTGTGTTTGTGTGTCGTCAGTTGTATCTCAGTGTTATTCAAAGAACTATTTCAAAGAACTATCAAAGATTCTTCTATAAACTGTACCTTAACGTTATCCACATGAATTTGGATTTTTTGCAATCAGAATATAAAAGTATTATTTACAGCAAAAACATAGAATTCAGGCTTGTCTGTTTCACACAGGACGTTCTGTGAGGTGTTTGCAATACACATCTGACCCATCTGGTTAGAAGAGAGACACCAATTAGGGAACTCTCAGGAACATGATCAGACGCTGGTTTAAAGGGGCCTCTGGAGAGAAATGAAAAAGGTTTTCCCTGAGCGCTGCAGTTCCACTGGCTTTGCTGGGTTGGAAAAAAAACATTTCAGTGTCCACATTGTTTACATTTGCACTTTGGTGTGACGGTGCAATAGATCGCACACGTTTGAAGTACTCGCTGCCATAAGGTCAAACAAATACCACATTCATCCCAGCATCCAGTGCAGCTTCCTCTCAAAAACAGAGGAGCTAATTTATAAACCACTGAATTCAGGTTAGCGGCGTTCCATGATAAGGAAACGTTCTCTTTGGTCAGCCACAATAAATCCATCTCTCTGGTCCGTCAGAAACAAGCTCTCTCTCCTGTCTGACACAAGAAAACTGTCTCTAGGGTCCATTACGATGAATCCTTCTTTATCCTGTCCCATGGCCTCTACCTCTGCATACGATGGGTGTCCTGAACCACGTCGAAATTTCATGGCAGGCCAGTGTGTCGGTCGTCTCTACATATCAAAAATAAAATTTCGAATTAACTTTTGAATGGCGGTGTAAATGTGCTAAAATATTTCTTCACTTCCATTAGCTGTATATGCTTTAGTTCGGCAGTTCACCTCTATGAAGAACAGACTGGCGCTGGAGGTGGGATGATAGTACATGTATATAGTAGCCAATACTGCAACCACCATGAGGACCATAGTGATGAGGATGCCAATGAGCAAACCGGTCTGCATCTGCTCCTCTGTTTGCTTCTCTATAATGTCCATCTGATTCTGAGAGTCTGAAAGAGAACTTGATTACACTTGCTTGTAAAGAACAATTATAACCTTTTTCTTTTTTAGAGATCTGTGAATGGCACCTGCCCAAATGTCACAAAGACATGGGGTTTTCATTAAGGTTGCTAATAGGCTGCAATTGGTTCATTAGAAAAGACCCTTACCGAAAATGTCAAATACAGCATTGATTTAACCACTGCATTGGGTTAACCTTAATTGGAAACTTCCAGTTTTATTGTTATATTACGTATCAAATTAATTCTTATCTTTCAAATGGGCAATTTATTTTAGGACATGTAAACAATGAATGACATTTTGACACTCTTTGATATGGCGTGACAGATTGCTGGTTATATGGTTGCTGGTTCACATACCTTCTTTAGTTTTCTTCATAGTTTTATTATGAAATAAACATGAATGAACATCTCATGTAATCACTCAGTGTTTCAACCTCAGAAAGACTTCAAAACAAATCATCACACAACTTTTTCTTTTCCTCATCAGTGTCCACTGCTCAGTAGTTTGCAAGAGAAATGAAGTCTAGAGAAGAGTATTACACAAAATATTAGACTACATCCTCATTATATTTTACTTTAGCTGTTCGTGATGTCTTCGTTATTTAATGCATATTTAAATAAATCTATGGTAAAACTGTCATGACCTCCACTGTGTCAACAACAAATAGAAATTGTACTATTTTGAAATTAAAAAAATTAATTGAGCATTTTGCATAATAATATAATGATTTAGAGCATAAGCTGAGGGAGATTTGTATTCCTTAAAATGTTTGAATTATAATTTCATTTATTTTATTTCAGTAATACAGTGTTTAATTGCATATATACAAAAGTAATTTTGTTGGTAGTTGCTACGGTATTTGTGTGGTTGTTAGGGTGAAGACTTAATGAAATTAATGAGTTTTTTCATAGTTGACTTCTCATGTCATTCCAAAAAGCATTCTTAGCATTGCATATTAATAATTAAAAATTAAGTTCTGAAATATTCACAGTAAAAAATTACAAAATAGAATGGAACATGATCTTTACTTTGCCAAGACATGATCCTGGATCAACATTAATGTCCAAAAATATAGACTTATGCCAATCCCTACCCCTAAACCTAACCCTACCCAAAATGTATTCTTAAAATCAGTGGTAAATGATTAACAAGGGTTAACCCTGATCATAAGCCATTAATTTCCAGAAAATTATCCCTTAAGTCTGATTGGTTGATTGGAATGTTGTTTCAGGATCAACAACAATGTTGATTCAGGAACATCTTGTACTTGGTGAAATCACGTTCACTTGCTTTGAATATACCCCAGCAACTTAATACTGGTTTTGTGGTCCAGGGTCACATGTTTTTCCTGGAAGTCATTAGGCCCCAAAACAGATTGGTTACCAACATTCCTTAAAATATCTTATTAATATGCATCAAAGGTGAAAGAAAGTCGAATTTGGACCAACATGAGGGTAGAGTAAATGATAACAATTTGACAATGTTCATAACAGTGCAGCACAGAAAATGTTTTCAATGCCAAGCGTATACCTGTACAAAAAATGGACATTTATACTGCAGGTGGCAAAGGTCATATTTTTCATTATAGATTAAATGTCATGCTGTAAAAGGTTATGGCCTAGGGAAAAATGCTGTGCAGGTGTTAATTTTATCATGGTTTGTTGGGCTCTTATAATCTGTTTTATTTGGAAGCAAGGTGTAAAAAAAAAGTAAAAATATCCTCTGCAGGACAGAAGACTGATACGAACCATCAGTGAGGATGCTGGTGGGAAGGTTTTTTATGAATAAGGGTGTGCTGGTGAGTTTGGTGGTGACCGAGGAGGCTGATGTGGGTGATGATGATGTAGTTATAGACACTTCCTTCACTCCTGTCTGCCCCGCGGGAGTGCTGCTTCTGATGACAGGCTGCTTTCTGTCACAGCTCTGGCTCTTTGTCTTGAAATACAACTACAGTAAGTTAGTAAAAATAAAAGATAGCGGAACAGAGGAACGAAAGTGGAGGTATACTGCATCTATTCACCTCCATTAAGCATCCACTGTCAACCCAGTCCTGACGAAACTGGTCAAAACCACTGGAACATCTGTAAGAGAAACATTATTTGCATCTGTTAAGTCTCTAGCCTTAAAATTGAAGCACAATGCACTATTTAACTATTCAAGTGTGTACCTCCGCAGGCGACTGCACCAGCTACAGTTGAAGCCGATCTGAGCCGTAACACACGTCTCACAGCTGGAGAACTGAAGGCAGGCTGACAGCAGGAGGAGAAACATTTTAATAGAGACATGTGAAAGACGTGGGTACTGATTAGTACTAGGGAAAGATATTAGAGTTCTATATGGAGCTATTTTTTCACGGATGAAACCTAGTCTGTCCCTGACCCTGGTTCTGTCAGCAGTGTAGACTCACTCGGTAGAGGAAGCATCTCAACAGCTGTGATGTTTGTGATCTTGGATTTTAAGAGCTCTACCCGATGATATTCATATATTGTTCTTCTTCTAACATCTGTCATAAAAACAAAAACAAAATGTGTCATTACTGACAATTAAAACATATTTCACATTTTAAAT
The DNA here is from genome assembly GCA_032357475.1 of Enteromius thamalakanensis. NCBI lineage: Eukaryota > Metazoa > Chordata > Actinopteri > Cypriniformes > Cyprinidae > Enteromius > Enteromius thamalakanensis. The sequence continues at coordinate 11,527,588 of JAUCMT010000047.1, read as the reverse complement.
ATAACTAATATAAAAGTTTAAGTATCATAATTACTAAAGTTACAACTGATGCAAACATGAAACAAAAAAAAAGACCCATTATAATAAAAAATGACATAAGCATGCAAAATAAAAGCATAATTAAAACGATAACTAAAATGATAAAGTAGTAAAAAGGATATAATAGCATATACTGTAAAAAGAATTATTTTCCCTTTTAAGAAGAGTTTGAGTACTTACTGGGAAGCTGTTCAATCTTATGAAGAACCACAAATGCATCAGAGAGCCCGACTTTCACAGGATGATTCACTGAGATGATTTTGCTGATGTCAATGGGAACCTAAAAGCATTTGGGAGTCTACAATCAAACCCTGCTTTAATATTGTGATGGGAGCTGTAAAACCAAAAAAGATCTAAAACAACCTCTTTATATGCAAAGGTGATTCTGCCATCCTTGTATAAAGCTGCTTGGAAGGTAAAACTGCCGAGATGAGACGCATCGTGGAGACACACACGGTCCCACTGCACAACTAGAGCTGTGCCTAACAGAACGAGGATTCATAAAACAGCCTTTCAAATAAAACACAATTAAATAAATAACAGCACATTCAAATTTCTCTCTCATTGTACCATTATCGCAGTAAATGACTGTGGAATTCTGGGAGATGCTTAGGTCAAAATTAGCCATGAGAGGAGCGATGTACTGAGTAGCAGTCAGCATTTTGTGGATAACGTCTCCAGTGTAGATGAAACCTAAATAGAAATAGAACGTATTTGAAATATCCAATTCTGTAAAAAATGTGGGGTTAGTATTTTTAATAAGAAATGAATACTTTTATTCAGCAAGCATGCATACAACAAGAAAAATTGACAGTAAAGAAAAAAAAAACCTTATCACTCACCCCCCGTAGCTACATGAATTTCCCTTAATGGATGTCCGTAGAAAGGGAAGTTAAAGGATAGGTTTACTCTCTACAAAGACAAAGAAAGCCTCACTAAATTATTTGCACAAAAAATTAAGTAACAATTACAAAAATACAAAGAAACTCGGAGATGATCATACCAAAGTTTGCCGATGTGTGTTGGAGAGAATTTCATGAACTCTTCCCGTCTCCATTTGCTCAATATTTACCCACAAATCCTTGTCTAAACTATCTGTGAACCCATAGAATTTGGACGTGTAGTAGATATGGTCCATATCTCTCTGATTAAAACAGTTATACACAGTACTTACAAATGGGAAAGTATTTTATAAATATGAGTTAATATATTTCTGAATGATCACCTTAATGGATAAGTTATCATGACTCTCATTAGTCACAACTTCTGGGAAGTGCTCTGAATCCAATTTGCTGTGCTCTTTATAATGTTCTAGATCATGGTTCTGACTGATCTTGTCCACTGGTTTGGATGAGAGTGTCCATCTTCTCCATCTTTTATTGTAAAACTTGAGGTTTACACCAGCACTCTCTTGATTGGAGAACAACGAGACCCCTGATGAATAAAGATTAATTATACAATATTATTTACTGAATTAACAATCACTGAATCGCTGATAACCTACATGAATGTGAACTTCTCTCTCAATCACAAATAAGCTCTTTGGAGAATGTCACATTGATGATGTTTTTTTAGCAGCTGTGCAACTATGCATAAAAATGACCTTTTAATGCAAATAAACACAGTTCCTCACATCCTGCAGTGACAAGTTTGTGTCCAAAGTACTTCTTTCACAGAAGAGAGTGAAACATGCTCAGGATTCCTCATAGCGCTGGATGGGGGGAGTGTGAGGGCAGGGCAGTGTTTTGACTGGGGTAACACAGAGTTTGCTGTGTCCTTATCATTTGAATTCTGCCAAAGTTACTTCTATATCTATATCTCCAGAGTAATCTGATGCTAATGTGAGAAATAAAATGATAGAAATATAATAAAAGCTTAAGATCCTGTAACGCAAAGAACCATGTGCTGTGCTTTTCCTGTCTGGCATTGTAAGTGTGTGACATGCCCTCAGGTCTATCATATTTATTTTCAACATGCTGACAGAGACCACAGGGTACAGCGAGCACTCACGGGCCAAAAAATCTGCATGGGTAGGTGCTTCAATAAAAAAACATAATTTTGGATTTATATTGAAAATATAAATACTCATTGCAATTACACTGTTTCTTCGTAACAAAGCCTAGCAACAATCTTTTTGTTCGAATTAATAATAATGATTTATGGGTCAGTGACACAAATTTTGTCCTGATTTTAAAGTGTATAAAAATCTAATTCACAGTTTTCTACTTGAGCCCATCAGTAATAAAATGCTTTTACTGTTATATTTTTTACTGAAATAATATATACCTAGGTGGTCTATATGGATAGAGTTATGAATACAAGGTATGGGACATTTATTATTTTTGAGGAAAATTAGGAAAACAGTTTGGTGCTTTATGAAAGCCATCATATAAATTCAAAACAATACACAATCAGCAGTTAACAATAAAACCAAAGACCAAAGCAGACAGTATTAAAAGGCCCCGCAATTTTTTTTCTTTTTTAAATAATAGTTGTAAGTGAAAAACTATAGCGTATAACTCTTATTGCGTATTTTAAAGACTAAATAAATAAATAAATAATGACTTACCACTTGACGGCAATTCCTGTAAGGTAAATTTAATCTGAATTACTGCAAAAATTCCTAAGAAAAAACGTGGCCTTGCCGGCAGTGCCATAACAAATTACATTTAATGTTTGTCCTTAGTACATTTAAATAATGCGTAATCAATATGCATTTAAATGCAATAATGCATTTAAATAATCTCCCTAGACGGAGCCATAAAAGTAGTTGAACTGCACGCTGAGGGAGCGCATAATGCGCGCTCCAAACACACCCACGCGAGACTGTCCAGTGACGTGCACATGAGTTCAGTTTACATTAAAACAATCGTTTCCACCGCTGTCACTTAAAAAAAGACGATGCAATCTTCCTCAGTGGTTTTAATAATATTGGTAACTACAGTATTTATGAAGAAAATATGATGCCATGGTTACAATGTTATTCATAGAAGTCAAGTGCACAGTGTAACGTGGAGATCTGGCTGTTACAACAGACCTCATTTAGACGAAAATATATTCTAGTGCACTACTAAACGTAGCCTATTTCAAGGAAACATTACACATTGCCAAAGATCAGATATGAACTTTGAAGAAGAGATTGAAGAACACAAAGTACAAAAATCTTAAATGCAATGTATTTTTTTTAACATGTTTAATTATAAGGTATTTTAATTACCACACTTAAAATATCACTCCCGGGTCGACCATGTTTCCTGAACATTAACAGCAGACTTTGTGTCAGCAGAAGCGGAGTCATATTAAACAGTGGTTTAGAAAACCTTAAAGTAGTTTAACAGAGACACCAGAGACATGAACAACTTCCACCTTTCATTTTGAGTCATCTAAGCACTTAAATGATATTTTATCCTTGCTTGTAGACATACTTGTACGGCTGAATGTGGTTGTGTGAGATTGTCTGTGCTTGTTTGAAAGGCAGCAAGAGAGAGCATTGGCTTCCCGTTAGGAAACTGGTTCCTGTGAGAAATGAGTGGATTAGGGGAGTGTGACATGTCTCATAGAGCTGAGAGGATTCTCTGACCCTTTGGTTTGGAAAAGTCAGACAGCTCTCTCCTGAATGATGGTAGGTCAACTCAAGATGTAGGGGTTTAATAAAGCGGTTAAAATGCAATGTATTCCTCCCAAGCCTCTGTTGCTGAGATTTCATTTTTGGAAAAAGGAAGTCTAAGTAAATCAAATCAAAACTATTAAAGGTCAAAACCCATTTCCAGTACACCAGAAAGTTCTTGTACTTTGCCTAAACTAAATTTTGAGAGCAGTCATATGATATGGTGTCATGCAATAAAAAACAGTCCTAAATATTGCATAAATGTTTACTGATAATATTGGTTTCCCAACACCTTAAATAAAATCTTATTAGCATTAGTTTATTTGCATGATGTAAAAGTGTACAATAAAAAAAGAGTGTCAAAAATAAATGAAAACACCTTTAAAATGACACTTGATATGACAGACAATATGGTATAACTTAATCTATATAATTGTTGTCATATAATATTTGAAGATTGTAATAATTGCACATATATTGTCAATGAGCCGTTTTATTGTGTTTACAGCACATGGCGTCCTCTCAAGTTTGTGCTGTGTTAGGCAATGATTCAGTCAGTCAGGCATTTAAATGCCATATGGCTACAGTTAATCTAAACGGTTGGAGCATTGCAATTATTTCTCGGTATAATAAAGAGACTCATAAAGATTTGTTTCTGTCTGTGTCTGTGATTCTTCATCTTATATAAAAGACGTATCATTTCCATCTGCTGAAAGTGAAATGGTCCTTAATTCACTGGGGTTGCCATCCGCTCCTGTAGATGTTGAACCCTGAGAAAAATAGCAGTGGAAAAACTCAGAGACAAATTCTTACAACACTGCACGCATAATAGTGTATGTCTGTCGTCTGGAGAAATACTCACACTTATGTTGCTGTCAAAGTGGCTATAAGAAAAGTTATGATCAAGCACATCATCTTCAAGTATAGATTCCCTGTAGAGAAACAAAAGACAATTCAAGGACGCTTCATTCTTATCTCATTAAAGGAATAGGTCACCCAAAAATTTAAATTCTGTTATCATTCTTGTATGAATTTCTTTAGAAGAAATTAAAAAAAAAAAGTTTGTGACCAGTATGTTTTGGATCACCATTCCCCCCACACAGTATTTTTTTTCCCTAATATGGAAGTCAATGGTGACCCAAAACAGCCTGATACAAACTCCTTCTATAATATCTTCCTTGTGTTCAGCAGCACAAAGAAATTCATACAGATTTGGAACTACTCGAGGGTGAGTAAATGATGAACGAAATTTCACTTTTGGATGACTATTCCTTTAAACTGCACAATAGAAGCAATACTATAGTCTTTTAATTATAAACTCAGCAATACAGAATAGAACACTGAGTTCAGTTAGACATACAAGATAACATTAAGTACCGACAAGGGAGACTGGCACAACTGGGGTAAATATACACAAGGACATAATGGGAGAACTGAAAACACCTGGGGAACACAACTGGAGACTAATTACCAAATAACGAGGACAGAAACACCAAATATGGGCAAAGGCGGTCACATGGGGGAAAAACCCAGAACAAAACGCACAGAATACGTAACACCATGTAATGAGCAGTACATACCTTTTTCGTTTTTTATTCAGCACAAAAAGGACAGCAACAACACTAAATATCACAAAGAGGGTCACTCCCACTCCAACACCAATACCTACAGCTAAACCAACCAAAGAAAACACATTATATAAGCACAAATGACACTTTACACCACCATCTATTTCATTTACCCAGATATGAGCAGGGTTCAAACATGAACATTTGCCAAGTGCCAAATTGGCCAGGAATCTCACTATTAGGTTAATTAAGAACTGTAAGAAAATCTTACCATTCAAAACACATAAGGTTGCAAATGTTAGGATTGTAAGAAATGTTTCTTAAGCAGCAGATTAGAGTGATTTCTGAAGGATCATGTGACACTGAAGAAATCTTACCGATCTCAACTTTTGAATGGAAGTGTAAATAATTTATTCCACAATTATAATGTGATATTCTGGTGATGATAAAGTAACATTAACGACCAGAAACATTTTCAATTTACACTCCGTTGGCAGGAGTAGCAAAAAGTACATTTGGACCGTGCTCGTGAGCTTATGTAAGACTGGCATGCACTCATACTTACTGTCACGGTGGTGTGGAGGTGGAGAGGTGGGATATGAATCACAAGGCCCAGGAATGATGTGAATATCATCAATAGCTATACTTCCATTGGGACCTGCTCCCTTCAGGAATTCAAATATAAACTGTGGAGAGAGGAGTAAAACAATGATGTGCTGTACATGTATTTTGTTTGAGTGAATCTTAGAATGATCAAAGTCTGCATGAGTGAGTTTGATACCCAGAAAGGCTCTCGGTATGCCACATAGATGTTGGCTCTTCTCCACACATCACCCTGATCTCCTGACTCCTGCCATACTATGTGGCCAAACTTATTCCCGCTGTTATGGGTGGTCCTGGGGAAAACAAAAACTTCTCCATGAATTGTGATCTATGTTCATAAAAGGTGTTATTTGGGCATGGTCAGGTACCTGTTGTTTTTGTATAACTTGAGCGTCCCAACGTTGTATCCATACATATGATACCAGAATGTGAAGCAGTGCCCTCTGTTGTCAGGGGTGAATATCTCACTCAGGATCATGGCAGTGTTTCCCCAGGCGCCCACAGAACTATCCACATAAAGGTAATAACCTAAAAACATACAAGTGTCACTGTCACTGTTTACCCTGCTAAAGGCAAGTGTCACCACTTGTGATTTTAGTTAGTTTGTAACTGTAAAAATCACTTCTTTAGTGTTACGGCCTGCGAGATGTTTGTTTAAAATGCTAATTTTGCAAATCATCACAAGAAACCCTGACTTGAATCACTTACAATAAAGGATTATTTAGATTCAATAATTAATTTGTCCATAATCTTTTCTCTGTTACACTGTTGCAACTAGGTGACTCGCTGTATATCCCTTTAACACCAGAAGTAAACAGTACCATGGTTTATTTCCTGATTCAAAAAAACCCCACAACATATATTTATACTTCCTTCATAAACCAGTTCTAACATTTTAAGGAAGCTCAGTGACCTCTTTCAGCTCACCTGTGGAAGTGTTGGTGGAGTGATCCACACTGGGTCGTGTGTGGTTTCCAGTCCCTGCCTGGGCTCTGAGCCAGTCAGTGTCATCCACCTCCAACAGATTCATCCAGCTGCAGAAGTTCACCTCAAAGTCACACTGTCCTGAAGCAGTGCAAGGATAGTTTGAAAGCTGAACATCATCAAGTGCTATGACTCCCTGTTCAGTTTGGCCTGTAATGCCCTCCATCACAATCTGAAAAGACAGCTGTATTAATAAGGACACTCCTGCAGTTACACATCATTAAACTCAAGGGTACAGACTGTAGTTCAGTAAACGGATTTGTGCAGCTCGTGATCCGTGACTGCTGCACAAACCAGTGACAGCGACTGCATGTAACTTTGTGGCCATCATTTGCAATAATCTGTGATAACAAATCATAAAAATATGTGCTGGGTGTTGTGGGTTTCACCAGACCGAGCGCTGATTCAGGGACTCACCCTGTAGTTTGACCCTGAAATGGTTAGAGGAGCCTGAGCAAACCTCCACATTCCACCCTGTTCTCCAGACTGGGTCACCAGCAGGGGCCGATCTTTGTCTGAGAACTGTTGATACACATTTAGGGTCCCACTGCCCTGTCCCTCCATGTAATACCACAGCTGGAGACACTTGGCATCACCTAGAAAAGAGCATTGTTTCTTTTCATGGGAGTTTCTATCCCTCAAGGTAATAGTTCAGAAAAGTTCACAGTTGATATGAAGAGACGTGATTCTCACCTGTTTGAACCAGAGGAGATGTCATTCTAGCAGTATGTCCTTGCACATGGGTAGGCGCACTTTCCATAGAAAAGTAGTATCCACTCACTGTGTCGGTTGTGTGATCAAAACCAGGTCTAGATTTAGATTTGACATTATTTCCTGACAATCGGATCCAGTCCAGGTCATCATCAGTCTGCTGTATCCACCCACAGTCCCCCTCTTCAAAGTCACAAATTCCTTCTGAAACAATTATGAGTTGGTCATATAAACATTAACTTATGATGAGATAGAGATGATATTAAAATTCGGTCTGATATAATAATTACTGTATTTGTTCAAATATTGAGGGGCACTTTCTGCATTGTATATTTAAACAAGTTGGTTCTGACATTAATAAATGCCCTAAATTTGTCACTAAGCTGACAGTTCAAATTTGATGCTCAAAATTTATATAGATGGATATATACACAACATTATGTTACAGCTGTGTGCCAAATGCTTGTGGTTCTCTGGCAAGCATGGAGGACATTTCAACAGGACAGTGTGAAAAACTTCAGACCAAATGCTAAGCTAAGTTATTAATTACCTGTGGAAGCACAGGCACCTTTAGTGACAGATAAATCGTCTATAGCAATATGACCAGACGGCCCTCCAACTGAAGCCTCAATTAATATCTGATGAACTTCTGTCAGTTTCACATGACTCTGAGCCATCTGCCATTCAGTCCCCTGAGAACCCTTCCTTTGCCACATCTATGGATTTAGAGGGGAAACAAATAAAACATTCTGATTAGTACAAAACATATTTTATAGTAATACATTTAGAGCAAAGCATTTACAGTTGAGTAGATTGCAATTCTTACATGTAAAATGAGAAAAACCCATACAAATGCCCTGCAAATTGTATTCTTGTCTTACTGGTGTGATGCGGTCAGATGAAATGTCATGTGTAGACATTTTTAGTGATCCCACTGTTGATCCAAACATGTGATACCAGAATGTGAAGCAATACCCATCAGGTCCAGTTGGGGGAGACAGAGGAGACTTCAGATGAGCAGAATCCCCTGTGCTGCTGTGACCTGAGCTCTTGATGTACAAATAATACCCTGTAATATAGCAAGAAACACATAATTAAGACATGTGATTGAGCTGATAGTGATATGGTGCACATGGTTGTTGGCACACCATTTCCACTGGTGTGGTCACCCGGAGGACCAGCATTTGGGGTCTCAGTAGATCCGCTCCATCTCTCCCAGTTTATCTCCTCTGAAGCTCCCTGGACCCACGCACACAAGTCCTTCTCAAATGAGCATGTGGCCAAGGAAAAGTCTGGAGTACAGGAAAATTGTTTGCTCAGAAATGAAAAGTACCCCAAAAACAGTAAGATCAGTAATATTATGAAATTAAAAAGTATTTTTTCTATTTTAATACATCGTCTTCATGACACCTGATGATCTGTTACAGGGGTGGTGATGGACTCCATTTATTTGACATTTAAGTGCCCAATGGGTTATGAAAGGTTTATATTTTGTTAGGGGGATCCAAACAATAGGTTGACATGCATACAAGGTCAAAACACACTTATTAACACAAATACATATATTTTGATCTTTTTTGTTCAGAGACTCCCAAATGATTCGTTTAGTGTTTAATTTTTTCCAAAATCTGTGATTTCATTTAAATCAATGCTTACAACAGCAGCACCTAGTGGCAAATAATTAATTTACATTTTCACCCAGAGCAAAAAGATCAATGAGTGGCTGGCCAGTATGCTAATGTTTCCTTTTGATGTCAACATGAACTATGTTTGTGTATAAAAGTTTCCAGTTTCTTTCAATTCTAAACTAAGGGCATGGCAAAGTACAACACAATAACCTTGTGTCATATGATAAAAGCAACATCTTTTCTTACCTGGAGGTTGGTAGTCTTTCTCACAGTTGTAGAAAGAGATATCATCCAGGGCCATGGTCCGAGTTGTAGACATAAAATCATTCTGTCTGAGTGAGGTCTGGCTGCTGAAAATGATCTTAAATGGGACACAGAAAAAATATGTCTATATTCATGCAGATAACCTGCCTCAATAATAGGCGAGATCCTAGAGGATTAAAGGTCAGAGGATTGCATGTGTACAGAAGGTGCTTTGCGTCCCACACACATTGACATTGGCATACCCTGTAAGGCTGCTCTTGTTTGGCCAGTGGTAAGTGTTCTGGGACCCACTGTGCTGAAGTGCTGCTGGATCGTGACCAGAGCAGTTTCCTGTCCTCCTCTCCCTTCTGCAGGATCACGCTGAGATTGCCTGCACTTCCTGCACCCATGTGGAAGTGAAACCTTGTGTGCAAGAGATAAACAAGAGAGGACAATTGGGAACAAGGAACATGATTCAGTGTTGTGTAATGGAAGTATTTGTTTGTTTCACAAGAATATTTTACTTGACATTTATTAAAAGCGCTGTTGTCACTAGTTATGCACATCATCATTATGAATGTACTCACAGAAGCTGACAGTATGCAGAGCTGACAGGCAGGGATGGGCTCTGAAACACAGCCTCATTCTTAGATGGATCTATGATATATGACTGCATGTAATGCCCTTAGAAAAAAGAAAAAAAGTAAAAAAAGAGAAAATTAATTTGATTTGTTTTGGTATGTAATGTTAATGGGATCTATCACTGAATTACCTGTTCCAGTGGTGTGGTCAGTGGGCAGGTCTGTGCCGTTTGAAGCCTTCGCCCATTGCCATTTGTTAGGACCTACACTTATATCACTCCATTGACACTGTCCATTCTCAAAATTGCATGGACCTAGAGACATAAAACAACATTCATACTGCTTGTAATAATAAATAGTATACATACTTTTAAAAACAATATAATATGTAATATGG
>JAUCMT010000047.1:11502973-11517110 GCA_032357475.1 Enteromius thamalakanensis | reverse complement strand
ACATGGACATCTAGGATGACATGGTGGTGAGTAAACTATCCTCAAAAGTTTTTCTGAAAGTGAACTTCTCCTTTAATGAATAACTCACCACATGTTTCTTCATCTTCCCCTAGAGGGCAGTCTAGGACATAATTACACTGAGAACCAGCTGCAATGCATGTAACACCATCTGACCTCCAGCAATGAAATTCATTCTCCTAAATTTGACAAACCATGTGTTAGCAGAAATTAAAGAAGCAGCAAAATGACTATGAGACTTAATTAATACTTCCTCATTGCACACAAGTCACTGTTTACAATATATAGATTTACAGCTGAAATGTCCTAACCTTACAAGGGTTGACTGTTGGTGAAGCTGGAGGACCATCAGTCATTGATGGTGTTGTTGTAGCTGGTGTCATCGTTGGTTCAGGTGTGACTGGCAGCTCACTGTTTTCAGGATCATGAGCACAAGTCACAGAGAAAGAAATATCGTCCACTGCTGTCTGTGGCACATGAGCCTCACCCATTCCCACATACCGGAGAACAATCTGAAAATAAAGTTTAGCCAGTTTTTTTTTTTTTTTGGCATGATTACAGTAGCCTATTTAATGCATTAAATGATGTAAACAAATTGTATACTATATAAATATGGTACCTTGCTCTTAACTGAGGCAGAAAAGGTGACTTCCGCTCTGTGCCAGAAAAAGCTCTGTGTCACAGTCTTCTCCCAAAATATATGGTCATCAGTTCCATTACGAAGTGTTCTCAGTATGACAACCAGCCTGGCAGATGTGCTGTTTTCACTATGAGAGTAGTGGTAGAACCTCACCTATATAAACAAGGTGCATAAGAAAATATGAAAGAGGCTGTATGTTTCATTATTTGACTGACACGTGAGTTCCAAGTGACTCACAGTGCAGTCACTGCTGGGCAGCAGAGTGCTGGAGATGATCTCAGCAGTCTGGATCTCACCCAGGTCATGTGCTGGCGTAATGTAATGACCTGGAACATGACACAAACCTTTATTATAAGAAGACAATAATATCAGTGGTACATGAATCATTCTATATTCTGCTATGAAACAACAATTTAAAGAATTCCAATGTTTATATACTCTATAGATACTCTATCTTGTGTCACTATTATAAGTAACTTGGAAAATGATGTTTACCATATTTTTGGATAATTTACACAAAGTTTGGCCATTACTACAGTCTTTGGTGGCATATGATCCTTCAGAAACCATTCTAATATGCTGATTTGGTGCTCAGGAAAAAAATCTTACTATTATCAATGTGTGATTGGTACACATAACAAATCCCAATAACCCCTGGGTATTATTGTACCTGCTGCAGTATTGCGTGTTTGATCTCTTGGTGGTCCATACTTAGGCCAGGCCTGTTCTCCTTTCTGCAAAATCCAGCCAGCTTTTAAGTCACTCTTTTCCCACAAGCACATGCCATGCTCGAAACTGCAGCGATGGGTAAAACCCTTCACATCTAAACAGACAAAAACCAAGATACAGTACAGTTCCTCACACTTTCAGGAACAGTTTCATGCTCAACAAAACAAAGATACAATGACAGACCTGTATTTTTGATCATTTAGACAGACCTCACATGTATATCCAAGCATTACATTTTATCCAAACCCACAGTCATACCACAGAGCTCTTCATCTGTGCCATCACCGCAGTCATCGCTGTAGTCACACACTCTGTTTGGCTCCACACACACCTTGTTTGAACATGTAAACATGCCCTCTTGACAAGATTCTTGAGGCCCTGATGAAGAAATAATAAACAATTGACCCATGTCTTCAGCCATTACATGCCATGGTTAAGGTTACAGTTATCTGACTGGCTTTAAATGTGATTTATCAGTCAGAAATAAGTTTATGTGTTTGTAACCTGCCTGGCAGAGGGCAGTTGAGAAAGGAGATGTCATCTATAGCGATGTCCCCAAGTTCACTGTAGGTTCTGGTAGCCTCGAAGAGGAGAGTGAAAGCTTGATGTGTACGACCCACAGTTAACTCTGCACGATGCCAATCATCTCCATGATTACCAGACATCCACCACAAAGGAGTCTTTCTTGGTCCCTCCTGGAGGAACACTTTCAGTTCCCCAATGCCTGGAAAAGATGTGATAAAAAATTAGGGAACTAAATTTTTTTGTATTCCCAGAAATACTGTAAAATCTCAACATGTTACGCAATATGTGTACACTAATAAGCATTGATGTACAAATAATACTGAATTCTTGTATAACTTATGATTATCTAAGCTATACATTAATGACTGCCACATTAGCAACTAATAATGAGTCCGAAATACAAGGCTTTGGCTGACTGTGGCAATTAACAAGTTAATTAGCACTATTAGTTAATAAAATAAGTTATTAGTCAATTAATACACAATGACATATTTAATTGATAACAATTCATATATGAACTAATATATTAACCAGACAGACTCATAATTAGTTGCTAATGTGGCAATCATTAATGAAAAGCGTAGATAATCACGAATTATACATTAATTCAGTATTATCTGTGCATTAGTTAAGCATGAATTAACGTAAATGTAAAGTGTTACCAAGACATCTAGTCTTACCCTCTCCAAACATGTGGTAGTAGAATTCAAATAGACACTCATTGCTGGCCTCTTTCATGGCAGGACTCTGTAGAGCAGCGTAGCTGTTCTTCTCACCACGACTGGCTTCTACTGTCATGTACCAGCCTAAAACAAGTACATTTTTTAATTATATATCACAGATAACATTCTGTTTACACTATTAAATACATTTTTTCCAGTTCAGTTTGTTGTCTGTCAAGATGCAGTATAATTTACTCATTAACATCTTAATTTAATGCTATTTCGAAGCAAAATATAATTTGCATTTACAATTTACAATACTAAAATAACTACATTTTATTTGTTTTTACCTTTTTTCATGATATATAAAAACTGTGCTAAGGAATACTGGAAAAAAAATGCATGCAATGTTTTGCAATGCAATATTTTTAACTTATGCATATGAAAAAAGTGTACTGTAGAATAAATTTATTCTGGGATAGTTGTTGTCTGAAAGATTTTACCCAGCTCTGTGCCAGTAGTGTGGTCCACTGATGGTCCAGTGTTGGCGGTGGTTGTACCATTCTGATCCCTTTCCCAAACAAACTGCCCAACACTGATATCTTTCCATTCACAGGTGCCTGTCTCGAAGTCACAGTCAACAAACACTCCGCTTTCCACACTGATGTCTGAATGTAAATCAATAAAAAACAATTAACCATTCCTCAAATAATGCTTTAATAACACAAAACTATTCTTTTTTTCACTAAGTAGAAAGCACTGAGCCGTTCACCTTTACATGGACCATTTGTCAGTCTAATGTCATCTACAGCAATGTACCCTTCACTGCCCGTTTGAGCATCTATATGAATCTGATATTAAGGTTTACAAATGTTACATGGTAGGATTACAAATGGGTAAAATATAATGGTGAAAGCTTTCCAAATAATAGATGGGTAGTTCACACCTGAAAGGGTTTGGCCTCAGCTATAGTGACAGAGACATTTTTCCAGTTGCTCCCAGTGATCTGTGTTTCAAACAACAGTTCTTGCTCGGTTGCACCTGAATCTAATAGCACTCTAAGGATTCCAGGGTCACTGCCAATAGAAAAGTGCACAGAAAAAACAGCATTAATCACAGCTGACAGTGCAACAGGGGAAGAGAGGGTGTCTTTAGCCAAAGTAGAAAGATGGGAAAGCAAGAGCAGACCTTCCAGTCATATGGTACCAAAACTCAAAACAGGAGTCTTCATTGGTTGGCTGGATCTTTTCTGAGATCAGCACAGAATGACTTTTTTGGTCCCGCGTGTTCGTCTGAGAAGGGCTCAAAAGAAACTTGCCTGAAAGAGCAACAGGAAAAATAATGATCACCATGTGTTATGTCTAATCAGTAGTCCTGATATATCACTCTGTGCAATATCAGCAAATATGATAGATGAAAGAGTAAACTCTCACCATCTCCAGTGTGAGTAGTGTAATCAACCGAAGGCCCTCTGTAGTGACCGTCTGCATGAATCCAGTCACGTCCATCTGTGACGCCATTACCAGCATTCACCCATGTACACTCTCCTGACTCAAAATCACAACTTCCTCTTGGTAAACATGTTCCAGTTTTAACTAAGACATCATCCAGAAGAACAAATGACTCAGAGGTCGCAGTGAGGTCTGCTCTAAATGCCACCTGGGTGTAAATGCAAAAGAAAAAAAAAAGCACGCACAGTACTATAAGCAAAAAATTTAGACCGGTGTTTTTTTTTTTTTTAAATAATCAAATTCAATTATTAATTTACAAATTGCTAGTTGGCTAATGGATTAACCTCAGCTTTTCAAATTTCAAAGAACTAGGGTTGGGTTAGGGATAGGATTAGGGTTGATTCCAAGGTTTTTTACCACAGATTCACTGAAGGGTGCTAAATTGCTGAAGAGCTTTGGGTAGCAGGAGCCCCAAACCAGATTACTTAAGTTTTCATTTTTATTCAAATTCAGATCATTTTGTGACGTCCAAGAGTGAGTCAAAAGAGGTTTTTTCTTCTTTCTGCAAAGGTATATTCACCTGAGCATAATCTGCTTAACAAGGAAAAGATGCTTATTAATTATAAAGCCTAAGGTAACAGGTTTAATGTTACCTGAACAAGATTGAGCCGAGAATAGAACCTTGTGGAACCCCACTGAACAATGGGGTAGTTTTAGAGTAGAGTCTACTCCAGTAGACTGAAAATGTCTTATCAGGCTAGAAAGGGATGCAACTGTTTTTTTTTCTAGGATATTTTTTTTCAAAATTATCAGTGAAAAGCAACTTAAAGAGATTGTCCATCCAAAATGAGGTTCTATCATGATATACTCAAATTCATGTAATCCCAAACCAAATGATATTCTTCTGGGTTACAGTTTTGGTTCCTATTTACTTTGAAAATAAACTAAACTGTTTGGTTACCAACTTTCGTAGAATATCTTTTATGTTTCACACACACAAAAAAGGGGTTTAGAACAACATGAGTGAAGAGAGATCAGAGAATTTTCATTTCTGGGGAACTTCTCTCTAACACTTTCTCACTCATAGCTATTGTGTGGCTTCAAAATGTAATAGTGTGTATATATGTGATTGTGAAGTCATGCTAGTTTGATGACAATATGAGGATGAGTAAATAATGACAGAATATTTATTTAACAAGCGAATAAATATTAGAAAATGAAAAAAAAACTCACTCTGAATTCAGAGGGAGATGACACAGTGACTTCTGCCACTTCCCATCTATCAGAAGATGCCCCAGAAATAGACCAGAGAGGTGGACCCAACTCTCCATTAAAATGAACATGTACTGACAGAGAATCACCTGAGCCTGCAGACAGCCAATACCTACAAACAGGCAAAACATCTTACAGGACCTTCTAACGCTGTGAGTGTTAAGGCTAAAACAGAGCTTAAGAATGTGCCAAAGTCTGTCCCATAATGGACAGATGTAAGATTATCATCATACCAGAACTGCACACAGGACCCTGTAGATGGGCTATACTCTGGTGTTAGAAGATTTGAGACCTCTTGTTTCCCAACTTTGGCTCCAAGCACAGCCATTGAATGGCCTGTATGTGACATAAATACTCTACGTGACATGGGTCTGTAAATGACCAAAAAAACAACTTTTACAACAAAAATGGTTGCGGTACTCACCAATTTCAGTTCTGTACGTATGGTCCGCCTGGCCTCTGCTGCCATTCACACGGCGCCAGACAGAGCTGTCAGTCACATCGGACTCAAAGCCACAAAGCGAGGAAGACTCAAATCCACACGGGTCTTTGGGTGAGATATCACACAGTAGGACTTTAACTGCTGTCTTGTAATGTCTGATAATTAGATGAGATGCTGTGACTCACTGTGCTCCACACAAGCTCCTGCAGTCACTCTGAGGTCATCGATGGCTATGAATCCGCTCCCTCCTGCTGCTCTGTTCACTGAGAACTTCACCTGTACAAGAGAACAAGAATAATCTACTTGTTGGTCAATATGTTTAATACTGGACTGAGATTTAGACAGCATTTTAGGAGGCAGCTCTTACTCGATCAACATCTGGGGTGCTTATGGAAACTTGTGCGTTCAGCCACTCAGAGATCTGCGAGCCTTTTCTTGTCCATGTGATTATTTCCATTGTTTTCTGAAACCAGCATTACTAATTTTTTATTATGACAAAAATAACTTTTTGGCTTGCTTTACAGAAAATATTATCTAAACTTTCTTTGAAACAACTTTTAAAAATATGACATTTTAGAAAATAAATCTAGTTTTATATAGCTAATATATTTTATATTTATATTTTATATTTTAGCTAATTTATATATTTTTAAAGAAATTAATACTTTATTTTAGCAAGGATACATTGAATTGATCCAATAATTAAAATGTTTAAATATATTAATATAGCATATTACTGTAAGTATCATGTAATATAATATATCAAAGTACACTGTAATAATATTTCACAATTTTACAATATTAATATTTTAATTAACATATCCATATCAGTTTTACTGTATTTCTTATCAAATAAATGCAGCCTTTGTGAGCATAAAAATCTTCTTTTAAAACATATATCCCATTGGCTAATTGTGATTTTTTATTGCTTTAAATACTATTAGAATATTGAGCAATTACTAAGAAAATTTATAAATACAGTGTCTACAAGAAAAGATAAAACAACCTATTCAAATATTTACTGATATGTATAGTATACTTCTATGCAATTTATATTCCTCAGTTACAACATATTGAAAATACTTGAATTTCTTATTTACCGTCTCGACAAGCAGATCTAAGTTCCCAAGAGAAGTTCCTAACATGTAGTACCAGAATTCAATACAGATGTCAGTGCTCTGAATTATCATTGGTGTTGAAATGACTGCTGTCTCACTTTCATGTTCTCCAGACATATTTACAATAAGATAAAACCCTGCAAGAGAAAAGATATATGACATAAAAATAAATCTGCTCTTAACACTAAATGGTGAAAAAATGAATCTTACCATTGTTGTTTTTTAGGGAGTGGTCATATAAAGGTCCCAGTAATGGTTCCTTCACCTGTCGTCCCATCTGATGGGTCCAGTCAAATCCATCATCTGTCTCCTGGACCCAGTCACATAATCCTACAAGCAAATCTGGAATATTTAGCAAATTTGTATATTTATTATACATCCATGTTTTGCTAATTTGTCTCCTACCTTCCTGAAAGTTGCAGTCCATTGAGGACTCAGGTGGAGAGGTGGGCTCAGTTGTCGGTGCAGGTGTTGTTGGGGTAAGATCAGAGCAGCGTGTGTTCCTCCTGATATGGATGTCATCTAAAGCAATGACTCCATAGTCTAAGTATCGACGCACGGCTTCAAACACAATCTGCAAACAGTGAAGTTTAAGTCAACTTCTGTCAAGTATGCGAAGTTGTGACATGTTGTTGTGTTTCAGCCTCTCACCTGGTGTCGTTCAGATGATCTGTAGTCTACAGTCAGATGGTGCCATACATTCTGCTGATTGCCAGTTTTATTCCACAGACAGCGTAGAGAAGTGGACTCATTTACATAGACTGCTAGTTTAAGCTTGTCTGCAAAAATAAAATAAAAAAATATTAATTATATTGACTCAATTAGTCATAGGAATTAACTACCCTTATGAAAAATAAATATTTAATAACCCTTTTTGATCAGTGATTTTTTAATTTCTTAATTTTTTAAGTCTATTGGTCCCACTTTATATTAGGTGACCTTGACTACTAAAACATAAGTGCTTATTGTTATGTTAATATATTAACATTAGTTGAAATATTTGACGTTTTCTAAGGTCTCCTAAGGGGCCTTGGATGCTCAGTTGAGAAACAATGCTTTAGATTATTCTAAAAACCCTCAATTTTATCTTTCAGTAATTGAGAACTGCAACAACTGGAAGTAAACTGTTACTGCAGCAGCCAAAGATTGCAAAAGAAGTGTTTGTTTTTGTTTTTTTGCAGAACACTATTCTCTTGCATCAGAAGCTAAAAGTCCCTAATAATTCATAGTCTAAATGCCACTTATAGCTCTCTACAAAGATGCTCACCGCTGCCCCACATATTCATGTGGTACCAGAACTCCAAACAACCTTGAGATTCAGGCTCCATCACCTCACTCTGAAGATGAGCAATCTGATCTGTATTGGCTCCTGAGTCAAAAGCCATGTAGTGCCCTGAATAGATGAGAACCAATGGATGTTAAAACATATTAGCAGCCCCTTAAAGGTGCTGTTAGACCTGAATAAGAGCAGCTGGTTTATTGACAATTATGACACTCCAAACATTACAACCCTTTGGCACCTTTTACATTCAAGTGCCTCACATTGCCCTTTGAGTGTGATTCATAGAGTAAATAATTACATAAAACGAGCATTATCCTGATACATACAGCATTTAATAAGTGCTGATATTCACCCATGGCAGTGTTGGTGGTGTGGTCAACCTCAGGAGCAAATGAAGAAGCACTGGTTCCAGAGGTCCAGCTCCAGTCAACACTGGAGACATTGACATAAGTATTCAACCATCCACACATGTCCATCTCAAAATCACAAAACCCTAAAGAAAATAATGAGCACTGGTTAATTTAGATTGTACATCAGTCACTTTCTAGTCAAGTCCTTTCTAAGCTGAATAGATGTTAATGAATTACTTTACTGCTTCACGATCTGAAGCAATGTTGTAATGTTGTGATTATGAAACTTACCATGAGGTGGGCAAGGGTCATTTAGGATTGTTAAGTCATCAATAGCAATATCATGCTTCTGATCATCTGCAACCTCTGCTTGAAATACGACCTATGATCCCAGCAGAAAATCAGAGGCTGAGACGTGACTGACTGCATGAATGAAAACTACACCTTTGTTTGTGTGCAGAATTCAAGAGGTTAGATTAGCTGGTTAGCTTTAGCACTTAGTCCCTGCATGTAGAGGCTATATAACTACACTTTTCTCCATTGACAGACATTCAGAAATACAGTATGCAATTCTGGCAATGCAGAAGTGGCCTGAAGAAAAAACTGTAGTGATTTTATGTTGCTTGGCAGATTAATTGGCCAATAAAATTTTTTGGGCAACAAGCACTTCCTACCAAGTTATTGTGTAACCTTGATCTTTGATGTTCCCAGATAGTATTTTGTGCTACATTTCTCATTTATCATACTGTACTTATTTCTTTACTTTATAAATATTAACAGGATGGCTGTATGTGTATCTGTAGGAGTGTATGCAAAGACACTTTTTTATACAGTATTAAGCTATAATCAAAAGCTTTGCCAACTGCAATAAGCCAAAACCTCCCAGTCATAGCATTTAATTCCCATTTTAGCAAAATTTGTAAAATTGCAAAAAACAAACAAACACTTAAACATGTTTAACAACAGAAATATTTAAATTAAATAATTACAGAAAATTTGGTTAAATCAGTAGTCTGGTGTTTAATTCTGCAAGAAGTTGTTTGCCACATGGAGGCTGACATTTGGAGATCACATGACCATTCCAATACTACACACATCATGTTGTAACCACCCAAATGTTGCACACTTTCAGTCTTATATATAAATGAATCATGTCTGCCTGCTTGTAGAGCAATGAAATCTCAAATTATTAACTGAAAATGTTTGTTTTTATTATTGAAATAATTATTATCCTTAAAAAAAATGATCAAGTGCATCTTTAAACTCATCTACTCTCACCTTATATGGGCTGTGAGGACTTATGATCGTTGCTCTGCCATGTCTCCAGTGTTCTCCTTGATCTCCACTTGCACTCCACACAGGCATTTGAGATCTGCCACTCTGTAGCTCCTGGACATAAATGTTAAGAGAACCCACATCTTTTCCATTCATGTGGTACCAGAACATCAAACACTCTCCATGCTCAGAGGTGGGTTGACTGACATCCATCAGTATGCTGCTTCTGCTGCCTTTGGGGTACTTCCACAGCTGTGCACTCAGGTAAAAGCCTGCAGATAAAAACGGCATGAATTATTATCACATTGCTGCTAGTACTATGCTGTAACAAAGGTGGATATTCTGACCCTTATCGGTTTCTAAAGTGTGGTCCACTGCAGGACTGGGTGTGCCAATGGCCAGTTCCCCATTCGTTCTGATCCAGGTAAATTCAGTTGTAGGGTCAGGCTTGAGGCCACATAGAGAGCCTTGGAAGGTGCATTCCCGCTCAGCTGGACAGGACCCATTTATACTGCTTGATACCTGCACGTCATCTATGGCAATGTAGCCATCAGTGCCTTCCACGATTCCCTCAAATATAAACTATTGGATGCAATGCATGAGAGCACACATACTGTACATACTGTACATATCAAGGCAGGTATAGTGTGTATGATTCGGTACCTGAATTGGTTCTTTAATGTCTGCAAAACTTAGGTCCACAAAATGCCATTTGTTGCCTTGAGTTCCAGTCCTCATCCATATAAGCGTGCGTTTTCCATTAGCATGTTCGGTGATGAATCTGAGAGAGCCTTCAGCAGTCACAGAAACCAAGGATTATTATAACTGTATTGTAATTATTATAATGCATGTAAATATGTACATCTACATTTCTTTAACAGAAATACATGTTTGGCTAGATTTTAATTGTATACATAAGAGTTTAAAGAAAAGCTACCTTTCTGACCAATTTTGAACAATTTTGTGAAGATTATGTTAATATTAATAGCATGGTCTTTTATGTGTGCAAAATGTGTAAAGGATTTGTGGTCAGTATTAATGTCCATCATTACTAAATTACTAATTATACTAATGAGTACCATAAACATGAAATCAAGATTGACCTTTTATACTTTCTTGTACATGTTTCAATGTTTCTGGTGTTACTGTGCATCATTTGTTGGTTTATGGCATGAAAGCTTACACAGACCAGTCAATTGCGGATGGATAAAATCAATTCCAACTCCTTCATCAAAGAGCATTATGGGAGATGTCATCTAAACTCACCAATGCTTCCACCGTAGATTAGATACCAGAAGCTGACACATTTGGCCTGCTGTGGAAAGCTGATTAATCTAGCTGTTTTAGGTGGTTTTGAGGACCGTTGTGTTGCTATGTACATAAAATAGCCTGCATGAAATAAATATTTGTTTACGTTAAAGTAAGATGAATTCTCTCAGAAAGTAAACATTTTACAAATATTGTGCCTAATAAATTATTTTTAAAAGACAACATTTTTATAACCTTTCACTCTTAAAATCTTTAAACCAATAAAATAAGTTAACAATCATGCTAAGGTTACAGAAACATACAGTATATCAGGCAAAATTATGTAATTCAGTGCAAAACTACTGTAGATTAGAATGAAATCTGAAGTAATGAGTACTACATTTTCAGCTTCACCTTCACAGGAATAAATTACATTTTCAAATATATTATAATAGAAAACAGTTATTTTTAAAACATTTAAAAACATTTTACAATACAACTATTTTTACTATATATATATTAATTTTATAGACCTTTGATGAGCATTTGAGACTTCTTCTGTAAATAACTATTATTTACATATCTATCATTATCTATCTATTAAATTATTATATGAATATCTACCAGAACCAGTGGTGTGATCATGTGTAGGTCCCTCATAACCAAAGGGAGGGTTCTGTCCATCTTCTCTTTTCCATTGTAGGTCAGTTGACTGGTCATGAAACCAGGAACAGGAGTCTTTCTCAAAGTCACAGCTGAGCTGATCTGAAGCTGTAGGAATGTCTCCCTCGGCACAGTCTGTCAGTTTAATGTCATCCAGCATGATATCCTGATTTCCAATGTATACAGGATCCACAGAAAATTTAAGCTGTGTTTATGAAAGTGAATAAGAAAGCATTAACAAGTGAAGAACAGTATATGCAAATACATTGGTCTTTAGAATATTAAAGAAATGCAAAGTAAATCATGATTAACATGACAATGCAAGCAGTGCACTACCTTTGAGCCCTGAGGAAGATTACCAAGTAACAAAGAAGCATTTTCCCAACCATCAGTCTGGCCCTTTTTAATTGACCATAAGTCTACAGTTGAAGTGTTTCGGATCAAACTTAAGGAAAAGTGGGAAGATGTACTTGCAGCATCATGGAGATGATACCAAAAGCTGAAATGTTAATTTACAAAGCTTTACTCTTATTATTAAGCATAAATAAATAAATAACATAATGAAAAAAGGAAAAATAATAATGATGGATATAATAATGGTAATTATACAAAACACAGTTTTTGGAAGTATATACAGATAAGCATGCAGTAAACCTTGACCTAGAACTAATTGTTTGTGCTGCTTATGCACCTTATCTTGCATCCGAGTGCAGTGACCCGAGAAAGAGTGTACTCCAAAACTGCTGTTGACCAAACACCTGAAACATCACCTTCTACATGCATAACTCCACCTATAAATAATACACAAGCCAGCATATAAACTTCACATGATATCAAATCAAGTCCAACGATTTGAACCTTGTCCAAAGGCCTACCCCAAGGTGATCCAGTGGTATGGTCCACACCGGGAATAGCACTGACGTTTGCCAACTCCTGACGCCATTTAAAGTTATCATAACTGTCGTCAATCCATCCGCATGCTTGCTCCTCAAAATCACAAGAGCCTGTGAGGAAGGATCTTTTTTATATTGTAAATTTTGCATTGGATTGTTCTGTTTATTTGCATGTAATACTACAAAAGAATGTTACAGTTATACTGGATTAGTTTTATAGTTTTATATTTTTACATGACAAAGAATGTGTGATTAGAATGGGAAAACATAATCAGATGTGATAAGAGTAAGGGTAATAGATATAATACAGTAACTACCGCAGAACTCTTCATCTGATCCATCTGCACAGTTGGGGTGGAAATCACACACTTGCTCCATGGAAACACAGTCTTGACAATCAATACATTGGAAATGTCCATCAGGACAGGAGGCCAAGCCCATTGAAACTGCTTATAAAATGCAAAACAGAAAAAAAGAAAAATAATTGGGCATTTAGCATTTTTATAATTCTATTTTATTAAAATGTATAGCAGTGTCAGATAAAATAGTATGCACACAAACATTTAGTAGCACACACTAAATTATTATTATTATTATTCTCAATAAATTTTTATCACAAATTATTATTATCACAAAATTCGTATTTTTCATTAAAAGCATAAAAAGACTCAGGGTGGGAATAATGCAGCAAACTTTGCCCTGATAACATCTACACACTTTTGACATTTCTCAATCTCAACATGCTACTTTGATTTTTTTTCTTCTTTAGATATTTTAAATGACTCCTAAATACAAATTTAAACAGGTATATCCATTTTTTTTACTGGAAACTGCGAACATTAAGGAAAGCACTTCATAAAACCACACATTATAAAACAAAACAGTCATAGAACGTAGGTGGTCCTGATGACCTTCCTGTCCTTTACCTTGGACAGGACACCTAT
This sequence comes from Enteromius thamalakanensis, assembly GCA_032357475.1. Taxonomy (NCBI): domain Eukaryota; kingdom Metazoa; phylum Chordata; class Actinopteri; order Cypriniformes; family Cyprinidae; genus Enteromius; species Enteromius thamalakanensis. The sequence continues at coordinate 11,503,598 of JAUCMT010000047.1, read as the reverse complement.
CTATGCTATAGAAAGGAATTGATATAAAACGAAAACATCTGGCCTCACCAAGCAGCAGTAGAAACAGTCTTCTCATTTTAAAGAGAAGGCGGATGAAGAGGTTCTCAATAAGCTACAGTTGCTTCAAATGTCTCTTGTGGAGTCAGTGGAACAAGCTGCAGAGACTAGAGATCATTCCTTATCTAGATCATTTATAGTGAGGGATGCTTATCAGTGTATTTTAAAGGCCAGTGGACTCAACAACCTCGAATGTAACTTCTCACCTACCTGCTTTTTATTACTTCCTGAAGACTGATAAAAAAGCATACTGTACAGCAGTGTTACAGTCAGTACTAATAGCATGCCAACATCTGTTGAAAATGGGTCCTTATTATTTCCTTTGAGTACTCACCTGCTGAGAATAATATTTCATTCATGCTACTTATATGCTATGTATGTATATATAAATATTTTATATTTCAGAAAGTATTAAAGATTAAGGATAAATCCTGCAAAGCAAATATTTACTGTACTCCATGATATTATGGTTTATGTTGTAAATTTCTTCCTTCCCTCTTTTCAATGATACTCAGAAGACTTGGGGTTTGATATCAAAAGCTGGTTTTATTCTGTCGCGAGCAGAACA
>JAUCMT010000047.1:11483862-11501995 GCA_032357475.1 Enteromius thamalakanensis | reverse complement strand
AATTTGTAGGCGGAACTAATGTTCTTCGCGATCGATCTACTGAACGTTTTGACAAATTATTCCTCAGAGCCATCGGGTGGCCAGGGGTGGCCCCGTAGCGCCGCCATTGCTTAAAGGAATCATACAAAGCCAATTTACCACAAGCTAATATGATTCTTTAGGGTCTTAATGGAAAGTTTGTAATATAGTTTGTTTTAAAATTTCTCAAAGATTTCGTTCATTTTACCCTGTCATAAACGGGCTCTTTAGAAATCACTCTGTTCTGTGTTCTTCCCCTTTAAATCTTCACGAGCTCCGCTAACCCGACCCCTCTTTTCAGAGGCACTCTCGGAGGATCTTTGTTTAGCCATATTCATAGTGAAACTTGCTAATTAGCACATTATTATGAAAGGCGATTTGCAAAGATTTATTAAAAGACATTATAGTCACTGCTTCTGCAGGTGAGGCTGGATCATGAATGATTTGCGCGAACATAAATGCATTTCGCTTGATAAAGGGGGCGTTTCCCTTCAGAACCAAACATAACGTTAATCTTTCACGTCTACAGTAACTCAGATGTCCGGGGTAAATGACTATTGCTATGTTCATTAATACATTCAACAACAAAAAACCTCAATCTCAGTCTTAGGAGTCTTGCTTGTCTCTGCATCTTGGTTTGATGACGGCTCACTCAGGGCAAGACACCAGTTCAGTCTGTGTGACACGCTGCTGTCAATCATCTACTGTGAACTTATTTGTATTAAATTAAAAGAAAACTACTGGTGAATCTTTTTTTGATTGTAGGGTGGTTGTACACACACTCCCAACACACATTTCAGTCTAAACAGCTTGTAAACATGCACGTGGCACCAGATGACCCCTTTAGGTATTGTAATTTTCTGAGATACTGAATTTGGGGTTTTCATTACTTGTCAGTTATAATCATCAAAATTAAAAGATATAAACAATTGAAATATATCAGTCTGTGTGGAATGAATGTATAAATTATACAGGCTTCACTTCTTGAATGGAATTAGTCAAATAAATAAACTTTTTTAATTTGAATTTCTCTTTTTTGAGAAAGTCTCTCTTTGTCATTTTCATAATAAATTGAGCAACTGTGAGGTCAGACTACGTGTACACACTACTCTGTTTGACATTGTGCAATAAATTTACCCCCCACACACAGATCATCAATGCCAGACAGACAGGTTGCCCACTTCTTCTCTTACTCACTGCCCTCTAAGAATCCTTACCCTGCAAACTCAGCACAGACGACAAAAACAGATGGGTTTGGAAGCACTGTGGGAAGCAAGAGTCGGAAATGAATGATTATGTAAGTCCAGAAAGAAAAGGAAGTGAAATTTGCTTTCCTTCATCAAACCTTTCCTTATACGTGCTTCATGAGTCAACACCACAAATCCAAACACATGGAACAAAAGGCTGAATTTCAGTTTGACCTATGATGATTAGAAAAAATTGCAAAGATGGCAAAAAAGACAGAACTTCTACTTAGAAAACCATTTCAATTTATCAATTTTTACCTAATCTTTACCTAAAACACAAAAATTTAAATATATTATTTTTCAAGTTATATTTTCTATTTCTGTTTTATAAGTGCATATAAAACTTCATAATAATTTCTGTTGGTATAAAGATTGAAATTCTTGCTAAGCTTTGGGATGTGCTCAGCTTCTCAGATCCTCTGCAAGCAGTGAGCTGAAGAATGATTCAGCCCTGCCGATCACACCTGCCTTCAATAATAATTCCTTACATTTATATAGGGTTTGTATAAAGCACTCAAAGCACTTTGGATGATGCGATGGCAGCCATAGAGTGCCAGAAAGCCCTCCATACACCAGCTTCCTGGTGCAGTCAATCAGTAGATATAGGGATTGTTAGGAGTCCAAGATGGTCAGAGGCGAAAGGGCAAATTTAGCCAGGATGTCAAGGTCACACCTCTACTCTTTTTTAATGACATCCTGGAATTTTTATTGACCACAGAGAGTGATGACCTCAGTTTAACATCTCATCTGAAGTAAGGTGCTTTTTTACAGTATAGTGTGTGTCCCCATCACTATACAAAAACTACAGGGTGAGCACCCCCTGCTGGCCTCTCTTAAGTTTGGCTTCAGTGGGCTGTCAGGAATACTGCACATGTACTTGCATCCAGGAACGTGTGTCAGGGTAAAATCATGCCAGTTGCCATGATGATATTCTTTATGATGCTCATACATTCATTCAACGTAGAAGTGTTTTCTCTTGAGGTGCATGGGCACCTAGGTGGCTGACCCCCTCATAGCGCGGACGCTGAAAACTAAATGGTATTATTTTATTTTATTATTTACAAAAAAAAACTGCATATGCTGGATAGGTATGTTTTGAAGCTGGGATGCTGGTATATGATGGTACTTTGCTGTTTTAGATTTGTTGGTTATGTGCTGGCAAAGGACTAGCATGGACCAGCATAACCCAGCATCCCAGCTTCAAAACACACCTAAACAGCATATGCTGTTTTTTTTTTTTAAAATAGGGATGACAGCCTTTATTACTGCCAGTTGTTGTTAAACAGTTTTTGCAGTTCTACTCTCAGAATTAAATGGAATCATTCATTTTTTATATGTATGGTTCATATTTTGGCATTGTGTCATAGTTGACACAGGCTGAATCAATACCCTTATTGGACAGTGATTTCAGGTTTATCATTGTGAGTAGACAGAATTATAAAGTCCTCTGCCAGAACCAGAAATGAAAAAAACATGTAGACAGGAGACTATCTTTTTTAAACATCTACATTTTTCTGCATTAGTTCACTGCAAAAATTATATTCTTGCTTTGATTTTTGTCACAATATATATATATATATATATATACATATTTATATAATTACATATTTAAAAATATTATTTATAAAGTAACATGTGAGGTCACAGAGGGTAACTGTTTTTCTTATGAGGTAAATTGCTGTCAACACAAGTTTTTACACAGGATGTCCAGGAACATGAGTACAAGGCATAACAGGAAATTGCATTCAGATCATAAATTTTAAGTGTAATTCTTTTTTTTTTTGGTACAGCTATTGTTGTGTATGCTGACAGGGCAGAACCATTGCTGGGAAGAGGGAATGTCTTCTTCTTCTGACGTGAACAGTCACTAGTACCAAATCTATGTTGTTTAAATACACTTATTCACGCCAAAATTGACCAAATTAAGCTGACTAAAACAGAGATGATTCCTCTTTTCCAAAGAATTTTTGTGACATTGGTGTTTCACCATTTTTGAGGAAAGAGACATGTGACAGGATGTGATTCTGATTGGAAGAGTCGGACCAGATAAAGGCAGGTCTGCATGGGCAAATGTGAAACTGCAAAATCTCAGCCAAAGACTGAAGATGACTCTTGAATGAACCTAGCAGCACCACGAAATATCTTTTGCATCAAGATGAAAATAATAACAGTTGCGATTTTGCTCGTATTACATCTAGCAAACAGCTTTGCACAGTCAGGTACTGTATGTCTTTTTCTTTAATCAAATGGAAAAATAAATGTCAACGTTTATCGTGCTTTTTGTAATTGCAAATAGTATTATTTATTGAGAAAATGCAATAGCATAAATAACTGAATTCTGCATCATCTCATCAAATTTTTGTGCAGAAGGAAACTTTCTAATATATAATGTGGATTATAACAAATGCATGAGCAGCTCCCTGGAACGACTATCCACCTGTGACCCATACAGTAACTCACAACAGTTTCGCTGGACTTCAAACAATCGCATTTTGAACACTTTCACAAAGAAATGCCTTGGAGTAGGAAGTAAAACTGTGGGTAAAAAACTGCAGTGGCTGCTTTGTAAAGAGGACAGTGCTCTGCAGAAGTGGGAATGCCATGCTGATACATTGCTTGGCCTAAAGAACGAGTCTCTGTACCTGGCTGTAAATGATATTGGTGTGCCAGTGATCTCTAAAGACACTGGAGCGAAGAGCAAATGGACAATTCATGGAACACTGAACAACATTTGCTCGAAGCCTTATGAAGGTATGTGTCCTAATGTCTCTTGTAAATGTTTTCTTTTCCATGCAAATGTGTGTTATTTAATTAGGGAGTAAAATACTGTACAACTAAAAACTTGATAACACTGAATAAGGGTGAAATAAAACTTTTATTTCAATGCCATTATTTTGACTTGCAAACAAATATAAATCCAAACTATTTTTGAAGACTTAAGTTGTTTCTCCCTTAATCTTTAAAGGAAAAAAGCAAAAAAAATTGTGAAGTCTACAAAAATAGTGAACACTACAAAGCTTGTTTGTATTTCACGAGTTTTCCAGAAGTTCAGCGGTCATTGTGTAAACAGCTTAGACTGGTCTTAAAAGTTAGTCATCTGTTTTTTCATAACTTCTTCTTTCTTTCTTTTTAATCAGTTGCATAAATACACAGATTTGAATCTGAATAGTAAGAGGATAGATAGAAGTCTGAGCATACTGTAGTGGTTATGCTAATGTGTAACTGACAATTGGATGCAATCACAAAAAAAATATTATAATTATAATTAAATTATAATTAAACACTAAATTATTAAATCTTACTGTATGTACTGAATAAAATTATAAAAAATACATGAATGTCATTTGTTCTGATTTACAGGCTTTAAAACAAAATCAAAACATTCCCAAGCACCCTTGAAACCCGAGTACATTATGTAGCTGTATGCATGTCAATATACATGTAATAGTTTATTCTGATTGGTCAATTTTTGCATCCATATTTGAATATTTATAACTTGGTGTGATATAACTGGTTTGTTTGTATATACTATTACTACCCTTTATACCAATACAACTGTTTTCAACATTGATCAGTTTAGTTGTGTTTTGTAGATTGTCTAACCAAAATGTGCTATTTCATCTTTAACTGGATGTATATATATATATATATATATATATATATATAGCATAAGCCTAGTCTTACACTAAATGTAAATCTAAGCTGTTTCAACAGAAAGAATCTTGCACTGACTGATCTTAAAACATGTCTGTGCCTTTGTTTTTTTTTCAAGATGTACACAAGTAATGTTTTTTTTCTAAGACATGTTTATAAAAATTACTTAAATGTCTTAATTGAACTATGACCCAGGCTAAACCCTGTCAATGAACTGGGCCGAAATTTGAGCAGAATCTGATCATTTCACCAGCACTACAAATTATGGTTAAAATAACTGATCTGCAAACTCTTCCATTTTATTTTACAGAACTCTACACCATTGATGGGAATGCATTTGGGCGCCCATGCCAGTTTCCTTTTCTTTATGAGAATAAATGGTATGCAGATTGTACCACAATTGATGCACAAAATCGTCTGTGGTGTGCAATTGAGACAGACTATGGTGTTAATCAGCTGTGGGGCTACTGCCCAACATCTGACAGTAAGTTTATTTCCTATTCACTTTACATTCAATTGTTACCTGCATGATCAATTATAAATATTTAGCACTACAATTGTTATATGTCTATCACTAAAGACTTATAAATATGATATACTCTAACAATAAAATATTAGCTTGCGCATATTGATGATTAGTGATGATCTGCAGATGCTCACTGGGCCAAACATCCTCTGACAAACGTCTATTACCAAGTGAATAGTGGGTCGGCCCTGACATGGTACCAGGCTAGAAAGAGCTGCCAGCAGCAAGGTGCAGAGTTGCTGAGTGTCTCTGAACCTCACGAACACACCTTTGTAGCAGGTACAGTCCCATCGAAAAAAGACTACAACAATGAATGTAATATTGATGAATGTCTAGAAATATCTAAAGAATAAAACATTAAGAAATCTGCCTTGTGTAGGAATTGTCCAGGTGTCTCAAAATACGCTATGGACAGGACTCAATAAATTAGATGCAACCAGCGGATGGCAGTGGAGCAATGGACAGCCGTTACGTTATCTGAAATGGCTCAGTGGTAAGACTGTCTTTCAGTCAAATGATTGGGTCTCATTGAATTAATGTAGCTTAAATGGAAGAGCATACCAACAGTATTAGTTTGATTACCAGTAAACAAACAAAGATATTCAAAGGAATGTGTACTTTAATAAATCTGCAGCATGAAGTGAGAGACCTTCACGATGCATTTGTTAACTCTATCCTAGATATTTTAGCCTGTACCGAATAACTAAATGAATAAATAAGCAAACCAAGCATTAATTATAGCTATATTACTTGACTGAAAGGATAATTTCTTGCTTTATTAAAGGATACCCAACCACACAACCAGGCTACAGTTGTGGTGTCTTGAAAAATACTTTTGGTTCTGAATGGGCAAATGAACCATGTTCTGAAAAGCATGGATATGTCTGCAAAAGAGGCCATTCTGTTCCAGCTCTTCCTCCAGGTAGACTTCCCAGTCACTCTTTGTTTTTTTATCATATTGCTTGTCATGATTTTTCTTATTCTTTTTTTAATCACTTTGCTTTTAACTTTTTTTAGGCTTGTAATTTATGTTGTGATATTGACACTGGTGACAAGAATTGTGACATTTCTATCGAATCCAAAATGTTGGTACCCTCTATTGTACTGTATATGGTGTTTTTAATGTGTCATTTTTGTCTGTTTGTGCAGTGGTGGACACTGGTTTTTGCCACAGCCCCTGGATTCCACATTCAGGCAACTGTTATCTCCTTCATCGCAGAAAGCAAACGTGGCTGGAGGCACGAGACTCTTGTCTGCGGGAAGGAGGAGACCTGCTGAGTGTTCTCAGCAAAGAAGAGGAAAGCTTTGTCATCACACAGCTTGGATACTGTATGTATTAATAATTAAAGTATTATAACAACAGTGTTGCATAGAATAGAAATCACCCCTATATAAGGTTGCAAGTCAGTCCTGTACATCTCCATTTTCAGCGAAAACAGATGAGCTGTGGATCGGTTTCAATGACCGTAAAAGGCAGATGCTGTTTGAGTGGAGTGACCAGTCTAGTGTCCCGTTTGCTTCATGGGAAGTGAATGAGCCAAGTCACAGTGCTGTCTTTGCAGAGGACTGCGTGTTAATGAGAGGAGAGGTAAAAACTTCATTAGTAAGAAGTAAAAAGCATTTACTAAAACGTTAGAGAAGCCTTTTTAAATTCTAGTTGCATAGTTTTTCTCATAGCTTCATGGGTTGCTGAACTGACCATTTGCGCATTGTTTCTAATTTAGGAGGGAAAGTGGGCCGATGAAATTTGTGAAAATAAGTACGGACTCATTTGTAAAAAGAAGGCCAGCTCTAAAGCCTCAAATAACGACACAGCTGTCACAAGCCCAGGATGCAAAACAGTATGTATTGTATGATTAGAATATTACTTGAAATTGTAAACTTATGTCTTCTAGTTATGTTCTTGTTCATCAGTTGGTGAAATGTATTCACTGACAGCTGTCTTATTTTTTTTAAAAGGGCTGGACCAGGTATGGGTACTACTGCTACATGCCAGGATCTGAGACTAAGACTTTTGAAGAAGCAAAACAGATGTGTGCAAAAGCCGATTCTAAACTGGTTGATATTTCATCCAGGTCAGTTCTTAATGCATTGGCTAAAATCTTAAAGCATTAAAAAACTAAAGTTTTGAAAATGTGTCTGTAAAATATTTTATACTTAAAAATTATGAACAGCTACAGTTATTTTGTGCCTTACCAAAGACTTGATCTGTTTTTCCCCATTAGAGTAGAAAATGCATTCCTTGTTAGTCTAGTTGGAGCTCGAGCAGAGAAGCACTTCTGGATTGGACTGTCCAATCAGAAGGATCGGCACACTTTTGAGTGGACCAACACTAAGGAAGTCTCATATACTCATTTCAATGCTGGGATGCCAGGTACTGTACTCAATGAATGTCAATGTCAATGAAATTATGATGTTTCTGATTTCTTATATTATAGTGTAACATTTTAGAAAATCTAATTTTTTGTCTTTTAAAAATTAGGAAGAAAACAAGGCTGTGTTGCCATGACGACTGGACTTATTGCTGGGCTTTGGGATGTGCTCAGCTGCTCAAATAAGGAAAAATACATCTGCAAGCAGGAAGCCGATGGACTAGTTACAACTCCAGCCCCACCAACCACACCTGCTTTGGCCTGTCCTGAAGACTGGGTGCCACTTTTGTCTAGAGACTTTTGTTTCAAGGTGAAACAGGCTTTTTAAGTTATTTCCGTGATGAATTTAAACAAAATAAAGACAGATTGTAGAACATAGCTTATTGTGCAATCAGAAAGACTGATTTCTCTTTCTGGCAGCATTATAATGTACCTAGGAGCCAAATGAAGACTTGGGATGAAGCTCTTGATTTCTGCCGAGAAATTGGCGGTGATCTCCTGAGTGTCCGTAGTGAGGCTGATATTCCTTGGAAACGAGGAGGGTAATTTCTACAATTCCTTTTGCATAATGACACCTAATGCAAAAACTTGTAACATGTAATTCACAATAATTGCTAATTTTAAGCCATAATCCAATGAATATTGTATTTGATAAACCGTGAAATGGCAGATGAGCAGAAACGTCACATGACTGAAAACGATAGATTCATTAATTAATGATAGATAAATCAATAAATACACTATGTGGTTTTGCTTTTAGGGCGTATCCAGCATGGATTGGTTACAGAATGTACGATCCCGCTCTGGGTTTTGTTTGGAGTGATGGTTCTTCGGTGAGTTCACAAAGATTTTGCTAAAAGACAAGAAATTCTAAATAGAATTCCTATTTGATGTAATTTTGTTTTTTTTTCTAAATCTACTCTATTTCAGTCATCCTATCAAAGCTGGGCAGCAGATGAACCAAACAATATGAACAACATTGAAAACTGTGTTGAAATGAGAATTTCATACTGGGACAATGATGGAGTGTGGAATGATATAAACTGTCAAGACAGAAAGGACTGGTACTGTCAGATCCGAAAAGGTACAACATGTCAATCTGGCAAAAGTCTAATTCTATCATCACTCAATTAGAAAATAATATTTGGTCACTTTATGTTTGCCTCAATAAACTCCTAATTTGCTGCTTCTTAATAGTTGTTAATAGTTGTAAAGTTAATGTATTTGGTAGAATTTGGAATGTAGAATATGTGCTTTATAAGTATCCTAGTAACAAACAGCTAATATGTTAATAATAGCTATGCAAAGATGCAACTAGATAATAGTGAGAATCGATCAATATAGGCTACTAATGTGTCACAGAAAATTCTATTTACATGTTTTTAATTAAAAAAACATTACAGCTATCTTTGCTTTGTCTTTAGGAAAGATACCGAATGAAGTGAATATTACAGAACATGGTAAGTCTTAAACTTGCACAAATGTTTTTTTATGCTTTTGTCCCACTGATGGGAAAAAAATGAGGAGCTCAAAACATTGAATTATTTTTATTAAAGTTTATAACGAAACGGAGGACGGCTGGATTCAATTCCAAGGTAGCCAGTACTATGTGTCTCAGTACACAGCAATTTCTATGCACGAGGCACGGACATTCTGTAAGAAATCACATGGTGATCTTGTGGTTATCAATGATGAGGACGAGCGGGTGTTTCTTTGGCATAAGGTATGATGGCTGAGTTACATTTTCTAGCAGTGTATTTGTGTTTTATGTATCACGCAACATGCATGTTTGTATAATTTCTTATTTTGAATAGGTTTTCTGTATAATTTAAGTGAAATAACTATATAACTTAAGTGTTGAACCTTTTTCTGTGTTCCAGGCTAAAGAGTCGCACGGTGATTTTATCATTGGTTTGACAGTTGATCTGGATGGGACTTACCAGTAAGTTTAAATAATGCAATACAGCATTCTGTGTTTTCTTGCAAAAGAACAAATGAGAAAATCCTTTCTTTAATCTATAAAGGTGGATAGATGGGTCCCCTGTAGTGTTTCAGGCTTGGGAAACAAATCAGCCTGCTTTTAAAAACAGTGAGGAAAGATGTGTGAAGATGACCACATCTCAAGGTACAGCATGTGTTATTGAGCACTGATAAATTTGGTGCAGAAATGCTTCTTATATATGATCAAATAACTGTTGATACATTTGATCGATGGCATTAAACAAAAAGTATTTTGACTGTTACAGGACTCTGGGAAACTATGAACTGTGGTGAAGAATATAATTTTGTTTGTAAGCGAAGCCAGTCGCCTCCAGTGAATGCCACGGTGGCCCCTACACCAGAACCAAAAGGAGGCTGTGCTCCTGAGTGGAAAAGCTTCAAAGGAAAAGTAATTCTATACATAATTCAAGATTATAATATATAAATAATTAATTACAATAGTGTGTTACTATAAAAATTATACCTTCAGGTTTTACATTTAGACATTTTTGCAGTGTTTATGTAGTTTAGGTCAGTATATATAAACAGTTTTGCACCAGATTGTTCTATAGCTCAAGGAAATCTCACACAGAATGAAGCTGTTCTTATCACACACACACACACACACACACATAAAAGTTTTTGCACTCCTGTAATAGATTTTCCAATGCAACATTTGTAAAAATTGTGTTACGAATTGTATTTATGGCAACTGATGGTTGTTTATATAACACATTACAGTGCTACTACATAAAAGAAGACATGAAAACATGGACTGAAGCAAGAGAAGTATGCAGAGAGCTTGGTGGAGATCTGACATCTATAATAAATAGACAACAGCAAGGTAAAAACTTGATTGTTCAATTAATGAATTAGCCAAATTAGTTGAATGCTACTCAAAATTACATAAACAAAAGATAATATTTGGATAGATAGACCTTAGTCTAAAATATGGAACTGCTTTATCTTGATTAAAAAGGTGTATTTATTTTGTTTTATTTGATCATTATAACATACTGCATTTATTTATTACATCCTATTTGCTACAGCCTTTTTAAGCACATTGATTAGAGATAAAACCACAGACCTCTGGATTGGATTCAGCAATTTGGCAAGCGGGAGGTTCAAGTGGACAGATGGGAGTACAGTTTCATTTACTGACTGGTCCAAAGGAGAACCTCAAACCCATGTATGTATCCCTGCTTAATAAAACCCACACTCATCCTAAATATTTATTGGTATAAATATGGACTGTTTTATAGTTATTTACTAAAAAAACCTTTCCATAGTCGCAGTGGCATTCATACTATTGGACAAAATATCACTATTCGGATGAACAGGTACTGAAACAAGCTGAGATTATAGTATTTATTTTAGTGCTAAAAGTAGTGGCTTCAATAGAGTGCTTCTTTTTTAAACAGGAATGTGTTTTTATGAGCAAAACATCAAGCTCTGTCTTTGGCAAGTGGGTGGCAACTGACTGTAATTCGACTCATGGTTTTATCTGCAGTCGTGGTCTTGGTGAGTACAGCTGAACACAGTGGACTGGCAGAGAGATTGTAGATATCTTGCAGGCTTTTAACGTTTTTCATATTTTGCTTCCATCTTTTCGCATGTTTAGATCCTTCTATTCCCCCAGTGCCTACTGAAGTTCCTAAAACCTTTGTCAATCTCGGAAATTCATCTTTCAAAGTGATTCAAGAGAATCTAACGTGGAGTGAGGCAAACCGTCGCTGTGAGGCAGAGGGGGCTCATTTAGCCAGCATTCGCAATTTGATAACACAGGCTTACCTCGAGTTACAGGTCTATCGGTCACAGCTGCCCATGTGGATCGGTCTCAGCAGTTTACAGGTACTACGCCAGAGTGAGAAAGGCAAAATCATGGCATTGGAATTAATTTATGAGGAGTTTCTGCGTTCTGTGGGACACAAAAGCAGATATTTGGCAGAATATAAAGGCTGCTGACTGTCATACAATGATAGTGAATGATTAATCGCCGTTTATTGACAAAAGAACATTTTACTTTGAGCATTTTGCGGAAAATGTAAATGTAAAAGAGTATGTTTTTAGTCTTTTAAAGTGAACTCTCTATATTCTACTATTCTGTGTGTGCTATGTTGATTACTAGGCCTATTCATTATCTGCAAATTGCATATTTGGATTTAACAGACACATGGATATTTTCAATGGGCAAATAACTGGCACATGAATATTGAGAAATGGGCTCCTTCTGAACCACGGCCAAACCTCCCTTGTGCATACATGGACATGGATGGAGAATGGAAAACAGCTCTCTGCAATCAAACCTACTACAGTGTCTGTGAGAAAACAACAGGTGAGATACACAAGTGTGTAGAGAGCAAATAATAATTATGGATATCTTTATGATCAGATTATTTAGACTTTTAGAATGCATCGGAAAGCTTATTATCCATCAAGTCCTGTACACAAGCATTCTGTATATGTCAAACAAATCAGTTGAGTGAATGATTCTGTCAATCACCCTGAAAGCCAGTCACTTGTTTTGTTCCTGAATAATCTGAATGAATTGATTGAATCAATGATCCCGCATTATATTTATAAAGACACTTTTCAACACCCACATAGCATGTCAATGTTATCTGCAGAAAGTGTGAGTTAAATGCACACATGCAAACACACACAAGCTTTGTGATACAAAAAGGTAAAAGCCAATGCACATCCACACACTGAAGGAATAATACTATATCAGCTTGGTAAAATCTGGTTGTGACGTTCTCCACAGACATTCCCCCGACTGTTCCAGCACAGCTCCCTGGGCACTGCCCACATGTAGAAGATGACAGTCCAGTGAGGTGGATACCTTTCAAAGACAACTGCTATACGTTTGTGACAGACTTGAAACCATGGAGCAGAGCAGCTAGACTCTGCATGACATGGGGTAAGGATATAAATATATGTTAAAAAGCTGTTTACTGCACATGGCAGATGCAAAGAACAAAAGAGTAAGAAAGTTTGCACTTGGGTTTTCAGGAGCAACTCTTGTCAGCATTAGGGATGAAGGAGAACAGAGGTTTATAGAGAACAACCTCATGCTCCTTGAGAGTTTCAAAGACTTTTGGATAGGGCTTTTCCAAAACCAGAAAGGTAATACACCAAATATACATTTATATACAAGAATCTCTTGTGTTTTAACACTTTTCTGGTGGCCAAGAGTTTTTACATTGATAGTGAAAGTCTCAAAAAAGTGTTGGTTTTATATGAACTCACCCTGGGTTACCTAACTACGCAGGTCACTGGTTATGGTCAGACAATACCGTGGTAGATTACACTAACTGGGCAGAAGTGAATGATTATGAAGATGACTATCATGACCATTCTTGGAATGCTGAGTGTGCATTAATCTCTACCAAAACAAAAAAATGGAAAAAACTGCACTGTGAATACGCAGTATTACCATTTATCTGCAAAACTTCCAAAGGTACGTATTGTAAAATTTCTAAATAGTATTTTTTGTGATGTTTTGTAACTTAGGGGAAGATTGAACTAATGTTTTGAGTAAAATATCCATCAGCATCTTTTCTCGAGCATTGCTGCTTGTTTGTGGTTTCAAACACCTAATTCAAACCTGTCTTGTGAACTCATTCCCCAAATCAAAATTATTATGAAGTGAATAATATTTGTCCACAGTTTGTTTCAGTATTTTGTTTAAATCTTCCTGAAAACCCATTAAATACTCTATGATATATTTTAAATACAAGTATGTTGTGGAAGTAGTCATTTTTACTTGAGACATTTGTATTTCATAAAAAATATGTCCTTGTTAAATAAAGGCAGGTCCATATATTGTGGGAATTTACCCTATATTTTTTTTACCCTATTTTCAATATTTTAGAGAAGACGAAAATCTACTCCCTGGAATAAAACTTGACACAAATAATAATAATAATAAATTGGATAGATATACCTACTGTTTAGAGTAAATGGGAAATGATCAGCCTGTTTGTCTATATAATTTGTTATTTAGATGTTATATATAACATTGTATTTTTTTCTACAGTAATAAGTACTACCACTGAGGCTGCAAATAAAGGTAATATTATGACTTATTCTTAAAGACTTTACTTGCAGATTTTTTGTGCGTTCAAAATATAATCAAGAAATGTCAAGAAAACAACAACCTCTCGACTTTAAAATAGACTGATTCGCAAATATGTATATGTTATATAATAAAACTGCAGTTTGATGATGAAGTAGTTTAGATAAGATATAATTTTCATCTCTTATTTCTTCACAGGCCCTGATCCTCACAAGGTCAACGGGGGGTTGGCTGCTTTCTTGAGTATTGTAGTGATTGGCATTCTGGGAGCTATAGCTTTCATGTACTACAGAAAATCAAAAAAACAGTTATTGCCTACATTTGAAAACCCTGCGTATAATAACAGAGATCCTGTTTATTCAGATAGTAAAGATAACAAATCATTGATTGGCAACATTGAGATCGCTGAATAGAACTGTGTTTTATAATGTCCAATTACTTGTATATATGTAACAGATAGTCAGTCTATTATTATCTTGAAACAAAATAAAATACAATAATAATAATAATAAAAAAAAGAAAACTATGACAGGTCTCATCGGGTTTACTTTGCCATAATGGCTATATGTTAACCTGCTTACTACATGGCTACTCAACCAATATTGCTTTTTTTACGTAGAAGAAAAGTAGCTAGGTAGAAACCAGCTGTTATAGGTTTAGCAGTCTTTATGCCAAAAATATCTAACTGCAGAATGCTGTAAATGAGCTGAAACAATGAATTATTCCAAAGAATCCAATAAAATTCCATTCTTCTGTATAGTTTTTTTTTTTAGACTGTCTGGATTTTTTGAGAAGTTTGTGAATAAGTTGAATAAGAACTAACTTTCTGTAAATAAATATTTACACTATCTATTTTGGATGAAGTTTGAGGACAGTGTTGGACAACAATTTAACTTTTCAATTTTTTGTTTTAGAAAATATTATGCCCTCTTTCAATATCAATTTCAACCATAAGGAAAATATAGTTGTTCCTGAAACACATTCAAATAGCCTACAGAAGTGTGTTAAAAAATTTGAACTGATTTTATATTTATTCTGTATCTGTGTTCAAAAAAGTCCTAATAAGGTCCTATTTGTTAAACAGTTAAAATAAAATAGATAAAACTTTCTAATTATTAAAATCAAAAGGTGAAATTTACATGAACAGAATTAATTAATCACTTCAAAGGATTTTTCATGGTTAATGTTAACTAAAGTAGATACCTGATTAAACAACACTGTAAAGTGAAACGTGAATACACAATGAGAGCCACATGTAGGAAAACAATGCACAAAAACATCAGATGGTAAATCATACGTGTGCATTATTTTTTTAGGACGTTTCAAAGACAATATACAGTCAGACCAACTGAACACAGAAGTACATCTATGTTACAGTGCAGCAGTTTTATCAATCCAGTATCTACAAAGGCATTTATGAGGTATATACAAATGCATAGAAACAAGTTTCAAGCTAGAGTGTTCTCACAAACTAATGCATAGAGTACTCAGGAAACATAAAGGTATCAAGTGTAAATAAACATCATGAGAATATGAACAGATCAGGGATCATTGCCAGCTTCCTCTTTTCATTTCTAACAAAACACATCTTGTATCATGCTGTTGTAATAAAATAGTTGTTTTCTAAATCATTGTACTTATTTCTCTAAGGACATTTGAGAGTGCCTTTGTACTTTATGAAGTATGAAACAAACATTTGAAAATGATAAATACATTGGCTAAAATGATCTCATTGTATATATTATAAATATAGAGCAGAATGAAACTGTGTTAATAAACATTAAAAGTGTTTTTTGCATGAGAAAATAACAGTATGTATAATAGTATGGCTTGTTGATGTGATCAAAGTGACAAATTGTATGAAATGTACTGAAAAAAAATTAAATTGATTTTTGTGACAATCTACAAAAAAGGGCCAAACTAAACACTGAACTACTGTATGTATACATTAAAGACAACATGAACTGAAATATGAAAATAAATATTCTGCTTTGAATCCCTCTGAGATGTGTCAGATTATGGAAAATAGGTTGCAAACAGTAATTTATGCTGACTTTAAAACTGCTCTTAGTGTCACTAAACGCAATTATAAAACATACTGATTTTTCAGACAGGCACCTTGAACACTCCCCCATCTGCTATTGGTCAGACAAATACATAATACTGATGACAGCTGTTGCTGTCAGGCTGGTTGAGATGGTCAATTTGTGTGTGTGTGTGTGTGTGTTGTGCCAGAGTCACATTGTTTGCTTTCTTCAGTTAAATTAACCTAGAAATTTGCATAACAGAAAATATTTGATCCATTTTTGCCATTTTACGTAAATGAGCAAGACTTCTGATTTATTAGGCGAGATAGGTAAATAACTAAAACAACAAAAAAAGTGTAAAATTATTTAAAACTAAAATTTCTTTGAAATGCAAATCAGCACATTTATGATTTTGATCAATTAAAATAATATAAACAGCATAATGGATTGTTTTTGTAAAGCTAATATAACTGGAAACGAATGACCCACAAGTCTTGCGCCTTTCAATAACAAATGGCAAAATAACAAGACTAGACTGTCATTGTTTGAATGTTGGTTAAAAACAAACCTTCCAATCCTTGAGGTGAAAAGCCCAAGAGAGAAATTTGTGTGCCTTAATTCGCATGCAGCTAATAGCAGCACAATGTGAGTGCATAATTAACCCATCTCATCTCATATTTTTCTCAGACATGAAAATATCAAAACGATGATTTTTGTGTTGCAAGACCCTTATTATATTCTTCATATTTTACATCTACCACTAGTGTAGCAGCACGTTGTACAAAAGGCCAACTGACAAAATAAAAAAGTAATCAGAAGTCAAAAAAGATAATTGAGTTATCTTTCTCAGGGGTGACAAATAAACATGGCTAAGAGCATAACAGTAGACACGACCAGTTTGCATATGTACATATCAGGAAACAGGAACAGTAACGAGCAAAGATGTAACCACATGATTAGAAGGACCTATGTGCTGAAATCTTGTAGTAGTCAGACCCTGATAGCAAAACACGAATCTAAAGCCCGAGGAACACAGAATTAAATGAATGAAAACTGAAAATCACGGAAATTAGATGTGGACCAGAGGAGGAGATAATGCAGCAGAATGGATAAAGATATAGAAACCATGTTGTCCTGAGTACACGGTAGCCAGCATTTCACATAGCAGCATTAAAACAACGTCAACCTCAGCGATGAATGTACATGTCTTCAGTCCACTCCTCTGTCTCGACGCACCTGTCCCTGTCCCGCTCCCGCCCCTGGTAGTGATACTGATTGTGGTGCGGGGGAGCGTAGTGGTGCGTTTGTTTGTGCGAGCGCAACTGGCTCGACTGTCTCTGTTGCCTGTTGTGCTCGTTGTGCTCCAGCTCATAGTCCTGCTGGCCGTGGTGGGAGTAATCCGGCTGAACGTCCGTGGTCCCGCGGCGGTGGTGGTGATGTCGGTGGTGGTGGTTGTGATGGTGGTGGTTATGGTACCTTTGAGCTGTAGTCCTATTGTGGTAGACATCAGTTTGGTCAGGGTCACCCTCGACCGGGAGCGTGCGCCTGCTCCGGGACTCCGTGTATGAAGCAGGAAGCAGCTCCATATCGGTGGGCTGCTGGTGGCGCACGTGGTGCTGGTGTTTGTTTTGGGGCTCTGTTGGTCGGCTGGTGCTGGAGCGGTGGTGGTGGTGATGGTGGTGGTGATGATGGCTGTGTCTCTTTGGCTCGCTACGAAGGAGCCTCTCCTCCTCCTCGGCCTCCTCCTGCACTTCCTCTTCTTCCTCTTCCTCCTCCTCTCTCGTCTCCTGAGCCTGGGGCTGATGCTCCTGCTGGTGCTCTTGAGATCCTTTTCTCTTGGTGGCAGATGTCTTCTTACTTTTCTGTTCCTCCTGTATATGAGATACATGATGTGAAATTAGAGTTTGGTGGCCTTTAGACCATGTCTGTTAACTTTGAAACAGAAGCAGACAAAAATAGAGTGCCGAATTTGGGCTCCAGAATTAAAAATCCCTTTCTCTTTCTATTGGCGAACCAATAACTTTTAACCCTTTAAAGCCAGACCTACTGTGATCTGCAAGGTTGTTACTCAGTGGAATATGCTTTTGTTGAAGTCCTGAGACCCTCATTATGTCATCTTTTTTTTAGATAATCATGTTTAACTGCAAAAATCCTGTGCTGCGTCCGAAATCGCTTACTTCCCTACTATATAGTATGCGAAAAACAGTATGCGAGGCGAGTAGTATGTCCGA
>JAUCMT010000047.1:11464098-11480450 GCA_032357475.1 Enteromius thamalakanensis | reverse complement strand
CCTTAGACTGAGCTGAAGGGTTACCTTCCAACAAGAAAATGACCCTAAGCACACAGCTAAAATAACGAAGGAGTGGCTTCACCACAACTTTAAGATTGTTCTTGAATGGCCCAGCCAGAGCCCTGACTTAAACCCAATTGAGCATCTCTGTAGAGACCTACAGTAAAGATAGCTGTCCACCAACGTTTACCATCCAACCTGACAGAACTAGGGAGGATCAGAAAGGAGGAATGGCATAGGATCCCCAAATCCAGGTGTGAAAAACTTATTGCATCTTTCCCAAAAAGGCTCATGGTTTTTTTTAGATCAAAGGGTGCTTCTACTAAATACTGAGCAAAGGGTCTGAATACTTAGGAGTTTTCACAAATGTCAACCATTCTGTGTTTTTGTGTCAATATGGGGTGCTGTGTGTACATTAATGAGGAAAAAAAGAATTTAAAGCAAATGGCATATTATAACATATAAAATATATAATATTATAATATAACAAAGAGTGAAAAATTTAAGGGGGTCTGAATACTTTCCATACCCACTGTAGATCAAGTGCATAACAAGGTGACATTTATGCCTTAAAATGTTATTCATCAATTCACATGAGCTTATTAAGAAACTTCCAATACATTGCTATAGGACATTATGTTAAGTTAAGTTATGTAAAGGAGTAATTCACTTAAAATGAGAATTTGTTGACTTTTTTAGAAAAGTTTGGGACTATTTTTGCTTGTACATGTTGGATATCTGTGCATATTTCTCACTTGAGTCAGATCAGGCGACTGAATCAAATTTTAGCTCGTTTGACTTTAAAATTTTGATGCATTTGTTTATTACAAACAGGCAGTGTTTTGCTTCTCAAGACATTTGTTTATGGACTGGAGATGTGTGGATTATTGTGATGTTTTTATCATGACTTCTCTAAATCCAAACAATCCTGTACAGTACAAATCCTTTTTTCTTTTTTTCTTTCAAAACAATTTTTTAGAAGAGTCTCCTGCAATCATATGGAAAACAGACTTACATTGGGACACTGGGCCAGTTTGTCTGCGGCCACCATCTGTACATTCAAATGTTTAGTCTGAGATTTGCCCCTGGTCTTTATCAATCTTGTCAGAACCTGAACAGCAGATGAAAAGAGGAAGGAAAAATGGACAGGAATGAGTGGGAGGCATAGGGGGTGAAAGAACAGTGGATGTTAGGTCACGGTGGGTCACAAGAGGTTAGTGTTTTTGTGCAACCGGTCTTCTCTCAGTCTCGTGTTTCCGATGTAAATGTAACGACTGCACATTCAAAAAGCTTTTGGACAATCAATGAAGCCATGCTTTGTGTAGCCCAGTGACAGATAGATCTTATTCATATGACAGATATTTATTATTCTGAATGATATGGTGCACTTTAAAAGACATTTGCAGAAAAGTGACAAGTTTATCCAACAAGTTGATATAATATCACATCAGATATCGCTGTACTGACAGAATAATCTTTTTTCTGCCTCCTAGTGGCTGAAGCAGCTTACACCATAAAACCAATGGGATACTGAAACATGCTAGCAAATAATACTCTTAATATATTTGTAGACTAGGGATAGACCAGCTGGAACTTGTTAACATAATGATTAACAATAATAATGACATAATGATAAAGGGTAAATTAATTTGCTTCTGATGACTGAATAGCTATTTAACTGATGACTAAGTATTGAACATAATTCTCCACACTTAAGTCCTGTTTTGGAATAAACATATTTGGAATTGCTTTGAGGTTAGTATTTGCAGAATGCAGTTATGATTATAAATGAAATCATATGGTACAAATACAATCATTTATACAAATTAAATGAACAATAATTTATTATTAATTTAACAATAAACATAATTAAAAATAAAAGACAAACAATTATTTCACCCCAAATATATTAATTGATCAAAAGTCACAGTAAAGACATTTAAAATGTTGCAAAAAAAAAATCTATTTTATATAAATGCATCTTCTGAACAATATATTCATCAAAGAATCCATAAATCGGTTTGCATAAAAATGGTTCACCAGAAGTGTGTTCAATATTGATTATAATAATAAAAGTCTTGCGCACCTACTTAGAATATTCGATTTCTAAAGGAACATGTGACACTGAAAACCACTGAAATTGCTGTTTAATATTCAGATTTTTTAAAATTTGATTTTACAATTACATGTTGTAATATAGCCTATTCAAAAAGAAAAAAAGTTAATCATATTTTAACATTAATCATATTTTCATAATATTTCTGTATTTTCATTAGAAGTACATGCAGCTTGGGTGAGCAAATTCTTATTACTTTAATGGTGAAGTGTAATCAGTTTGTTTATCAGTAAACCAATAACCTTTAAAGGAATGTGTGCGAGTTCTCTGAACACAGTTTCTTACCTTGGGTGACGAAATCTTGACATACACCAGGATCGGGGCCAAGGAGGTCTTGCTTAGTTGCAGAGGATGGTTAATGGTGTCAGCATCCAGAACCACAAGCTGTAGACTGCGTGCTAACTCAAAAATCCTCTCAACCTCTCCTTGGATTTGGGCTGTGGGGGCAGATTAAGAAATAAATGAGACTAGTCGACCTAAAATCCTCATATGACATCTTAAAAAATATTATCCTATCAAAGTACAAATCTGCTGAAGCGTAGCCAAAAGCACTTCCAATATAATGGGAAGCTTTTTATGTCCAATTCCTCTATTATACATAAGAAGAACATCAAAAACCATCTAGAAGAAATGCTTTTTGCACTGTTTCATGAAAACGGGCATATAAAAGTAAAAGTCCCATCTTCAAAACTAAATGCATTCCATACACGGGTCATGCAATATGTCAATGAAAATAGAGATGATCAAAATATGCTGACAGAACAGTTCCTTGCCCACAGGATGTAACAGAACAATGAAGGTTTAAAACTGCTCTTTACTTTAATGATAAAAACAGGGCAAGTTCAAAATCATTTCACATTGTTCAAAACTATCTTTCACAACACACTGTAAAAAAAAATCATTTTCTTAATCAGTTGTTTTATATTGTTTTTAAGTAAAAATATTTTAAAAAAAATTTGCTTTTACTTAAATGAGGAAAAACTCTTGATTTTACATAAATTATCTTTTTTTTAAAAGAATGTTTATATATATTTTTTTTTTCAGAGAAACAAGACAAAATTACAGATTAAGCAGCACAAAGCTCACTCTTACATACACACTGAAATACTTTGGCTTGCATTTGTTTGACCAGTAAAATTGAACACATTATGAAAGTCAATGGAGATTCAATGGTTATGATGTCTAACACAAGCCGAAGCTTTTAGAAGCAGTGACCTTTACTAAACGTATCAGGGTACTTTGACACTTGTAGTGTTCTCTAAGAGGTAAAGCAGTTCTGATGACACCAACAGGAATGAGTTGGGGAACATGAACAGGCTACTGCTGTTATACGTACCCGCGGCATCTGAGGTAAGAGCAATGCAAGGGACAGAGTGGAAAAAACCAATCAGATCCCCTTAACAAAGCTAGCTACACACCTCAGATCCACACTTGGTGAGAAAACACACCCACTAATGCTAAAAAGCTTTTAATACCTCAAATGACACAACTTAAATGTACAATTTAAAAGCGTTAGGAGTTTCTCTGCAAGTGGGATCTTTTTCCTTTTCTGAACACACTGCAAAAATAGTTTTTATTAATTAATATCTTTGTCTTGTTTTTAAACAGTTGTCAATAAATAAATCAGATAAACTGATTTAAGTTTGCTTATTTATGCAGCTTTCCTGCTAATGCATTGAAGAAAATGAAGACAAAAGTGCTGATTAGAATTGTTTTGCTGCAGTGCACCAGCAAGCTCTATTATCCCATTGTTAAGCAGTTAATTAAAAGTCTGTAAATTAAAGTATATGCACGTTTGGGTTCAATGACCAATAAATTCTTTCTAGATTCTCTCTGATACTAAACTAAATGACAAACAGACAGACAAACATTAAGAAAGGGACAAGTAGTGAATACCTAAATTGGAGCGGGTGTTGGAGCGATCCATTATGGCGTGCTTGCTGGGGTTGTTGAGGATCGATCGCTTGGCAAGTGCGATATCTGCTGTCACCCGGGTGATAGTTATTCTAGCAATGGATTTACATATTAGTAAAACCACAACACTATTTGACTACACACATGTATTATTTTGTCAGCAGTCTGTGTACCATACCTTCCTTCAAATCTGTGTTTTAAAAAATCAAAGAGAGCTTTTTGCATCATGTCTGTAACCTGTAAATTAAAATAAAAATGAGAACAAATGCAATTCATTAATAGCGCTGGATAAAACGTGCAGTTTCCATTATGTACAGGAGAGGGCAGTACATAAGTGTGGCATAAGAGAGCATACAAATATAATCCTCCAATAATAACACACATTATAGACCATTTAAAATAAAAATTGTACTTTTTTTGCTTTGTTTCAAGAGTAATATATTCTTAATATGATATTCATACATATCTTCTGAGCCACAGGCTCTTTCAAAGCTTTAAAGCTTAAGATCCTCAAAGAGAGTACAGAGACAACAGCAACTGGCCTTCACCTCATAGCCCTTGAGCGAAGGCCCCATGAGCACCACAGGACGCATGGAAGGCACAACATCATATGCAGCCAGTTGCTCTCCCTGCAGTTCAAAAAAATGGGTAAAGATATGTTTAAACAAACATGCGCTGTGTATATAAGCATAAATTGGTGTGTGGTCATAATCATGTATTTGCTTACCGATTTCTTCTTCACTTGTTGAACTAAAGGATCAATTGAGAAAAATTAGAAATTGAATTGCACACAGACACATTAAATAACAGTTTTTATATTCCAAATACATACTTTTCATCCAGATAAGTGGATGATAACAAGTT
This sequence comes from Enteromius thamalakanensis, assembly GCA_032357475.1. Classification (NCBI taxonomy): domain Eukaryota; kingdom Metazoa; phylum Chordata; class Actinopteri; order Cypriniformes; family Cyprinidae; genus Enteromius; species Enteromius thamalakanensis. Next base: position 11,475,556 of record JAUCMT010000047.1, on the reverse strand, counting down.
AAGGATATGAAATTATAAAGGGAAACTTGCATGCTAATGTAGTTAAATTCAGTAATTGGCCTGATTTAAAAAAAAAATACAAATAATGATACATGGAGTGTCAGCACACCTGTCTGTGGTGGAGCAGCTTTCTTTGCATTCATATCATCTTTGGCAGCACTAGCCGCTTTACTGTAAACGAGAGAGAAAAAAAGCAGTTTGTTCATAATGAATTTAGCATCAAATTTATGCACATTTAAACGGCTGACTCATTCATGCAAAAAGAAAACAAAGATTACAAAATGAAGACTCCACACTGCATTATTAATCAGGTTTGTTTACTTGGCCAGCGCTTTGGCGGCCTTCCTGGCCTGCACCTCTCTTCTGATCAGAATTGTCTCCAAGTTCACCGGGCTGGGGATAAAACCAACCTCTCCCCCTTCCTTCACAGGCCTTCCAATCCACCAGTCATTGTTAAATTTCTGTAAATAACAACAGCAAAAACAACACGGCCCGCTTTATATTAGGTGGGCTTGACTACTGTGCACTTGCATTAACCCACCTTAACCCACCCTAAACCTACACATACCTCCAAACCTGTTCTCAACCTTACCTGTATCCCACCTCAATAGCAGCAAAAGTATTTTGCAGCACAATAAGGCCACCTAATATAAAGTGTGACCAAAAACCCAGTATCTTCTATTTAAAAACCATCTTCATTGACTATATTGACCTTCGTTCTTCTTTGGAACACAAATGAAGATATTTTTGATGAAATCGACATTTACAAGAAAACCTTTGACTAATTTGATTTACTTCAGTGTAATTGAAGATCTGGGAACACACTGACCTCTTTTATATGCAGGAAGTCTTTAGCTTCAAAAGAAACCCCGTGTCCTGGTATGGGGACGTTGTCATCATCTGCAGGGGTGTAGGTGAAGTTTGTCCGCACGGCAAAAGCAACAGGCCTAGACTGAATAATCACAACAACAACAACAAAAAAAGGAGTGAAACCTCTACATTTTGATAACACAACACACCGTTTGGTCTGACACTTTGCATCAGAAAGTTTTGTGAGCACATGGACTTCTACATTATGTAATTCAGTTCTGTAAACAGAATCTCCAAGTGTAGTTGCACCATTTATTATTTGTAAATTGGAGGTTGTGTATGAGTGAACGGCAGCAGACAGATATTTTGAGATGAGTGCAGGAACAAAACCACTGCTGGTTTGAGCAAAGCACATGTGCTGCATTGCCCCGGGCAAGTTACTAATAATAGATTTCATTCATTTACCTTCAAACCAATTGCAATGCACAAATACATTCTCAAAGAGCTCCATATCAGCATAATAAAGAGTAATGCAGTCTAAAGGCAGCTACACGAGGCTTAAGGACAGTGTGGATGTGTATCCCTAAAGACCTAAACTTGTCCTTCAAGTGCTGTAAAATTTGCAATTTATATGGAGTGCAGCAGGGTAAGCAACATGTGATCATGTGATCAGAGATGATTTATCCATATTTACACATTTTTACATTCACAGGACAAAAGGACAACTCTAGAGTAGCAACTGAGATTCTGTGATAAACAGTTGCTTTGCTTTGATCAGCGATTGAAAGAGACTTTACATTAAAATATTATGAAGTATTAGCGTAAAAAGGTTATAGGTTAAAGGTTATAATCAAAATTGTATCGACTGATTGATTGCCTTAGGTTTTTACATCAATATAAATATATAAATGTGATTAAAGGATTACAGATTACAAGGTACATCTTTTTTTTTAAGTGTCCATATTTTACGATACTGTAATCTTATGTTTCTTATTAATTATTATTATTATATAATAATTTAGTATTTGATTTAAAAAAATCTAAAGTTAAATGTCAGCCGAATGGAAGTATATAGTTTTTCAATACTAATCAATGGCAAAATTTTAACCCAGTAATGTGAACAGTTATAATATTCAATCTTCTAATGACCTGCTGAAAGATTTTGCTGGTTAGGTATGTTTTGAAACATGACAGCTGGTTAGAGCTGGTTTAAGATGCTCATGTGCTAGACCTAAGAAACTAGCTCCTGTTAAGGACCAGGTTAAACCAGCTCAGGACCAGTTAAGAACCAGCTGAAACTAGCTTCCATGCTCCAAAACATACCTAACCAGAATATGCAGTTTTTGTTCAATAGGGTCATGCTTTATAGTCCGTTAGTTATTTAGAATATCTAGCCTTAAAAAAGTTTGAAAACATTATTAATATACATTGTAACTTTTTCTATCTTTAAAAAACCAATCATCCAAGTTTCCATATTTAAAAATGCTTCCCGAGTAATAACTCAAAAATAAATAAATCATACAATGATAAGTAACTGCTTTGTTCTATTAATTTGTTTTATAATTTAGTATTTAATTAAAAGAAAGTCAAATGTCAACACAATGGCAGTCTAGCTGCGTGAAGACTGGTTTTTAGAAGACGATGCTCTGTGGGAGACGGTGGACTGAAGCAGGACGTGATGCTGTCTGCTCAGTATCTTAATTAAAAAGGACCTCAGGGAGTTCACTGACACAGACAAGGGGGTTTCATTCAGTTTCAAGCCGAGCAAAACCGGACTCTTTAAAGAGCCGATAATAAAACACGGAGCATTTGGTTTGCCACGGTGCTTCTTATCTGTTGTTGGAGTGTGTAAAGGAACAGAAGAAAAGGTAATCCGTCAGTCGCGTGTAAAGCATTGATTTTGTAGAGCTCGAGATTTAACACTGATGAACTGTTTCAACCAAGGCATTTGGTGATTAGCTTTTTGACACAGCTACCTTGTTACTTTGACAGAGGAAAAAGAGCCGTGCAAAATTTATGTGCACATCTAAAGCTGTGATGTATTTCGGTCCTTGTGGCCAACGTCACTGGTAGCTGAGAGAATTATGGAGTTGCAATCTACCTTGGCCTTGTCCAGCTGGACTTGGGCATTCTTCTCCTTCTCCTCAGTGGCCCCTGAGTCCTGACGGTCCGCCGAACCCTTTTCAAACAAGAGTAAGAACCAGCATTATTATAACACCTAGATTAATTCCCTTTCACAAGACATATCTGTGAATTCTGACTCAGTAGCAACAAGCACTTGACTGTGCACATATTATCCAATATAACAGTGGTAGAGTTGAGATAGTGAAGCTGAAACTGTGCTGTCTTTAAAATGAAAAATAATAAAAAGCTGGGAATTCTAACCAGGTACAAAGACATCGTCGTTATGATATCATAAAATCATCAAATGAGGCAAATGCATCGATGTGTCATTTTCAGTAGAGATCACTCCACTTTATAATGACAGTGTCATTAAAGTCACAGATGATCCCAAGCTTTCGCCTTCAGGGCTCCTTCATCAAATTTTATTAGCAACTCCTCACAAAGGGCAGTGTTCAAAGTCATGCAGAGAATTTCTCAGTAATGTCAGGCAATAAGAACTCAAAGTAAAACCACTTAGCTCTGTCAAATTGAGCTTGTAAATTGATATGAGCATAACACTGCCTTTCATTTTGCAACACTAATCTATGCAAAGATTTGCTAACACAAAACAAAGAAAATCCATAACACAGTGTCCATAATATTTTTAACCCAGAGATGTGAAAAGCAGTGATTATATGAAATCTTCCATATGACCTGCTGAAGTATTTAATATTAGATATCACACTATAGTTTGAAACCTTCAAAAACGTTTGATTAGAAATCAAAGCTGGAGAATGTACGGCCTTGCATAGTCAATAAATAAATAAATGCATTAATTAATTTTGTTATAACATAATTTTTTTTAAAAAATATGGTGAGGTTAATTCTTCAGAGAAAAAAACTAATAAAACAAACAAATAACATGCCAAATAAGTAAGAAAAGTAAACCTAAATCAAGAAAATATACTTGATTTATATTATATAATATATATATCTTAGTATTTGTGCTTCTCAGGTAAATTTGTCTTAATATTAGATGGAAATACAGCATCCATACAGTAGCTATTTTAACAGAAAAAAAAAATAAAATATATATATATATATATATATATAATATCAAATATTTCAGATAATTAATAGATTTCTATTGTTTTAGCCTAATTACCCACACTACATATGCTTTTGAGTCAACAAACCACATTTTAGTCATTTGCATTTCTAAAATTCAGTCTATTTCTAGTTAAACTTTCCAAATGTAAAACAGTTTCACAATGTCATGTAAAAGTCATGATGACTGAAAGCACACTCTCTCCCAAAGGCACACCTACGCATGCTCACATGCACACTAACTCGCTGACAGGAATGGCACCGTGACAAGCCCTTTGAGAGACACTGGCGGCATGCAGTCCCACAACCTCATTCTGACCTTAATATAAGGCTGATAACCTTGCTAAAAAATCCAACACTACTGGTCTCGTGCATATGTTGTGTTTTGGATACTGAAGTGCTGGTTAGCCAACTACTTTTGGCTGGTAAACAGCAGACCCAGTCTTAACTTCATCATCACATCAAAGCTATGCTTTAAAGGCTGTAAATGTTTTATATCAATGTGAGCTTGAATGTTGTTATTGATAAATATTGTGTTAAACAGGCTTAACGCAGGACCCACTGGAGAAACGACTCAAGGGCATGCAGCAAAACATAGTTTGCATTGAAAGAAATGAGGTTAATTAGCAGAAAAGGTGGTGAAGCAAGATTGAGAAAAGTAATGAATAAAATGAGAAATTAGAGGAGACTGGGATAATTGGAGGGTGGGGATTGGAGGGTGCTTTTCCCATAGGCACAGTCATGTAGAGGTGCTCGCTTTTGTTTACTCATGTCTGCCATAGACATCTGTTCACTCAGTGCCGCCTCTCCTGCAAGTCAATGTCACAGAGAGAGCAGTACAAAACGCTCCTGAATTATTAACCAATGCCACGCTCCCCAAGACGCTCTTCCAACCACTGAGTTTAGTGGGGATTCGGATCATTTACATTCTCTTTCTTTGATGTATTGGAGAGTGAAGCCTCTTCATGGTATTTAAAGGGAGTATCACTACATTAATCACTACATTATTATTTTAAGATTTATAAAAACTGGGGTTCATAAAGGAACTGCAGGGGGTTTGTGAGTTTAATGAAAAGCAAATAAACAATTAAACCATAAAAAAGTACATTTTTAAATAATATCAATATAAAACAATTACTAAAAAAAACTATTAATTTGTTTATATGCATCATGTCATATTAACCAACATTAGAGAACTGTGAAACATGTAAATAAGTCAATGACAATCAAGGATTTACAACAAGCAAACTTGAGAAAAAATAATATTTGTGAATGTTTTGTTCACATAAAGTTTTAACTTTTTAATTAAGCGATTTTAGTGTTCAGGTGAATTGGCCATAACCGTGATTTATATTAAAAGTAATTAATTTTCTTTAACGTGCATTTTTTTTTTTAAGTTCTTAGTAATTAAAGTACTTAGTATACTTTAAACTCTAAACAATTTATTTATTATTTATTGGGAACAATTATGCAGTTAGAGAAATTAATAAATTTTAAGATAAATTACGGTTGCACCACATGAAATTATTTTTTTTAAACACTAAAATTGCTTAATTTACAACTCTATTGTGAATTCATGAGCATACAACATTCTTAATGTTTGAACAATTGCAATAGATATTATTTTTGTATTTGTCGAAAATCCTTAGACATCATTGACCTAAATATAATAATTTATTCATTAAAATAATTAGAAATCTCAGGGGTACCTCAAGTAAATATATCAGGTTTCCCAGCATTACATGCAAATAATAAATGAGATTTTCTGACTAAAAATGTGATGGGCTATTTTAGAAAATAATACATTTCATTTTCAATTATGAAAAAGAATTATGGATAATTTATCGCTATTGTTTTTTAAAGTGTAATTTCTATCTAGTTAAAAGTACTTAATTTTCATCATGCTCCAGATTACATGTAATCAGTTACTACCCAGCTCTGCAGATAAATACTGTATCACACTTGTTTTTGTGTAAACCAGACATTGGACTTCAGTGTTCTTTCATCTTCAAAGGATACCGAGGAGTCTGTGATTGGCTTAGTGCAATACCAATTAACAAAGCACAAAGTGAGCGGAAGCTATCAGATTGAGATTGAGGTCTCTGCAGAGGAAAAGTGGGTGTTTCTGAATTTCTAAGCATTTTTAAACTGCTGGGTATTTCTAAACCATGTAATCAAATCATGATCCCCCTGACCTAATCCCACCCCTAAACCTACCCTCACCAAACCTCACTTTGACGTCAGGTAACATGGTATAAAAATGCCCCGATGTAGAAATCCCATTGCCTTGCTGAAAACACGTATAATTGATCAGATCTGAATACCCTGCAAGACAAACCTGACCTACAGGGGTGTAAAAAAAGTATTTAGTGATATTCCTCTTTGGAGAACTAAATGGTTGCAAATTAACAAATCAATCAAAATGCAGCAAGGCACAAAGAGAACCGTAGACACTACATTTAATGTCTCATTTTATTGAAGTGACTTGTGGCCAAGTATGGTGACCCATATTCAGAGTTCATGCTTTGCATTTAACCCATTCAAGTGCACACACACACAGCAATGAACACACACCCAGAGCAATGCGCAGTTCTCTCCATTATCTCTATTAGATTCAAGTCTGGATTCTCACTAGGCCACTCCAAAGCATTCAGTTTGAATTTTTTTGTTCATATCTGCACAGTTGATATATGGTTCATTGTCCTGCTGTATCACTCAGTTAGGCTTTTGCACATGCACAAACGGTCAGACAATCTTTTTAAGAAGTGTATGTAATGTTGCAGGTTGTCCAGGTCCAACAGTAGCAAAACAAACCATCACTCTGCTGCACTATAACACTGGAATCAGAACTGCCTTTACATTAAAAAAAAGTTCCATGATGAGTTTTTCACAGGGCCAATCTGAGTCATTATAATTATTATAATGATTTGAAAACTTTTCATTTTCTAATAAGCTCATTGTTTAATATATAACTGTAGTATTATATGGGTAATCCAGATTGATGAAATTATGAAATACAAGTGGGGAAAAAAGATTTTAACATTCCTCATCAATACAATAGAGAACTATGTGTGTGTGTTTGCATTAAAAGCTGTAAGGGATCGAGGCGAGAACAGACGTTGCTATGGAAACCTCCAGAAAAGGAAATGTGCTGGCTATGCAGTAAATTTCACATGAGGTGTATGACTTAAAATCCAGACTTCTCACTTTCCGACTACAACATACAGTAATAATCATTAAATATTTAGGATTTTTCATAAAAAAAGCAACTCAATGTAATGTGCAATTTAAAAAAACTGATTAGGACAGTTAAAAGATTGTGATTAATAGAAACAAGTACGTCACAGTATCACACTAGTGGATTTTTAAGTCCAGTGCTATAATGGTTTGAGTTCTGGGCTGTGCTCCAACATCCACCTACTGCAACCTGTGTGACTCCTGCTAGCACACCACAGAACATGTCATGAGATTTGGGTCAGATCCATTTAGTGAGTCAGCACCTTTCACTTCAACACCGAGAGTACAGCAGGAGCCGGAAATTTAGTCAAAATGTTTTTTCTCTGAAAAATGACATCAGACAGTAACATGCTTATATAAAGTTGAAAACAAAAACTGAGACTTTAGTTTTTTAAGTAGATTCAGGGCTATGTTCAGCTTGGTCTCTGAATGCATGGGTGACTGAAAATAAATTATGATATTCTGAGGTCCAGGAGGTTTTCCGGAGTGGAATAAACAGAGGACAAAATGTGGATGGAGGAGCAGCACACTTTCTTATTTGAAACTGCCTCCTAATCTAATTAAGACTAAGATTAAGATTTCCTGACTGATGCTAAATGAGCTCTGGCAGGTCGCCCAGGTATTCAACTGCTCTGTATTCTAGGCTATGTCAACTGTTACTGTTTGTATAATTTACAGTAATGACTGTATAGATTTTTTTACAACTTATACTTGTAATTTTTAGTAAATAATGCTATCATCTTGAAACAGACAGATAACCATCAAATACAGAAGACTGAACTCTTTTTGATTGATTTTAGAATTCTGTCATAGTACTAGAAGAGTGGCACATCTCCACTTGAAATATCATAACACAATGAACACTGATCGGAGCGATTATCACAATGATCAGATTTTAGAGATGCTTTTATTGTTAGTTTCCCATAAACATACACAGCAAATTATTGAAAGGTAAGGATCTGGCTCATTCTGTACTAAAACAAAACACACTATGAGACCTATGGGAGAGACACTCATGAACATTACGTCTCTTATTCTCGCTGTTGCCTCCTGGTCATGATTGCTTCTCTGTAAGGAGATTAAGATGGCATGCGTCAATCCAGGATTTGGAGAGAAAGAGACAAATGCAAACTCGTCCTGTTCAACAGACAACACTGCTGATGCAGACTAGAGTTTCACACGTCCTCAACGACCTGCAGCTACAAAACTACATTTAAAACTACATTTTTTTTTGTTTTTCTCAGCAGTCAAAAGTTACTGCTTTTCATTTTTTAGAGTCTGTTTTTTTCTGCCAGTTGTGATATGAAAAATACATTACATTACAAACTTTGAAAATGCCAACTACGGTATGAAAAAGAAACTTGATTTAACTTGAAGTTTGAAAATTCCAATTGGGTAATGAAACAATTATTTGATTTTAGGTATTCCTACTGGAAATCGTGGCGATAAAATATACAAGCAAGGGAATTGTTTAATGCCACTTTGACAGGTCAGTCACAAGTATCTAGGTAAGCAAACTAGTCGTTGAGTAGTTTCCAAAAATATATAAACTTCCAAAAAAAAAAAAAAAAACCCCACACCTGTTCTATATTTAGAAATCATTTGAGAAACAGCTGAGTTTTGTAATCCTGACAATTGGAAAAGGATTATGTTCATAACACTGCTCAGCACAATTCCATCACTTTCAGCACCGCAATGATTGTGCAACCTGTCACGTGGAGGTTACACCTTAGGACAATTTTACTTTTGACATAGAAAACACATAGCATAGGCAGAGCACTCTTTACCCCAGTACTGGTGCGCACACAGCGTATTGTCTATGGTACATAAAAGCAATGATGCATAGCAGCTCAAGCTCACATGGATTACAGCTGAAAGCAACAGATGGCACTCTCCTCGAATGGCACTCTCATGTCTACCTCCCCATCATTCCCTCACAAACACAGAAGCACTAACACACAAGACGTTTTACCTTTTTCTTGGGTGGCATGCCCACTTGCTCGCTTTCCTTTTTGTTTCTCCACGATTAACAGCTTAAGTAGTGGTCAATTTTACGTTCTCACAGCCGAGATTGACCAGCGACTGAGAAATATCCATGTACTATCCCCTTTAATCTGTTCCGTCCCAGGACAGCCAGCCAACTTTGTCAGATGAGCCCTAAGCAGGTTTTACGGCATGTTTTACGCGTAGTGAAAATCATAAAGTTGTGAGCTTCGGGTTTCTCTGATAGTTATCGCAAACAGTGAGCACCGAAAGTCTCTCCATGAGTGGATATACAAGCAGTGTGAGCAGCTCTTGCTGTGAGTGGAGTTTGCCACACTACTCCTCCACCCTCCCCCGCTCTGAAGGGCTTTATTCCACAGCGTGGCATCTGTTGCTCCAAACACAAGCTGCAAACCTGTGCAATTTGCACAAAAATAGCAGCAAAAACTGCTATTTGATGTATATTTGGACAACTCAATGTTTTTATATGGAGATATTGATGTTTGACAATCCCAAATTGCAACTTTAGAACTACACTTAAACCTCACAGACCAATCAGTAGATTTAAAAGTAGTCGTGAGCTGAGATATGAGCCCTGGGGAGCAGGGATTGCTGGCGTTTTATTACATTATTGAAAAACTAAAACGGTTTAATGTCGCAGATAAACCCCAGACAGCACACATACATCTGCAAGATGTCTGTTAAAGATCTCTTGATCTGGAAAGCATCTGCTGTCTTTGACGTCTGGCAGACATCTTACAGATATCAGTTTAACATACGTTCTAAACCATAAACATCTTAAAGACATCTTATAGACGTCTATTTGACATCTAAAAGGAGACGTACAATAAACGTACTGCAGAGGAGCAAACAACCTAAATAATATGTCTTCCAGATGTAAATGCAGACATCAAATAGACGTCTCCTGGATGTATGTGTGCTAGCAGGGGCACTAAATTGGCGTCCCCGAAAGAACCACAACAATTGGTTAAGTAAATGAATCAATGGCTCAAATCCAAAATTTTATGCTAGAATGCTAATTTTTATTTATGTTTTTACATATAACACTGTTACTGGAACAGGTAAGCTATTGCAACTCATGAATTAATCGGTAGAGTAAATGAGTCTGAGTCTTGACAACCACTTTTTGCCACCTACTGGCAAAATGTCTGCAGAAATGGTCCATTGCTCTGGACTACTATATGAACACTCAGAATGCCACTCAACCAATGAGATTTGACCAGAACTAAGTGTTTAAATTATTGCTGTCAAGTGATTAATCACAATTAATCTTTTAATTAATTAATTTTTTTTTATTTATATAATAAATATACACAATACTCACACATATATATGTATTTATAAATACAAACAAATATATTTTTAAGAAAAAAATGTTTATACAGTAAATATTTTTATGTATTATATAAAATATAAGAATATATATATATATAATGTACATGTTTTAAAAAATACATAATGTATGTGTGTTTATATACACATAATGCATATACATAGTAGATTTACATATATTATGTAACGAAACAATTAGTCGTTTGGCAGCACTAGTTTAGATCAATATTTTCTTAAAATCAGACATTTTTAGATCAGATCAGATGGCACAGTCTGTAACATGCAAATTATTAACAAAACATGACAGAAAATTGGACATTTTAATTGCATAAACAACAGCAGGCGTATGATTCATTGGCCTCACACATGGAGCAAACAGTGGGCCAAATATATTAGCATTAGCTATATTACAAAGTGAAAGGTGAGTCTAGCTAAATACTGTAGTTTGCTTGGACACACAGCTCATATACTCCATCTGCTCCATTATAGAAAAAAGTACATAAATATTATAAGTATGTTCATTTGTATTGTTTTCCTAACTTCAGCACAGTTATTTGGTTAGTTACCATCTATTAGTGGCATTTAGCAAAGTTTTTCCCTGTTGACCACAACCCTGTCACAACAGATCTAGAGGAAGTACAGGAAACTTCTATTATTGCTATAATTTCTAAAGACTAACACTGCAACCCATTAAAGACCTCTGCATCTTACTAGATGACCTATATTTGCCACTAATCAGATGACAGAGTATTAAAGGTGTACACCTGAGAGTAAGTGATTGTGATCCTATGAGAGAGAGAGAGAGAGAGAGAGAGAGAGAGAGAGAGAGAGAGAGAGAGAGAGAGAGAGAGAGAGAGAGAGAGAG
>JAUCMT010000047.1:11438100-11454197 GCA_032357475.1 Enteromius thamalakanensis | reverse complement strand
TTCAGTGTTCATGTAAACTGTTTAATAAACACTTCTGCCACTTTTTTTGAGCCTCTTAATTAGTTTTGTTTTTTATGCAAATGATTAAATAAGTACCGTACCGTGCCATTCATACCGAGGTATTACCGTAACGTGAAATTTTGATACCGTTACATCCCTACTGCTAAATATTCACCTTGACTATCAAATTTATATTCCATTACAAAATGTATTAAAATATTAAAACATGGTATTATTTTATTTTAAATTGTACTAATAATGTCACAATATTACTGTATTTCTGCTCAAATAAATGCAGCCTTAGTGAGCAAAATACTTTTTCTCAAAAACATAATTTTTAATTATTTCAAAGGTTATATATTCTACAATAAATATTAATAGAATGACAAAAAAAAATTATTCTGAACCTTAAAATGTATTTACAATCTACAATACATAAACTGTGAATCTCTATTGTATTAGAAAGGCATCAGAACATGCTTCCTCTGTTCAGAAGTTTTAGTTTAGTCAAAAAGACAAAGTACACGAAAGACACCACAGTGAAAATGTTCTTTAGTATGTACAGCACAGGAGTAATGTAACCGAAAACAGCCACCAGGCATATACGCATCACCAGGAAAGGCAAATCTTGGGAGAGAACACTTGATGAAGCCAGCAAAGGACTGTCTGGATTTATAACAATACGCAGGATGGACAGATAAGCCAGTATGTATATAGGAAACACCCATGCCGAGCAAAACACAGAATCAGTCTCTGCCACCCTCACCATTTCCACCGTGTCAAACCAAAACATAAAGGTGGTCACTAAGAGGTCATGCCGAGGGTCTCGAATCCAGACAGAGCGAAACGGACCCGAGTAAGAATGAGAGGAGTAGAGATATGCCGTGCTGCTGTTGCGAGGAGTGCTTTCATCTGCATCCCTCCAACGTCCCGATAGTGTCCCATTCCTGACCGGTGGCCTTGGAGATGCGTCAACGTCCCGTCCGTTAGCCTGCAGCTGTCTGGACACTGATGTCACCTGCTCCAAGTGAGTCAACACCGGGCCTGGCATCTCAAAATCCAACTCGAATCGACTTGCTTTTTAAAAAAGAGGATACAAATAGAGCACAACTTAGACAGACAGATCATTTAATTGGGCAAATTTATCGGTAGTCATCTCTCACCCTGCCCGGTTAGGCGAAGAGGGCGAATTTTCTCCACTATGTCCACACAAATGAGGGAGAACAAGACCAGAGAGACGGGGAGCTCAGTGAAGCGGTCACACTTACCGCCAGCATCAACTTGAACCTGCACAACCATAAATAGACCAGAGGGTTGCTGAGAGAACAAAGAGTCATAAGCAAAAAGCCTTTTATCGTTCTCGAGAGAAAAATGTGGTGAAAGACAGAAAATGGAAGCAGTTTTGGATGCATAAACAAAAACAAAGCACATTGTTGATATAAACTGGACCAATGTGAGGACTCATATCTTCACCAGTCAAAAACCGTGAGAACATTTTCCAAAACTGGTAATACATTGACAGTTGGCTGTAACACACATCTATTCACATTCCACAGTGTATTATACCCCTTCTTTGGGTTAATAGTAAATCTGCTAGTCTACCATGAGTTACTGAGTACCTCAAAGAGAATCTATATATGAAAAGTTTCTTGATGTCTTGATGAGTCCTACGGTTTTTATTACGGGTTTTATTACAGACTTCATTCTGAAAGTAAGACTACAAGTGGTCAGTGTGTATGTGTGTGTATATATATATATGTATGTATATATATATATATACTATTCATTTATAGTTTTACTTATTAGTTTCTGTAGTCTTACTACGTAAGGTAATTCCAAAAATTATTTTCTACATGTCTGGAAACCATCACCAGTTTTAATGAACCCAATAAAATCAATCTTTACACTCTTAAAAAGGGGAACATTGTGATGCCATAGAAGCACTTTTTGGTTCCCTTAAAGTTAAAAGATATTTAAAAAATCCTATCTAGCTAATCTTTTGTGCAATGAAGAAGTTGCATGGATGGTTCTTCATGGAACCAAAGCTGTCAATAAAGAACATTTAAGAGTGTACAGTAAATAATGGTTCTTGGTAGTAATATGGATTTTAATTATCATGAAGTGCTTAATCATATGATAGTTTCCTAGTGAGATGGAAAAATGCATCACCTTTGAGCTGGCTATGATTATAGCAAAGCATGGTAAAGTGCTGAGGATCACGTATACAAGTGTAACAGGTCTCCTGCAGAAGAAATAAAGGGTGTTTTCGTTTAAGCACATGATTAGCATCACAAACTAAGAAACAGTTTAGAAATTAAGAGCATAATTTCATATCAAATAGGCATAAAATGCAGCTTGTGTTAATAGTTAGTTGATTTTTAAATTTCATTAATCATATGCTTTAATTAGTCTGAAAATAGTTTAGTTTTTTCTCACATAGTTTTTCTATAGTTATATAAAATGATTTACATTTTTCAAAAAAGGGATTCTGAATGGTGTACATTTGCAGCGACCAGTCACAAGACTAGTTTTCATGACTAATGTGAAAATTCAAACTTACATTTTAATGGTGCGTTATTACAGTTCATGGATCAACTACCCTTATAAGCATTGAAAACAGTTTAGTACTCACCAGTTGGTCACTTCTGAGAAGCGCTGTGTTTTGAGGATGAAGTACTTCAAAGGAACCCACACAAACAGGGTTACAGACGCCACATAGGCCACCGAGGCCGCTACAACCAGCCAGTAGGCAGTGACACTCGACTTCACGATATGAATGACAGAAGCAAAGCGGGCCATTACTACAAACACAGGAATACAGAGACATGCGAACTGCAGAAGCTCATAAACGATGAGTTTGACAGTCTTTCCAGAGAGCATCTTGAGTTTTCAGTAAATCCCTCTATGAGTGAGCCGTCACCGAATGCATCTCTCACAGCACTGAATGACTGAGGGCTCTGGACTCTGTACACTGCCACTGCTTACACTGCATTCTTACAGGTGCTCTTTTACTGCCACAGTAATGAAGCAGTCACAATTCTCTTTTTATGGAGTTATGGAAGCAAAAACTGCCAGTAGCAAACTGAAACATAACAACCATAATGATATGCACTGCAATGTTGGCGCATCAAGAACATCTATTAGTAGTGTTTTAGCACAAAACAGGAAAACATAATCATTTAGTTTTTAGGTCTTATAGTATTTCAGTGAGGCTTACAACGTGCGCTATAAAAAGTATTATTAAGCAGTATCCTAATTGTTTTAGCAAGACAACCTTATAACAAGATACTATTTCTAAATTTACATAGCATTTTTTGTAGATATGCGAGCACATTGTTTTCTTATCAAACTGCAAGATACACTACTATTATAAAGTGGTGACTCACTGATTTTTCAAGAAGTTTCCTATGATCAACAAGGCTGCATCTTTTGATTAAAACGCATTAAAACAGTTAAATTATTAAATTTAATAAACAACTTGAATAAACTCTTTTCTATTTCAATATATAAATTCCTCTTTTGAGAGCTGCATTTTAAGTAGATATGCTAGTGTTCAGCGTCACGTGATCTTTCAAAAATCATCCTAATATGCTGATTTGATGCTCAAAAAATATTTTATCATCAATGTTGAAAACAGCCGTGGTGCGCTTTTTTTGTTGAAACGTTCAAAAGAACAGCATTTATTTAAAATATCCTTTTTTTCTGTGATACGCAAAATATAAAATGTCTCCTTTGACTAATTTAATGCATTCCTGCAACACTTATCATGCGTATATTATTCTATATAAGTCTATAAAATGTATTTATTGAAACTGTATAGTTTGCTGTTATTAATGATATCAATTACCAAGTCAAATTTGTCTTGTTAAATTGGCACACCTGCAGCATTAATGTCTACACTACACTACAGAGCTTAATTAACCCTTAAACCATCGATAAGTCTACCCCTACCTGAGCAAAATGATTCATAAACATGAGACAAAACATGTGCTGTACATTTGGCCTAGCTTTATTGTGAATACTAAGAATTAAGATGATTAAAATAGTACATACAAACAACGGGGTACATAGAACTGATACACCAAAAACAGTCATTTTCATCTCCGTGTGCAAATGCTAAGGTGTTACATTAGAACTGGCCCGTGGTCCCAATTTCCCAGAATGCTCTCTATGAAACGTCAACGTCTACTCTGATAACACTGGAGCTACACAGAGACAGAGATGTGGGTACTGCCTTGGTTTAGAGTAGTAGATGCAAATGAACAGATAGAGTCTGCTCTCTTTAGTGTCAGTCCTTGCGAAAATAAGGTTAGTTCGATCATTCCACGCGCTAAAGATCATTTACACATGACCATTCATTCCCAGGGTATACATATAGATAAAAAAAAGGGTTTGAATGCAGAGTTAATGCCATTCGGGTTCTTCTTTGAGGGCGGAGGAGACATATGTTTAAAGTGGGCACAACTGAAATGAGGGTAATGAAAGGGGTAAATTAAAAGTGCATGATGTGGAGTACCATTACTCCTCAACTTCCCATGTGCCCTTTCTATAGAAGAAGGAGTTGCTTTGAACGTTAGGCTCTAAAGACAAAAGTGAGCTCTCGTGTATATACACATCTGCACACAGGCAGAATATTACATCCTTCTATTAAAGTACTGTCAAATAAAACAGCAAAACGACAATCAAAATATAAATAAAACGCACTTAAAAACATTGATCTTAACACTGAAAATTGAGCTTAAAGACATTGGGGTGATGGGTCACTGTCAAGACGATGGCAGTGTTTCGCTACATGGTTCTGGAGGAGAGGGGAGATGACTTTTGAGGGCCTGAACACGCTCTCTCTCTCTCTCTCACACACACACACACACACACACTCTCATAGTGATGAGAATTTAAAATAATGACGTAACCTCCCCTTCAGGACCTGTTTTGAAGAACACTGACCTATGGGACCTACATTTTTACGGAAACGTATGTACAACACAAGCATGCTGTGTGTTTTCCTGTAAGAAACGTCCAGTTAATTATTACTATAATGACGCTGTCAAATAAACCGTATAACTTAGTGTTCCTTGTCACCTTCAACAAAATGTTCTTATAAAAGAGACCAAACAAGTATAAGATGGATCAAAAGCGGTTAGTAGTCAACAATCTGCACATCCTGTCGTGATCAGAATCAGTGTTTGTTTGTAGTGTCTTAAAGAAAAGGAGGGGCATTACAGCTGAATGGTCCTTGTTTCTGACTGTAAGTATGTGCATGTCTGTATGAGTCTCTAGGGGTCCTATAAGAGTGCTTTCTCAGGGTAAGGGGTCTGTTGGTTGTCTGCAGTAGCAGGGAGGCTCTGGGTGGAGGGCACGGTGTAGCCGGGGGTCTGGCTCATGACCACTGGAGCACCAGCTGGGGTCTGGTAGGACTGGACATCAGCTGGAGGCATGCTGCCAGGGGTAGGGCTGTAGACTGGAGGCTGGCCCATGTACATATGGACATCACTGAGAAACAGATCAAATAAAAAATGTATTTATTTAAATATAATTATACCAATATAATAATTGTTATTATGATTATCATCATCACCACCACCAGTAATTAATTAATTAGTTATTTTTAAATATTGATGCATCCTTATTTTGTTATTTTAATTCAAATAATAATAATATTAAATATATTATCCAATCATATTTTTTTATTGTTAATTTTAATCAAATAGGTTTTTATTATTAATAATATTAACAAAAATATTAGGGCTGTCCCCAACTAAGGAATTTTCGAATCTTGCCAATAGTCAAATGAGAGTCGAATCTTATGCTTGGGAGCGGGGCAAATCATAATTACTGGTGTTAACACACAGAGAAACTGTAATAGATGGCTCGCAGATACAAATTAAGTAAATGTTTTAGGTTTCCATTAAAAGAAAACTAACATTTAACCAAAACCCTAAGAATTCACACAACATTTTTTTACAGTAGTGCTCTCATTATTACTTTATGCGTATGACAATAGCTGCACGTGCTGAAGATGATCAGTAGAATGAAGCATGATAGCAGGATTTTTTTGAGAGTTAATTTATCTCATATAGATTACACGTCCTAATTTATACAACATGATATTAATGTTAAGACTTGAACAAAACGCCCCGAATGCAGACGTGAACGTATCTGTACAGCTCTGAACGAACTCTTTTTGTGGAAGTTTTCTTCACAACAACGTGCAGAAACACGACAGCTCAACTCTAAAAATTCCCGTTTTATTATAATAGTGTTCTCATTATAAATGTTATGTATATGACAGTCTCAGTCATAATTATTAATATTCAGCATTGTTTGTCCTGCTTGCGCTATGCACTGAAGAGACTTTACTGCAGCGTAACTCAACCACATTTTGTGCGACATAAACAATATACACAATATATAAACCAGATGAAATGAAATCACTTGTAGCATACCTGATCTAATTTTTATTTTTTTTTTTAAATCTAAAAAATTATTTTATTTGTGTAATATATTAAATTGTGGTAACCTGGGAGCCGGCTGCCCGGCCATTGGTGTTCCGGGTTGGTTCATTACAGAGAGCTGCTCCATTGGAACATTATATCCTGGTACTGCTGTGCTGCCCATTGCATACTGCCCTCCAGAGGACTGGCCAGGGTACACCTGAGAAAAAAAACAACAAAAAAAACCATACCCCAATATATTACTTTCAAAACAATCAACAACAAACAGCCACAATAGCAACTGAAATTATATCTATCAAACAAACATCATACCTGTTGGGATGCGTTTGGGGTCTGCTGCATGTAGTATTGCTGGCTCTGTAGTTTGGCATACATAGTGTATACTGGGTCTTCATTCATTAGCTTAGCATAGAGAGACAGCGCTTCCATGACCTTCACGTTCAGCTCAGACAGCTCTGAGTGTTTTCTGAAAACATGCATGGCAGATTTATTACACATGCGATCTATGAGGAATGACGTGTGCATTAGTCTCATTAGATTTAATTCACTAAAATTATCTGGAGGTTTCTTTACAGGCTTTGCTAGATAAAAAGGAAAGATTTATTTGCTTTAAATTACTTTTTAGATGGGACTTTTTGAATACCTGTCAATGTCCTCCAGTTTCTGATCAATGAGAGGACCCATCTGGTTGCAAGCAACTAATAGGAAGAGAAGGAACAACTATGAATCAGACATTTCAACACAGAATCAACATACGGATCCGGTTTTCAACTCACCCTCCAACTGCAGGAGTTCACAGGTGTCTGACTGGTCATCTGTTGGATCTGCGCTTTGGATCATCTGAAGCAGCTGGTCCATTTTCTCCTGCAGAGCATTAGAAAAACATTACAAACTAGACTGCATGACACTTCTGAGAGCTGCTACTACTAATTCCAACACAGTTCTCCACCGTTCTCCTGGCAGCTTTGAAGAGAAAGAGTGAATAGTGCTACTTCATGTGCTTTGTAGTTGTAAGGGGTGTGTATGAAAGAAATACAAATGGCAAAATCTGAGAAATACGCAGCCTCACCTCATCGATGTAGACAGGCTCTGGCTCCGGTTCAATCGTCTCTACCTGGACGTCTTCACTGAACTGCACAGTCTTCTTCTCTGTTTTCACTAAGGAAAGAAAAATATTAAAGATAAGCAGAGAATAGAAATCCAAAAGAATATTGTGAGAATGCACACTAGTCTGAAAATATGGGATTAAAAAAACAGAAAAAAAAACAACTGACATTGAAAGATTTTGGTTTTCAAAACAAGGATTTTGTGACATTGATCATGTGAATTCGTTTTACAGATGGTCAAATGTTCTTCCAAAGAACCTCAAGATGCTCTTTGGATCATTCTCCAATCATGCTGGCATGATTGCTTGGTATGATAAAGACATTCTGGATAAAATATTGACATAAAATATTGAAATTGATCTTGTATGTAAAATCAAGAATGCAACAGATCATTTTTGAAAAAAGAAAAAAAAAAAAGTTGAAAACCATTTCCCCAGTGGTTTCTGACATCTTTAGACTCCAACAAAGGTTCAGTTTTTCATTGCTATTTAATAGTTGTTATTTATATATATATATATATATATATATTTATATATATTTTTTTAAGGTCTCCTATGCTTGCCAAGACTGCATTTATTTAATCAAAAATGCAGCAAAAAGTGTAACATTGTGAATATTTGTTCAAATTCTAAATAACTCTTTTCTATTTGAATATGTGGTGGCAAATCCACAATTTTAGCAGTCTTCAGTGTCACATGATCCTTCAGAAGACAATCGAATCAGCCGATTTACTGCTGGAGTTTTGTTTATTATAACCATGTTTAAAAAACAAAAAACAAATTACTTTTGAATGGACGGTAGAGTAAAAGGAGAAAAACTATCAGAAAATAATGTGTAACAGAAAGAAACAGAGAGACTTTTCAGGGGCTGCAGAGCGTCAGGTGGAACAGTGTAGATATGACAGCTTTACTTACTCATCTCAGGCTCTGCTGTCAGGTCCGCTGTCACAAAGTTTGACGGAAAAAGCCCAACACCCTGATACGTCTCACCCTTCCACCAATTAGGGTCACTGTGAGAGAAGAGAAGCTAAAGCCACCTCCCACTAACTTTTCATTAAAAAAAGAAAAAAACAACTCTGGCTGTGTTTGGAATCATTCATTCAAATTCTACAGAGTTCAGAGTGTCTACTAACCGCCTCACACTACTTCTGTGTCATAGTCTTGTGCTTGTAGCTTAGCAACCCAAATCAGCTGAATTGATTAAACTGACCAAAGTGGAAACGAGCCTTCTAACATAAAGAGATGAAAATGACCAATGTGTAGTGAATATTATATGAAGGAAAGGATTTCAAACACAGCCTATGAGTGAAATTCATCGTGACCATCAATGAACAGAGCCAGACTCACCTGTCATCCAGGATGGTGATGATCTCGCCTGATTTAAAGGTGAGCTCGTTGTCCTCGGCTGCCTCAAAGTCATAGATAGCCCTGACCTTTCTCCCGTCAGCCTTGTGAGATGTGAGGAGGCTGCTGGTACTCGGGTAGAGGCCAGACAGAGAGACCTGAGGCTGCTGCTGTTGCCGCTGGTCCTTCAGAGACAATTCGATCGCTGAGAAAGAGACAGAGAGAGACAGACAGAGATTACCTCTCCTTCTTTATGACAGTCTATTCCAGTCATTAGCATTCCAGATTTGCACCCACCTTTAGCAATGTCTTCTTCCTCTTTCTTGTTTGTTGATGTTGCAGGGTCTTTAGCTACCAATGCTGGACTGGCTTTAGCCTGTTCTGCTGCCTGAACAAATCAAGTTCAACATTTCATTACTTAGACATTAACATACATATATTTTCTTCATACACAGAAAAGTCTCACAACAAAACAACACTCAATATATTATGCAGTCTGCATATAGCATAATAGAAAAAAAGGAAATAAAAAGCTAATTAAAAAAGAGAGTAAATGAAATGATACCAATAACAGAATATATATATGAACAAAATCTTAAGACCAGGGAAAACATTATAAGTATTCATATTTCACACTGGTGGATCGTAACCAGGTTGTAAGTACTGGTCCAAAATGCCAAACGCCGAAACAGGAGGAAGAGATTAAAAAAAATAGAGAACAAGCAATTTAATGAAAACTGCATTTAAACTCAAACAGGCTGTTCATCAGCTAATCAAACGTTTTTAACCACAGCCTTAAAAAGTTCAAATCTGCAAATTATGTCATTGTTCTTCATAAAGTAACACTGCCATGTCCTCCTGATGGCAAAGGCAAGAAGTCTTTGAAATCTTTGAACATTGTTGAGCCACACAACACCTCGCGCAGCACACTTTTGGATGCAGTAAGACAGTCATTTTCCTGAGAACCTGAGAGTAATGGGATAAAAAAAGTCAAGTGGTGTAAACAAAAAAGAACATCATGGGAACATGCAGGATGGTCCAAAAGAGTGACGTTATTGTCCTGGAAGAGGTCCTTCATCACGTGGGCGATGTGAACTGCAGTGCTGTTCTGGTGAAAGACCCTGTCATTGCAGTATAGACTACAGCCCTCAAGCGGGAGGCCCCTGTATATGCACATAGCCAGCTGCCATTTGACCCCCCTGCACAACCTGAAGATCCACTATACCACTGAAGGAAAAAAGCACCTCAAATCATAATGAAACCTCTTCCACTGTACTGCATACAAAACATCTCCATCTCATGCCAGTAAAGTTGGAAGCCATCAGGAGCCTCCAGGTTATTTTTTTCTGGTCAGAGAATAAAACTTTCTTCCACCTTTCAGTGTCCTGTGTTTGGTACTCCCTCACAAATTCGAAACGGTTGTGGCGAGCAAGGAGAACTTGGTAGACGTTTTCTGTTCTTGAAGCCCTTCTGAATCCTCTGGTGCAGTGCAGGTGAATTTTGCAATAAACTGACTTACTAAAGTTGTCTTACTAAAATCAACCTCGGCAGCGATAGCATGATGCGCAAGCACTTGCTTGTGTGCCTCAACAATCCTGACATGCTCAAATACAAAGACTTCTTGCCTTTGCCATCACAAGGTCATGACAGTGTTACAGCCTAAAGAACAATGACATGAAAGCCATATTTTTGTAAAAGCCAACTGTTTAAGGCTGTGGTCTTAAACTTTTGATCAGCTGATGACACAAAGTTGGGTTGGAGTCTATACTACAAGCTATGGTGACTTTAACCTTTAGCGCGGATGTATAGCCGAATTACAATGTAGCCTTATTCGGACGAGTTTTCTAAACTACGTGTGAGCTTCCATTCTTATGACCTGTCGTCCGTGATCTTCATATACCATTTGGAATGCATTGGTATTAGATGCACGAAACCTGAGCACTGACAGACTTACGCGCCACGTGCGCGTTGTGTTTGTTTGTCCTGAAGCGTCTGATCATGGCTAAATGCACTTGCATTTTCTAATGCTTTTATAAAAAAATTATGAACACACCATCAGTTATGTTTTCAGAGCAAAGCAAAAGATCTCGTACATATCGAAAGAGATCTGTGCATTAGTCTGAGTAGAGCCTGTTAAATGTCTATGGTCTCATCAGTAATAATCAAGCAGCAACAACGACATATCTTAAAAGTTTGTAAAAGATGCATTAATATCTTAATGTAACTAAGGCCTAGTCTTGGTTTAAGCTAAGCCGTGTTTGTGAAACTGGGCCATTGTGTTGGTAAATAATAATCTTATTGCATTGAATTGTGTAACCAAGATTCACAACCCTACATTTAAGATGGCAGTACTGACACACAGATATCTCAAATATAATAGGTAGCACACAAATTCTGAATGCCTTTGGCAGAACTCAAATGAGCCATTTATAATCTAGATTCATTTCAAAATTAATCTAGATTAAAAATTTTTATCTATGCCCATCCCTAATATATATATATATATATTACTGCAGTTCAAAATATTGAGGTCAATAAGATTTTTCTAAACTTTTTAACAGATGTCATATGCTTTTATAATCAAACAGTAAAATCAGTAATACGATTATATAAAAAAAAAAATTCTACTTAAATATATTTTAGGTAACACTTGTCACCATTAACCAACCATTAAATACAACTTTTACATCACTAACTACTAATTTGCTGATTTGCTAATTATTAATAGTAAAGTAGTAGTTAAGTTTAAGTATTGAGTAGGTTTAGGGATGTAGAATATGGTCATGCAAAATATGTGCTTTATAAGCACTAATAAACAGCCAAGATGTTAATAATAGGCATGCTACAAAGCAATATAGTCAAAGTTGGTCCCCGTTTACCATATTTTAGATTATTTCATTGTATGATGTAATTTATACGAGTAACGACAAAGCTACTTGAGCTTAAGATTTTTGTGGAAACCGTAATATATATATTTTAACTAAAGAAATGTTTAAAAGATTATTATTTATTTCAAATACATAAATATTTGAAATATAAATAGATTTAATAACCTCAAAAGATCTTTACAGTTACTTTTGACCCCAAACCTTTGAACTCAATGTGAGGGAGTTAGATTGTTTTATTTTAAACATTTTCTTTAAAATCATGTTGTGTGTGTTTTATGTGCTGACATTCGGCCTTTAAACCAGAGCTGCACTCCTGACACACATTTCATTCCATACATACTTATTGTATAAATATCTTATGACAGAATCCAGTGAACAGGCAGATCTGTGCAGTGGGGAGCTGGATTGGGCTGCTCACCTGAGAGCCCACAGCAGGGAAGATGACGCCCTGTTCTCTGAGGTTCTTGATCATGGCCGATATGAGGCTAAGCTGGGGGTCATTACGGAAATCCTCAGCCCACTCCACCATCAGAGCCTTCAGCTTCTCACACACTTTTGGGTGACCCTTGAGTAGAAAAGATCTTTAGCCACTAGACTAAACAACTGAAGCATAAAGTATTTCTACAAACGAAATGAAAAACATACCTTATTTAGCACGTTGCTAACTTCACTAGCAAATTCCCTGGAGCAAACCTCTAAATGGAATATTTTTCCACAGTTCGACACACACGCACCTAGTAGCTATGGAGGAGAAAACACTCATTTGATTCTCGAGAGCTCATTAATGTCTACAGATATACTATTCTGCATACTTGAGATTGAAGCATGATTTCGCCCTCATCCAGTAGAAAGCATTAAGAATCATTTGCCTTACCGTCAACGCTTGCATTGCAACATGCGGATCCTTGTGATTCACTCTCCTCATTATAGATCGCAGACATTCTTTAGGCCTTCAGAAGACAAGCAATAACATTTAACCTTTTAAAACCCATTCATCTGAAAGACATGTGAAAAAATTCACTCATTCACTAACCCTGTGCGAGACTGTCCAATCTTGTCACAAATGTCCAGAATGAGGCCCCAGTCCTCAGCTGTGTTCATCTCACTTGTCGCTTTCTCTGCAAAAGAATAGTTACTCAAGTGTTTATCCCTCATATTATTTTACACTTAAAAGGCTGGGACGGCACAGTGCAACACGTGACAAAATGATATCTTGCACAGGAGGATGCACTATGAATATGACGAAACACCTACGCCTGCATGATGTACAAATTAAGTGTTTCCGCCCCTTTGCAAACCTAATTAATAGAGGCTTCGAGGCAGAAGATTTTGCCTCAATTATTTTTTTGTAATCGAGTTACTCGAGAAATCGTTTCAGCCCTAGTTATAATTCAGATATATTTATAAAATTAGAGTTTTTCACATTTTGAAATTATTAAGAATTTATGCATTTAACAAAATTACAGAAAAAATTAAGTAAAAACATTTAAATGTTGTGCTCAAGAAACGCTTATCAATAATTAAGGTGCTGTTAATATTTTGTGGGAACTGTGATACAAAATAAAAAAAATTTCATTTGAAATATTAATTGTTTGTAACATTATAAGTCTTAACTATCTTTTTTTAATTAATTTAATTCATTATTTTTAATAATAATAATAATCTTACTGACCCCATCTTACTGTTAGTGTACACGCCACACCTCTGTTTTTATTACATTAAAGAGTGTGCCATTGTTTAGAAACCTCAATGTTAGTTTATTCAATTGGAATATCAATCATACCACACTATTTTATTATCAATCTCTATTTACAGCAACTTCTATAATTTTATTTTGATGTGGATTTAATTTTATAAATCAATAACCATAATTGTTTAAAGCCCCACGAAAATCGATTCCAGACCAGGCAGCAAATATTTCCCACAACAACAAAAAAAAGTTAATTTATGACAGAACGCAATAACCCTGTTTACAGAAGGTTAACCAATGACCTACGTTTGTTGTTAGATTCAGTTTGTGAATCTAGCCAGCTGTCAAACAGAGGACAAAGGTCAACCAAAACAAAAACATGCTGGCTGTACAGAACCAGATTAAATATGTACAACAAACAAAGCCATCTAGAAGAATAATTTACTCTCCACAGAAAATGCTTCTATGCCTTTAGAGCAGCTCGAACAATGACATCTGCAGCTACTGTATATCACTCCAGCAGTCAATGACGAAAACTGACACTACCCACATCAGCAAAGTCTTAATATATACAGATCACCCTATATGTAAATATGCAAGCTAAATTTTACACAATTCCTAAAATGCAGGCATTATATTATAACTGTACATGCTGGTTGCCCCAGCAAAACTATTATTAGCAGGTTCATAATTCAATAATGATATAGACAACACAACTCTGTAATCTTACTTAAAGCCTATTACAAAGGACACAGACATACAGATGAAATATCATCAGTCTCAGCAATAACACAACGGCTAATAATACATAAAAGGAGCAGCTGGGACATTTGCAGCGTCACCGTGTGAACCGTTAGCTCCGCTCGAGGATGAATTAATACATTGAGAGTGAAATGGTTCAAATTATTTGAATTGGACTGCAAAGCGTCTGTTTTTAGTCAATAAAGCACTGTCAGCGCCATACAAATAGAGAAAATCAGATTTTGCTGGCTAACAGTCAGTCGCGTCTTCTTTAGCTACAAACTTGGCTAGCCATCAGGCTAATAACATGTTATGATCTCTAGCTGCGAAACTGTTGTCATTAAAACTGTTTCGGGTTAAAACCACTAATGGGAAATTGAATGCCATTGCGAAACTGTCACAAAAAGTTATAGTGATTACGAAAAGAACCAAAAAGCCGGTGGGTTGCCATGAACAACAATAGACACAGATGAGCTGCCGTTAGCTCGCCTGCTAACTGCATGACATCTCAAACTTACCAACATCTTGATCGAAGGGATTAGACGTGAAGAGAGGCATGGCCGAGATATACAGGCGGCGAAATCTAAGCTCGATGCTCTTCTTGTTCGTCTCCCTGTCAGCACTTGGTTAAGAGTGAATTGATAAACATAATAAAATAGAAACTACACTTAGTGTTGCTGATGGGATCCCCTCCTCAGTCACTTACACTCGCAGCACTACAGCGGTGCATTCTGGGTAACAGAGCTGGAGTGTGCACATACCACAGTTAAAACACACAAACAGCTGGGCATATCCAAATAAATATGAGTGGGATGTGAACGAGAGGTTTGTTATTCGACACTGGGATCTGTTCATCGGATAGTGTAAAATGATGACTTTGTGAAGGCTAGGGAAAATACAGTAGATCAATCATATGACTTCATCACATGGTAGACCCTGTCTGACTCAGCAGTCACGAGATGATATAAACACTTTCTTTCTTTTTTTTTGTCTTATTGGACTAGTTAAAATATAAAATTGTGACATGAAAGGGCAGACCTGTTGTTAAGAACTATATGAGAGCTTAAGAGGAAAAATTGTGACAAATGTGTGTTAGTTTAAAAGAGGATAATTCATAACTAAGTTGAACATTCTTTTGGGGTAAAGTAAATAATAAACAATAAATAAACAATGAACAAATTACAAAATTACATGGACCTAGCCAACAAGGGGGATTTTCAATAAATGTTAGCTATTCATTATAAAATGTAAAATTTAAATATATAGTCTACATATATAATATGCATATGATTTATATATATAATTTTATTTTTCTTCTCTCTATTATGGTCACTAAGGCTTATTTGACCAAAATACAACTTAAAAGAGTCATTTTGTAAAATATTAATTAAGAATAATATTTTCCTTTATTCAAATATATAATAGAATACATTTATGGTAAGAAATAATTACAGTAAATGTAAAGTATGTATATATACACATATAATACATTTATAATATTGGTATATTTCATATATATTTGTAAATGTTTTTATTTCTGTGAACTTAAATAATATTATTTTATTAATAAACATAATATATAATAATAATAAATGTTTCTTGATCACCAAATCAGCAATTTGAGAATGACTGTGAAGTAATAATTTGCATCAAAATAATAAATTACATTTTAAAATAAATAAACATAAAAGTTATTTTAAATAATACAAATATTTTATATTGCTGTTTTTTTTACTGTATACATTTACATTTCTAGTTAAAGCAACTACAGCTGATGTTGCGTTATTGTGTTACATGCAGTGTTGTCATATTACATTAAAAAAGTAATTAGTTACAGTTACAAATTACTTCTTCCAAAAAGTAATTGAGTTAGT
>JAUCMT010000047.1:11418032-11432794 GCA_032357475.1 Enteromius thamalakanensis | reverse complement strand
CAATAAACCTAATAAACAATAATAAAATTAATATTAATTAATATAAATTTTATAAAAAGTCAAAATATCCCCAACAATATAATTTTTTACAGATTTATTATTATTATTTTTAAATATAAACAAACAGTTTTGTTATAAATAAATAGCTTAAAGTTTTATTTTCATTCTGACATTGAAGCTAATAAAATTTTATGGACTCCTCAATGTGCACTGAGCCAGGTATGTGATTGCTATATTGCAACATCTCGGGTCTGGACTTACCAAGTTTCTTGAGGTCTGTTTCTACAGCCATGATCTTCCCTCCATAATTCTCCATACCCTCCGTTACATTATCCATTCTTTGGACCACTGTTGGCACACATTGTAAAAGCCCGTCAGACTTTGTCTGCACTATGTACTACAAGCATGCTATAAATCGTAAGTACTTCTAATTTTAGAAAGTCCTATTTGAGACATTTCTGAGACAGCATTCCTTCAAAATACTGACCGTTTTGACCTATGTGGACATGACTTAAAAATTTTCACTTCAGCGTACATGCATAAAAATACAACATACATTCCACACACTGTAATGCATGACACTTAATATTCTCAGGAATTTGAAATAGATCTTGAGGAGTCACTATCAGAGCATCTCCATTCTGGTGATTCCCAGCAGACACCACAATTGCCATTCAAAGACAGATTTTTGTCTCATCTCTGATTTGAACAATAATGAAACCTTATTTGAAGATGCCTGAAATGTTAATATAACCTGCCATAACCATGACCTGAACCATTCATGTTCTTATACAACATTGTATTGCATTAAACATAATTCTAGGAGTATGTCTTCAAGTACACCACTAGAGGGCGCTTTTGCTATGCAGTCTGCATTTTTATTAGTGTATGATTAAAATACCAACTGTCACATTTGTCTTTTACTTTGGAACGGTCAGAAGGTGATCTTTACAGGCTATCCTGACAAAGGCCCTGAACGGTTTTAAATCCCTGTGTTTATCCAATTGAATATCTCACTGGCGGTCAAACATGAATGAAAAAAATAAAAGTCATCATCTTCGCTCTCCAGTGTATTTGCTCTCGCTGTTTTTAAACTCATGTTTCATTCAGACATGCAGCACTCTGCTATATGCTGCCAGCAAACTCAAACGCATCAAAGATCTTGGGTGTTAGCATTCCTGACTGCGCTTGTGTAACCGAACACAAAACAAATATATGCTTGTAGGGGAAAAACAAAACACGGAGGTCCATTTCAAAGGCTTGTTGGTCATTTTCACATTGGGAGTCTGTCAGCGGGAGGTCAACACTGCCAGTCTCCTGCCCTCCCTCTCTCTCTCTCACTCTCTTTCTTTCTTATTTATCCCCTATAAGCAGTGTTATTTTTGAATGGAGTGTAGTGAAATGGTTCTCTTAGATGACAGAATGAGTGACTTGATCTAAATATGCACCATTGAGACACTCACTGGGCTAAATCTGAATGTGCAATTAAAAACTCCTGCCTATATGACCTTGTTGAGAAGCAATACAGAATAAGATATCCAGATGCTTTCTGGCACTGCCAACAATGGAAGCATGATGTCCCTGTAAATCAACCTGTGGGTTTTAAGTTAGAAGATCACCGCTAAGGCATAAAATCTCCTCTGGAGCAGGTTTGTAGTGAAGTGCTGCTTTACATGGTCTTCTCATCTGGTTGGCATTAGGGCTTTAGAAAACCAGAGGAGATCTGGACAATCAGATCATATTCATTTAAAGGTAAATAAGCAAGGACACATTTTCAAGTAGGCTACAGATGTGAAGTGCTTTTTGTTAGCACTTTGTCGTATGATATAATATTGGGTCACACTTTATAATATATTAACGACTATGTACTTAATGTGTTTATATTGTTACACAAAACACTTTTGCTCGCTACTAAAGTTAAGGTTAGGGACAGGTTTGGTGGTATGGGTAGGTTTAAGGTTGGGTTAAAGTGTAAGGATGGGTCAATAATGTAATTATAATTGTAATTATAGAAATTAATTACAGATGTAATTACATATAGGTATTTTTTAAAAATATAAGTGTAATGTAAAAACATGTATGCAGGGCTCTCAAATCTCACGCATTCACCGTGAGACGCACGCATTTCAGCCAGTTCACGCTTTCTCATGCTGAAAAGTATGAGATAATTATAACTTGTATATACATTTAATAGACGAGGAGTAAACATACAATGTTAAGTTCTCTGCTGAGTTAATAACTACCAGCCAATCTGAAATGAGAATTTGTGGTTTCCTGGTAAATTACGTGATCCCGCCAAGTGCCAGCACGTTCGTTACTAGGCAACATGGGTGCACGCACGCACACACGGAGTGGAATTTGAAAGAGCAATAATGACGAATGGGTAGGTAATCCATTGATTATTTATTTATGTGTATTACTTAATTTTATGATTCCTGGACAAAATCAGTTACCTGTGATCGAAGACCGTACTAAATTATTACTAAAGTTTCAGGTTCTGCAATCCTACTCTATGTGTACAGTATGCATGTACATTAAGTTGGCTCAGTTGTTCAGTTGGCTCTTTTGGCACCAAATTTATCAGTTTATTTTTGATACATTTGTATTTTTAAAATATATACTGTACAGCTATTTATTTTATTTGGATGAACTGGTCTTTTATCAAATTTACCAATTGTTATAATTCATATTTGTGCTGATCATTTATGAACAATAAGTAAAATTTAGACTGCTAGCAATAACTTCAGAGAATTGTGGGCCAGAGGAGCTGCTGTGCAAATATTTTGTGGCTCCTCCCCTATAGCAGATAAAATCTTACTCCAAACGTTTGCTAAAACCTGAGAGCCCCGTGTATGGACACAATAAGTGCATTGTACCAAATGATTCATTTAGATGTAAGTACACAGTAGTTAAAGGTGCTCTATGAGATGCTTTTTTATGTCACTTCTGCTGATGTTTCTGTAACTGCCCTTACAGCCATTTTCCAAAAATAATATACTGTATTAAGCTAACCCACTCTCAGATCAACAATCAACTTTGGTTGGCCGAAGTTTGTTTGCACGCATTAACCCCCACCTCTTCTTGCTGATTTGTTGGCCGTAGTTTGTTTTTGTTGTGGTGCACATCCTGTGCCCATAGTGTTTGTTTAGGTATTGCAGCCTCTGTGTTGTCTATTGAGACCGGGTTTTTTCTCAATGTATTCAGAGGGCAGACAAGACGATCAAGGGGTGATTCATACGGTTTGAGATAAAAATGAAATCGAGCTAAAATCCTTGAACATCTCATAGAGCACCTTTAAGGCCACCTAATATCAAGTGGGACCTAATATTGTTATGCCTTCTGAATATTTCATTGCAAACCTACTGTTAGCTATATTGCATAAAATAATAAAGAAACTAAACTAAACTATATATGAAAGCTAAAGAAAATATGTCTAATTTACTGTGTCCTTCTGGAAGACAACGGGCATGATCTTATCCTGGTTTTTGGCACCAGACAAAATAAACAGCGATGCTCTGTTTTACAGTGCTCCTAGCTTTCCCAACTAATACAGAAAACAGATTTCACTGTGATAGCCCGGCTGACAATATTTGGAAAACGATCTTGTTTTTACGGTTTAATATGGTTGCCTTATGTTAGGACAAATAATAAAGTGAGCCAAAGTTCAAAACTCAACAGCAGAAATTATGGGGAATGTTCATTTGTGGCACATTCTTGGTACATTTTAGCTGGATAAGATATAGACCCAGTGAACCTAGATTTTCCAGTTTTCTGTTCTAAGCAACCGACAGGAGGAATGGTCTGTGCTGTATTTTTTTAGATTTGCCGTCTTGTCTTCATTGTGAATGTATAGCTGCAATCGTGCAAAAGATAAATGAGTGTGATCCTCAAAGTCAATGAAGGAGGACTTCCTACCTTTGTATCCAAGCACAGCCACAGCTATGGTGAGCAGTGCACAAAGTACATACAGAAGAGCAATCGCCACCCTCAGGGCCCAGTCATTTTTACATTTAGTGCATTCACTTCCTTCCTGGATACCTGAAACAGAAAATTATTTTTAAATGCTTTTAAGCATGACATAAATGCATATTCATTCTTCTTAATTAATAAATTATGTGCTGACAAAAAAGATCAGGACAGTGGCTTTAGTTGCTTTAACAAAGTAAAAGCTAGCATTCACTTAACCTAATGTTGTAACCTAAACCTATGGCATTCAACTTCTTTTTTAAATATTTATATATTTATTTCAAATGATCTTTCTATATATCATGCTTTCCATGCTGATAATGACCTATGCTTTGAATGATTCCTATACTGGCATGAACTAACATAACAAAACACCTAAAACACGGCCACATTCCTTCAAGACAACAACAACTATTTCAGCGATTTCTTGCTAAGCAGCTTTAAGGATCACAGTGTTTCACCACATGATGGTGGAAGCGAATAAATGCCCCTCTGTTTGTTTTCACGAGCCAAGCTGAAACTACACCATCAAGGCTTACTGTGGCAAGAGACCATGCGTCATGCTTGTCTTGAACGAGAATGATTGATTTGTGTCAGTCTGGTTTAGATTACCATTGAGCCTTAGGACAAGGATCTAGAGGAAATAAATGGTCAACCATAAATAGTCTCACACTGGTACAAACAGCAAGTATGAATGGTACATAACAGACCGTCAAATTCTCCACATGCTGCATTTTTTTGCTGCAGCTAAGAGTAAAGTGGACCCCTGTTGGGTTTAAATTGAAGCTTAGCAAATAAACATGTCCACTATCTCCAGAAAAAATCCAGACATTCCACTACGAGCCTCACATCCTTGTTTGACTCATCGGCATATGGTCGGAGTGGCAGCCATGGCATCCAGGTCAGGCTAAAATGAAAGCCCCATGAGAGAGCTGGGGGGTGGGCAGGTCGCTGGGGAGCTTGTCCTTAGACCTAAACATCTGTGTAAACATCAAAACAGGGCCCTCCGAGCTATGGCCCCGGATGTAAAGGGGGGTTTGGTGAGGTGGTCTGTGTGGGGGAGATCAGGAGAGGCCTCAGCCCCCACCATCCCATCCTCACTCAACTATAACCAAACCGCACCATGTAAACAAGCAACATCACCACCTCTGGCTATGGGTCACTGGGGTGTGCAGCGGAGAGAGACAAAAGAAAACAACTTCGACATTGCTGTAGAGTGTTTATTGCTGTGTTTCTTTCGCCTAATGAAAACTATGAACTATAGATGGACAAATTGCTCCTGACTTAACATCACTGAAGCTATATTAACCACACAGATCTCTTCCTATAGCCTTTTACACATGCTTTGAAAATTTGGAGGGAAAAGCGGATTTCACTGAAGAAATACAGATGTGCTCTTTCAGATAGCTGGAATTCCAAGATGCTTAAATTTGTGCTTTGAAGCAAAACACGCAATGCTTTCTAGTTATTAACTATTGTTGGGAACCAGCTTTTTTTTCAGTTTATATATAGATTTGAAAATTAAATGTAATGGTTCCTGCATATGTTCCCGCTTGACTGATGTTTACCTGTAGTAGTTCATCAGTGGTGCAGTAACACCAATATTACATCTAACGATGTCCAGAATACAACAGAATACAACAGAACAAGCAATGTAGTTCCACTGCCAAACATTTGACTTAGATAAACTGAAACAAAAGCACATTGTGCAACCAGTGTCATATTATGGGTAAATTATTCTTATGAACTGGTTCTTTTAAGTGAACACTGAGCAATCAGTGTAATTCAATTCCTGAATAAATAACTCTAATGAATTTGTTCTTTTGAATGAATCAAAAACATATAGCACAAACAGTGTCATTCCTTTCCAAACAAATGACTAATGAATCAGTTCTTTTAAATGAATCAAAAGGATAAAATGTAACCAATGTTGTTCCAGTCCCTCAAATGACTCAAATGAACTGTTTTGTGTGTGTGTGTGTACAGTGCAACCAGTGTCACTGTATCCCCCGCGAATTACTCTAAAGAACTTCTGCTTTTAAGTGAATCAAAAGCATACAGTGCAAGTAGTGTAATCCTGTCCTAAATAAATGAATCTAATTAATTTGTTCTTTTGAGTTAATAAAAAGCAAACAGTTTAACCGATGTAGTTCCACTCCCAAACAAATGACTCAGATATTCTGGTGTTCAAAGTGAATCAAAAGGGTAGTGTGCAACCAGTGCAAACCAAATCATTTTTTTTATTACTACAAAACAGTCAGAAAGACTGCAGGAAAGCAGGTTTGATGAATCAGTGGTCAGTAGGACTGGGTATCAAGGTACCGACCTAATTGCCTCGATACAACCGAATATCGAAAAAGGGACATTCTAAAACGCTTAACGTTAAAAATGCTTAACGTGGCTAACGCACCAAAAAATCTGTCAACCCAAATTTCTGTCAGACCTTTGTTTAGTAAAGTTAATCAATAAGTGACTTACATTTTAGACATAATATTGCTTATTTTTGCTGAATTCTGCCAACGACAAAAGTTCCGAACAAAGATCATAGCACTGTTTTGCGTCTCTGAGAAATGGATGGTGTTTACAAATTGAATGAATTATTCAGTGAACACTCATTACCAGAGTCAATTGCTTTGTTTCTGAATGAATCAGTAGTTTAAATTAATTAGTTGAATCTTAATGACTTTCTCATTAACAGTCACTACTGTCACCTACTGGCAGTTTTAATTTCACATTTTTCACGTTTTAATTATTTCAATTTCAGTATTCAACGTTTAAAAAAAACAAACAAACATTAGGCATTTTTTATGCATCTGTGGCTGCAGTTGCATTCATGTCCCCTCTAAGATACATAACCTGTGTAAATACATCTTAATGCTATTTCAGATGCCGATTCCAGAAATGTTTTTTTATGTTGGAATTAAAGACACTAAGTACCCGATGTAGTGCTAAAAATACAAAATGGAAGAAACATATAATAACACAATCTTGCTACTCAAGCTGTGTATTTTGCACTTACTTTTTCTTTCAATACTCAAGTACATTTAAGATTAAAAAATACTTTTTGTATTTAAGTAACACATTTTAACAAATATCACATTTAAGACTTTTAATGAAGTAATATTCTAAACGGTGACTTAAATTCTACCAAAGTCATTTTTGGGTAAGATATCTGTACATTTACTTGAGTATGGTTTTCAGGTACTTTCAGGTAAACCACTGAACCAGTGTCATTCAATTCCGTACAAAAACAACTGTTAATGTAACCTAATAGGAACTAGAATGGTTCCTTAGTGTAATTTGAATCAAAATATTTATTTCTTTAATATTCAATGTTTTCTTGTTCAAACCCCCTATACACTTGCCAATAGATTGATTCACTCTATATGGACCGTACACGACAACATTATCTATAAACATTCTGACAAGCATCCAAACACCCACACATTTAATGGTTGTACCTCAAACACACTCGCAGAAATACCTACAGAGAAAAGCAAACAGAGGCCCTGGAATGGATGACCATAACTTGCCCTTTACTATACAGGGCTTTAGGGAGGGTCTGGAAAATGGCTAGAGTGTCTTTTTCAACAGGCCAGAAGTGACTGGTTGTGGTCCAGGATATTCCCAATGAAAAAATAATAAGTCAAACAGTCTAAATGATTTACAGTAATATATTTACAGGAACACACAACAGCCTATACCTATGGTTTGTTAATGTACAATGGATGATTGCGGTTCTAGTCAACACCTCACAGTAGACACGCTACAGATCTCACGATGGATCATATTAAAAGTTGGAGGAGGACAGAATAGAGAAGTGCTGCTTTAACACTGTGTGTGATGAGGTTGTTAAGCTGTGGCAGGAGACAGAGAGAGAGAGAAACGCTGAGGCCTGCATCTACGCCTGTGCAACAGCTGTGTTTCATTTGGACTCAGGAAGTCGCTCAAAGAAAATTCCTTGACTTCTTTTTTCTTTTTTTTTTTTTCTCTGTACCTGCTATAAGACCCACTCACACTTGCCCAATGCAACACAACACTTGTGATGGAAATTTCCATGGCAACAAAAAGACATTTTCCACACTACACACAAAAAGCAGTCTTTGTTTGAGTTGATTTTTGGTTTGGTGCACATATAAAAGTGATTTTTCAATAGCTTTCGGATTTCCTACGGCCTCTTAAACAACATTTTCCCTAATTTTTTTTTAGGAGTACTGGGTTGCTGAATATACTATAATTGAACTATTTTGTACCACTACGCAGACTTGTCCTCCAAAAAACACACTTGAAAAATCATAAAAGATCTTCCAAGGGAGGTCTCAAGAAAGTATATAGAGGCCTTAAGCAGCCATTACAAACTAGTTTGCACATTTACAGTGGGTGACTGATTCATAATTATGTTTATTTAAGCCCTCCATAATGTCCAAACATTTAAGCAACAGTTAAAAATTTAGCTGAGAAGTGAACCCTTCTGGGTCCAATCAGAGTTCAGGCATTTCTGAAAAACAATTCTTTTGCCATTTGATAATAATTACAGCCTTATCTGCGTGATCTGAACGCAACAAATGTGCAAAAGCTATCGAAATAAAGTACTTCTTTTCATAATTTCATTTAAGCATTACCTCAACTGATTTCATGCTGGCTATTGTTTCGTGACTATACAAATGTGGAGGACATATCATGATTAAAAATGACAGATTGGCAGCCCTGAAAGCAAACGGTTTAACAAACATGATCAACTAGCAACAACAGACCCACTCAGTCTCTTAAGATGAAGAGCAAACAGAATCCTGCAGTATGTCATTCTGCTTTATTTCAACATAAGAAATCGATGAGTTTTGTCATGTTAAAAATATTCTGGATATCTATCTCTGTGTGACCACTGCCAACATCTGGAATCATCACTCACAGTTAGACGCAAATAAAACGCAATTTGCATGCAATTCCATTCAGTTGTGTAGCATCCGAATTTTGTGAATCTGGTGCACATCTCTGGATCCAATCATCATGCCCCCAGCGTCCCTCATTAAAAGCCCCCTCTCTGGAATGTTAACAAGTAAGCGCTCTAAAAAAGGGGTATAACTACAGAGACAAATTACTACACCATTATGTTTGTAAACCTCTGAACTGTACTGCTCCACACCACTAGCATGCAACAGTAACATTCTTTCCCCTTTTTTGACAGCAAACAGGTTTATAACACTTTAAATAGGCACAAGCATCTGGAGCTTATTACACAAAGGAGAAAAAAAAAGTCCAAGGATGCAAGAGAAAATTTGATACATCATCCCTTCATGCCAAGGACTGAAGAACAAACATCTAAAATGTCAGCTCAGTTTACGATTTAGATGCAAGAAAAACTTCTTTCCTCAAAGAACCCTTTATATTACTAGCTTCAACCTCATTTAAAAACACCACCATGGTACAGAAAGCGTGGTATATTTTAGCTTATGAATGGCTTGAATGTGCCACCAATCCTGTGTATCAGTGTGAAAGAGGTCTGGACCAATTAAAACAGCACAGCCCATTACGCTGGAGCATTTTGACTGAGCGAGATTGAATCTTCATGGAAAACTACACTGAGAAAAACCATGCACTCATGGATGGGCTACAGCGTGAAGCTTTTGTTTGCATGTTTACTTGTCTCAGCTCAAATATAATCAGACACATGCAGTTTTGATACAAACAAATCCACAGCAAGCGATTAAAAAATAGCCTTTAAGATTTCTGGATCCAACAGGTTTTTGTTTTTATGACATCAGCAACAAAATAAAGGCAGAAATAGGAATAAATCCTCTGTGGAGTTCAGAGAAAGGCAATAAAGTCTTTCCTAAGACATTGGCACAATCAGTGGGACACGTGTGGGCTGTTTTCAGCTCCACTTATTTCCTTATGTGATTAAGGCCATGTGCAGTTTTAGAAATCCAAAGAGACTCTTGAAAGAATGAGATGACATGGAGAAAGCGAAAACAACTCCGAGAACGGGATAACGGTCTTTTGAGATAAATTCAGCATGTTTGTGCTGCTTAGAATGGAGAAAAATAAGACAAGAAACACAAGCATATATGTTGAGCCCTGTATTGTTCAGTCATCTGCATTGTATTACTGTAGAAAGCACAAGCTAAAGAGGAAATCATAAAAAGGATGTATGGAAAATGTGTGGAGACAAAAACAGAGATAATTCACGGCCAGCCAGACAGGCAGATCCCACTCAGAATCTGAGACAGGAAATCAAAATCCGAGGCCAAGAGCCTCTGGCTAATGAGCTGAAAGAGAGATTCTGCTCTTGATATTGGTCTACTGCACTAAATAAATGCAAATACCTTTAAAACCATTCTTTTCCTGCTACATTTCCCAATGGTTTAAACAGTATTAAGCATATAACTTAACTTCATATAAAGTCATACATGACTGGGTTTTCATTTTCTTATGTAATGTAACATCTGTCTTGGTGATTGATGCAGAAAATTCTATAAAAACCATAGCAAGAAAACATTGGCTTTGCATGCAGAGTGTTGCAACTTTTTTTGGAGTGAAGTCGCACACGCTCACCTTGTTCTTATTCCAGCACACAATATGTTATTTTTATTGCTGTTATTTTTGATTGCACAATTTCAATGCAAAGCAGCTCTTTTAGTCTAGGTCTACATCTTGAAGAACATCTTTACTTTCCTTGAAAAGAAGTAACATTATAGTTGCAAACGTCTGGTGTTCGACCTCTTGAGTGTTCTCATTGCATTTAGTGGCTTAGTATTAAGTGGGATACAGCCTTTCTTTTCACTCGCAAACAAACCAAAATAAGCTACATTCATAATACACTGAGACAAGGAGATTTTTATTCTTTAAAAACATTGTTTTAGTTATTAGACTGTATCTGTATGTGTTTAGGCCATGCAGTCAGATTCTGCCATATCCACTGTAGTATTGACGTGAGTGTCAACCAATGCCAAATGAGTTTCAAATAAACCAGCCATATGGAGAGAGCTGAATAGTTTCACACTTATGTACACTATGGCATCTGGTTTCCTTAAAGTACAAACACATGTTTCATTATTAACCCGTAACATTACAAACATTAGGCCATAATGCCATTATATTTATAAGTGATCAAGATGAACAACTGAACTCATCTGTGCAGTGCACTCACCAGCAAAACATTTAAATAATCACAATCTCTGAGTACTAACTATCTGCATCACAGAGAAAAGCAGAAACACTGTGCCCAAAAATGTATGAAAATTGTAAATGAAAAAATTGTAAATGAGCAAAGCCACGTTCACACCAAGCATGAAAACGAAAAAGATAAAGTTCTAAAAAAAATAGTTTTTAATATTAATGAATAGCAGAGGCCACACCACAATGATAATGGCACAGAGAAACGATGCAGTGTTGCCAACTATTTCCACTGAAAAGTAGCTAAATGTTGCCAGATGACGTCACGTGCTAATTTGCATATCAGTGACATCATCACGTAGTATCTGACAAGCGTAAGCCCGTCATGTCTCTACTCTCTAAGGCGCCGTGTATTATATTATATTAAAACATTACATCATTACATCCGGATGCACAATAAATAGGTTCTTATTAACATATTACTTTGACTGATGACGTCATTGAGTAATCGCAACTCAAAACTACATCTTTATGCAGTATACAAAATAATTAATGTTTTCTCAAATTGACTGGCCATCTCAGCAAAAGCATTATTTGAAATATGTCCATTTAGATTTGTATGAAAAATACAGTTGACTATTTGTAAAAGTAATACAAGCACTTTTTGATAAGTATTTTTTATTTTTAAATATAACACTGATAATGAACAGTTAGATTCAGTCACAGCTTGTGTTCTTACTCTTTATAACTTGTGAAATTAACACATCTGTGAAAGTGACAACAATTATAGCACTACTGGAATTTATTGCTACCTAAAATACCAACAATTATACATGTTAACAAATATCAGTAAATGAACAGTTATGAAAAACAATTTGAGCTAGCAATTTAACTTGAATGTGATATGTGTGTGTTAAAAAATTGATAAAAGTAGCCAAAAGAATGTTAAAAAAGGCTAAATTTGTTGCTAGGTGCTATTTGAAAAATAAGTTGCTAGGGTAGTATGAAAAGTTGTTAAATCTAGCAACACTGAAACCATGTAGTTGCAATCATTTTCAAAGCGATTTTTTGAAGCTGATTAACAGCCAATTAGAATCAATCCTGCTATCACACGCTAGAGAATTTAAAGCGGCAGATGCGTCTGAGCTTATAATTAACAGACGCTATTGTTTGCTGGTGTGGAGGGAAAATGTAGTTATCATTTTCTTTACAGTTATTGTGCTTGGTGTGAACGGGCCTTAAAAAATTTAAAATACAAATACTGACAAGTGAGGTGCTAAAAATAAAACTATACCACATAAATAATATTAAAATAACACTGATCATAATAGAGACATGGAAAGTTCTAGGAAGTATGTTATAGTTTCATACGGCATCTGCATTCTTTATACATGCAATTAAAAATAATATAATTTTTAATTTACATTTTATTTGCTTAGCAGATGTCTTAATATAAATCCCAAATCGTCCTTTTAGAATTTAATTTTTTTGGTTAAAACCGAATGTATTTTACAGTACGGTGCATAGTACGTACTTAATTATGCAACATAAAGCAGAATTCAAACACAGTTAAACTTAACAGCCTCAAGGTTAAAACATTTACTTTAAAGAGAATCTAGAGGGACTTGTATAATGACCTCAGCGATAGAAATCATACTATGAAATAAAGGTTTGCTCAATCTTTTATAGTTCTGGTTTTATAAGGAACCAAGAGGAGAGCACACTGCTGGGACTAATGAAAAGAACACCTCCCACAAAGGTACTGTTGCCTGAACTGATTTTCAATACGGCTCATTGGTCTTGACAGTACTGTGATGTCATCTAGATGTATCCATGGAGATTCAAAACAGCCCCCTCATTCAGAACACTGTAATGTTCTGGAATCTGGCCCTGAACTTTCATGACACCGAAGGGGGGGGCGGCAGACCCTCTGACCAAGTGCAGATTATTTTTGGATCTGAATGAATGTGTTCATACCTCTCCTTAGAGACACTTGATCGAATGATAATTGAATTGTTATGTACATGTTTCTTTAATAAACATAGCAAGCAAGTGATAAGAGGGTGACCACAGACCAAAGTCATATTACACGCTGATTTACAATATGATTCTGATGTCAGCTAAAAATGATGACTTTCAGTGAAGAGGGATTTTTCATTTTCCTGTTTTCTGTGTGCATAATTATGGGGTGACATTGGTTTAATATCTGAAGTCTCGGAGGTATGATCTCATTTTGTCAAGAGGTTTGCCAAAAAACATGTTTGGCAACAAAAAGTCAAGAGAGACCCTTGAATACAGTAAATTACAGCACTAAAAAATGATCTTCCATGAAATAAATGGCACAGTTCAGAGTCAACAATTCCTTCATCCATATTCAAACAGAGCATAACACGTAACGCTTTCTTCTTCTTTCCTTTCTTAAAGAGACAGTTTATCCAAATATCTAAATTATGTAATTATGTACATGTGTCATTCCAAATCTGTATAATATTATTTGTTCAATTCAACACAAAAGTGGATTTTCCTACTTTTCTGTTCTGTCTTGCCATATAACAAAGAATTGCCAAGGACTGTCAAGCTCACAAACATGACAAAAACATAATTAAATGGACAGTTCACTCACCCTAACATTGTTGCAAACCTGTATACCTGTGTACCTGTCTATGTTTCGTTCTTATGTTGGACACAAAAGTAGATATTTGGAAGAACAGTTATTGGTCCCCATTGACTTCCATAGTAGGGAAACCATTAACTGTTTGCTTACCAGCATTCTTTAAAATGTGTAGGGACCTATAATGTCCAGTCGTAAAAACAGAATTCTGCATGTTCTGCATGTCTCAGCCACACATTTTAATTTACTACTGTAACACACATACGTAAGCGAGCATGACGCTCACAGTTTTTAGCCCCGATATACAAGTACATGAACATAACCTCTAGAACTGCTCAGAAAATCACTGAGTATTTTACACCAAACTGTTAAAATAAATGTGGGGTTCAACTTGAAGAAACTGTGACAGAAATAGTATAACTGTTAATAGTAAAATTATTATTATTAAAACATTCTTTTTTTCATTTGGAATTTAAGAAGATTTTTTTTTTCTTAAAAATCAAATGTTTGTTAATTTTTTTTATTGTAAAGCAATCTTTTTTTATGGTTAGCCTATGAAAAAAAAAAACCCATACCGGTTTGGAATGATGAGAGGATGGTAGATAGATTTGTGTAAGCAGTGTTATTTTAGCATTAATTACATACTATTATGGTATTTATTATTATTTTAAATTA
Organism: Enteromius thamalakanensis; assembly: GCA_032357475.1. NCBI lineage: Eukaryota > Metazoa > Chordata > Actinopteri > Cypriniformes > Cyprinidae > Enteromius > Enteromius thamalakanensis. The sequence goes on along the minus strand of JAUCMT010000047.1, from coordinate 11,418,429 downwards.
GTTTTTTGTAAGTTTTGGTGAAAAGTTATTGTTTATATTTAGTTTTAGTAATGGAACTTATTTTAAGTTAAAAGAACATGCCACTATTATTGAAAATAGCCTCATTTTCCAACAGTTGAGTTTAACCGCTTTCAAATCCATACAGACCAGACAGAGATCGACTGTATTTATTCGAAAACAGTAAAACTCAACTGTTTAACTCTAGGGGATGTGGAAAATTTGCCTATTTTCAAAAATAGTGGCATATTCTTTTAAAGTTTTTCATATATTGTTCATATTTCATTTAATTTTAGCTTTATTTCAAAAACAAAAAATATTTTACACTTAAAGGAGAAGTTCACTTTCCAAAAAACTTTTGCTGATAATTTACTCACCACCATGTCATCCTAGATGTCCA
>JAUCMT010000047.1:11379275-11403357 GCA_032357475.1 Enteromius thamalakanensis | reverse complement strand
TTTTGCATCTGAAACAGCTCAAACGTACAATTTAGTCTGGGACTAGCTTAAGCCTTGTCTGTGAAACTGGGGGAATGTCACATAAACTGCTTAATATATCCCATATTCCACCTTCTTAATCCCAGAAAGAAGCTTCTAGAGAACTGGGCCTCGATTCTTTGTGGAAGTATCTGGAACTTGGAAGCTAACATAAAAATGAATTAAATAATAAGATACCAATACAAACTGACCACACACAATAAAGAGTGACATAAACTGACTATAAGTGTCCTGAAGGTTATAAAACACTGAATTTCTTTGCAGGGGGAATTTTCAGTGAAGATGTAGTGCCCCTCAGTGGTTACTCACAGCTGTTACTGCTCCATCATTCTAACGATTAAGACCGACTTGGGACAAAAAAGATGTCTTATTATTGCCTATTGTAAATTATAAGGCCTATTTTATATTTGTAATTATTTTATGAAAGTCTCTAAAGCACCTACTTGCTTCCTAAACAGGTTTTGTTACTTCTTTGAAGTTGCTGAGGATGAGGGTGTGGATCTTCTCTCTGGTTTTCCTGGAGTCTCTGGGGGCCTGTGCCCCTGAAACTGCCCTGCCTCCGATATCAGCCAACGCTCTCAAACGTGAGTGCATCCTACAGCCGAAGAGATAAATATCATGACTATGTGCTTAAATTAATACACAAAATCAGTGAACAACCTAATGACATGTAGATGAGCTGAACCGTGATGGTGTTTCAGGCCTGTCTCTGGAAGGGGAGAAGCTGGTGGATCAGGAGGTCAGCAAAGCACTGTTTGGGATTAAACAAATGAAGGAGGTAATGGCCAGGAATGAAGAGAAACATGCAAACCTCATGAAGTCACTTAGGCACAGCGGGGAGAAGAAAAAGGTCAGTTAATATTCAGTGGAGTTCTTTGTCTTTCTACTTGTGGTAACCAAAAAAGTACATAAATGTAGTACTGTTTTGATATAAATGTTTGAAACTTACTTCTTGCACCATCAGGGGGCAGCAGAGATTGCACAGGACATAGAAAAGAAGCTGAATGAAGCCGAGCAGCAGTGTAAGGAGTCTCTAAAGTCTTCCTGGGATGAATGTCGACCTTGTCTTGAGGACACCTGTAAGAACTTCTATACCAACACCTGCCGTCGTGGATTTGCCACCTTCACCAACAAAGTATGACTTCTCCATCTTTTCTGTTCAAATGCTGTGTTTTGAAACTACTCGATATAAACTGAATCAAAATACCAAAGTTGCATCATGTATTTTCCAATTCTCCGCAGCTACAGAACTTCTTCCAAAGACTGAGCTATCGCTTCGGCCCTCGTGATACTCAGGAAGAGGTTGTGCTGAACCAGAGCGCAGAGAATCCTGACCTGGAGGTGGTGAGGATCGAGGACTCCTTCAGCAACCTGCTGACTAAAGTGGGAACCCTGGTCAACCGCAGTGCCGTGCTGGTCTCTCGCTTCCACCATGATCTGGACCAGGCCCTACGCAGGGCTCTCGGCCCTGAGCTTCAGGAGGATAAAGAGAGCGAGCTGGTGCTCAAGCCTGCCAATAAAGCTCTGGATTCTGCCTTTCTGGAGGGTGTGGGACTGGAGGATGTGCTGGAGTCCTTCTTTGACTTTGGAAGAAGTGTGTTGGAGGAGTTTGGGGCCGTAGTCACGCAAGCCTTCAGTGACATTCATGATGCTATGGAGAAGACAGAGGAGGATAAAAAAGGTGCTTTGTTCTGACTGTGTTCAGACAAAATAAAAATTTGGCAGCACTTTATTTTACACTGCTGTCCCTTGTTAAAGTAAATATTATAACCAAGTAATAACCCTGAACCTGCCTCTAAACATAATTCTACTCTATGTAGCTACCTTATATTAGAGTACTTAGCTAGGTAAGTACACACAAGTACACTTACCCCTGGTTTCACAGACTAATCCTAGACTAGGTTTAAGGGCCGTTTCAACTGAAAGAGACTTAACTGCAGTGTGCTCTTAAACAAAGTTATTGTGCGTTGGTGTGAACCCTAATATAGTTATCAATTTAGTTTGAACACTCTCTACATGTGTCCGTTTTCACTCCAGAGAGGAGAGTCTTCCCTCAGTTCCTGCAAAACAAGAGATTGTGCAGAGATCTGCGCAGACAGTCCTCCGAGTGCTGGCAGCTGCAGAGCAAGTGTGAGGCCTGCCAGGGAACCATGATTACCGGTCAGAATTAGCATTGCGAAGTTAAATGAACAGTTCAAATCCTGTCAACCTCAAGTTGTTTCAAACCTGAATTAAGAAACAATCCTGTGATTAGGATCCTGTTCATTCTGATCCATTAAAGAATAAGTCAGGCTGGTTAGTGAAGCTGATCCAACGAATTCACTCATAAGAACAAGCTGTTGTCCTTACCATCATATACAGGCCCCACAGCTTCTCATTCATTAGTGTTCCATGGAAGAACTCAAGTGATACAGGTTTGGAACAACATGAGATTGAGTAAAAAAGACAGAATTTAAATTGTTGGGTAAACTGTCCCTTTATCTATACCACTCTAAAAAGTGGTATAGATATGATCAAGCACTTATTGTTTGATTCACAGAATGCCCAAATGTAAGAGAACTGCACATCGAGTTGGATGAAGCCTCTCAGTTGTTGGAAGCGTCCAAGGAGCAGTATGAAGAGGTGCTGGGCATCGTGCAGCGTCACACTGATGACACCATCAGCTGGCTCAGCAACATGGCTTCTGACTTTGGTTGGGTGACTGAGCTCGCTAATAACAACACAACTCCTGAGAGCATCTTTAACATTGCCACGGTGAGCCACGACCAAGAAAATAATCACTGTACTACCTTTTTTTTGTGTCATACTGAGCTATTGTGGACATGTAGCATGATAGTAATTGTAATATGCTACATGGATATGGAAATTATTCAGCTGGTGGTAGAATTAGTAGAAAAATAAGATGTTAAATCTATTGATCCCAAAAAATAAGGTGGCTGCACAGACTGAGGAGGGCGACAACACCTCACCAGCAGACACTACAGTGGAAGTGAATATTCTCAACTCCCCCACTCTCACCCTGACCGTTCCTGCGGGTCTCAGGCTGCAGGATCCCGCCTTCATCCAGTATGTGGCACAGGAGGCTCTGGGCATGTACAAGCAGATGGCCAGGTGAGACACTTTCCAATTAGTCACATCATGAAACATGTCAGAAGAGTTCACACTCATCAGCACACAGTTTAATAATAAATGAGGGGAGCCAATGTGGTGCCATGCTTAAAAGTATTACAATTATTAACCATATCAAGCTTCATATTTGATACTTGAAGTTTTAAAGCTCTAAAACGTCAAACAATGACCAAGAACCGCTTGATCTTTGATTTCCATAAGATACATACGAATAAGTTTTATATTTTATTAGTTTTTCTCATTCGCTTTGGTGTATTTTCCAAATCATCCTTAATGTTTGCAAAGACGTAAGTGCATTTCTCAAAACTATTAATACAAACAGCACCACACAATGGATTTCCTGCAACTTACTCAAGATCTTTATTGTTTAAAAGTAAGAATTTATGTCAGTGAAGAAATTAATGACATTAAGAGAATGAAAATACCTTATCAATATCAATATAAGAGTCAGCTCTTTTAGTGTAACCTGATGTAAACTATAGGAACACTTTGGATGAGAGTTACTGTACTGAAATGCAGAAGGTTGCACTTCATGTCATGCATCCATTTCAAAAGTACAAATTGACACATTACTGTATTTGCAATATTGATTGAAAGAGAGCATGAAATTTAAGCTAAGGTCATGACTGACAACATTATCATACGTTATCAGAATTTGTAACTCCTGTCTTTATATATGCTTTCCAGACTATGGAAATTTGTAGAAAATATATTTGATAGTTTATGTCAACTAGATCAACAATTTTGCGTGTAATGATGTATATGATGAACTAATGACTACATGTTTTGAGGAGTAAGAATGCTGCACAGATAACTAGATTTTGAGCAACATGATATTAGCAGCTGAAAATGTAGGAAACCGCAGACAAATGTACATAATCAGTTGTACTGAAGCAGTCACAAATTGTCCAAATGAATGAGAAACTTTTATGATGTACACAAGTGACTAGATGATGTGGAGGTTGAACAAGCAGTTTCGATCATTTCCTTTCTGATCTGTGAAATGCTTCAAACTGACTGAGAAAAACTATTATTTCAAGATAATAATTTACCTTATTATCATTTGGACTGAAACGACTTCATTTCATACATTTTTCTATACATAATAAAAAGGAAAATGTTAATGTATAAATTATCATACAACAGGCTTTGGAGGAATGTTTGTTTGTTGATCTCTCAATCATCGTTCTCCCGTCTTGCGATGCGTTTGCTCCCAAAATTAAATACAGCACTGATCATAAAATGAAGTATAGATATATCATCTTACAAAGCCATAATATAGGGAGATGTGACAACTGATACTTTTGTGAATTTAGTTCTAAGTAGTCTGCTATACTGTTATAAGAGACTAACTGATTTACATTACAAGCTATCAGAATTAAACCTGACTTTAAATGGCAACAGCAGCACCAAACTGAAAAAGTCTGCTGTTTGTACCCCTGAATAAAACGTATAGATACATAGTCTTAACATACTATATAGCCATTAAAATTATATAGCCATTTTTCTTTATATATTCATAATGCCAGACACTAAAGGGTTAATATTTGAAAGCGATCTAAACTAACTAACATTAAAATGTGAAAAAAAAAGGTAGGTAGTGGATCTAATACTCACCTCTGACTAGTGTTCTTGTTCTTTTTTTATAGGCATGATGATGTATAATCTACAAATCATCAGTTTTCATCCCCAGCACTAACCAGGGTGCACTGGTACCATCCTATATCCTGTGCATTTAGTTATATTTTATGCATTGTGTTAAGTATAAAAGTCAAGTCACTGCAACTATTGTTATTTATTTATGGTCTTATCACGTGACCGGTTCCAGTTAGCTGCATTTCTAACTTGTCTTGTGTTAACGGACTTAAACATTAGTATGTCAGAAATGTACTTAAAGTATATTAAAACTACATATCACTGTGTGATTGTAAACAGGTATACCAATAACTCAAAAATAATAGTGCAAAACCTTTTCCTAGTTTATTACATTAGTTGGCTTTCACGCATTCAATCTGGGAAAAACTATAAAGCATTATAAATGTTTAATTTCATTCTTGAGCATGTTTCTATGGAACCTTGTTAATATACAAACGTAACTTAAAATAAAAAACTGAAATATTCCATGTTTTCATGTCTGACCAACACAAACACACAAGATTTACAAATAACCCACATGAGTTAAAAGCATTACGTAAAACTTTATTTTTACTGTACAAATTCTTCAGATTAGTAATCGTAACCATTGTTTCACAACAAACAACCTCATCTAACTCTGCAGCGGAGACCCTCACCTTACATTAGAGTATTTTCTTTCTTTTTTGACACAACGAACAAAAATCAATAACAGAGTTTTGCACAAACTTGCCTGTAGCCCTTGTAAAACAGGAGGTGGTGATGGAAGAAATGTGTAGTTGATGTCCTGGATACAGGAGGAGACTATAGTCCCTAGGACAAAGGGCTCACATACAGGAAAGAAAAAAGCAAGGCCTCTCTCTACATATGAAAAGCTACACGACAAAAGGGAGAAGAAACCAACAAATTAGCCCTCCAAAAGATCATCAATCTGATTCATCCCAAGTGCATTCAATTCCTTGTCATGGATGAAATGAACCCGTGACAGACAGTACATGACCAAACATTAAGACTAAATCTGTAATAGTGGTGCAAAAACTGTATGGCTGTATGATGATGATGATGTTTAATTTGTCCTCTCCATTAGACTTGTACCATTTTAACAGATCAAGGAAAATATCAATCATACTTTTATTTAAATGCGCTCAGGATGGAAGGCAAATTTGACTGACTCCATCAAACTTTGGTTGTTAAATGGTCTAAATTTGTAGTACCTGAATATTTCACAGTGACGCCTTTCCAACAGGAAATGTAGCAACTCCACCAGCAGCAAACGTGGTACATCGTGGAGTTAAAAAGGCTTTAGAATTCTGAATCCTGGTCAAAAACAAAGATCTGCGTGGAAATAATTTGAGCAAGTTCACATTCGTATGTCAAGATGAAAAAAAACATGGCTCTCTTGAAATATACCGAAACATTTACGTATGAAAGATCAATAAATCTCTGCGGTTCATTTATTGGAGTGTACACGAGAGAACAATGAATTGGTACCGAGACGTTGGCAACACTACAAATGAGTTGGCACGAAAAACACAAACCTGGCAGTGTGGCTGCTGATGTGCGTGAAAGAAAGCAACTCGGCCATTGCTGTTGTGATATTGCGACCCGTCGGGTCTCAACAGCAGCGTGAGGAACGATGTTTGGACTGGTCAGGTCTAGTGTTTTGTTAATCAAAGGTCTCTCTGCTTAATGACCCTCGAGACAAAAATACGATTTAGAATAATGACTTTATACTTGAAAATTAGCAGCTGGCTGAAATGGCGATCAGTCGTCAGAAATGTTTTGCCAAGGCTTTTCCAATATGAATCATCTCCCAGGATATGATTTCAAGCTCTCATAGAGATCGATTGAAACTGAAATGAAGGTACTTATTAAAAATCATGATCTGCTATAAAAGCGTTTTAGAGAAAAACTAATTCTGCCCCTGTAATCGATGTCTTAAACTCAAGCTCCCATACATTCAGAACAGCTAATGCCCTCACGCGTCTCATTCTCTCTGTCCTTCTTTGACTTTCACTTTACCGTCCCAGCAATGGCACTGGTAGCGCCAACCGATTCAACCACAGTTATTGGTCACTTTTAATAAACTACTCAAAATAAAAAAAAGGAAAAAGTAAAAATGTAAAAATAACAGACTAATTTTACAATAGGATTTAGTGTTCAGGTGAAAACAGAAAAGGGAAGGGAAAAACAAAAGAGATAAAGAAAAAGCTGATTTTGTGCAACTGTGAACCAGCCATCAGCACTAAGCTCATCGCTTGTTTCACAGCTCCCTCTGTCTGCAATGCAGGGAATCACCCTAGCAGAGCTCCGGGAGCGTGACGTGGTCCCGCTCCAAACCCGCTCATACACACACCCTCGTCAACTCCGCCACACACACATCCTCAGGCAGAGAACAGCCTGCATCTGCAGTGAAAGATACATTTTAGATGCGCTAAACGAGTTTTAAAGTTTGACTCATGGGGGGGGAGGATGAGAGAGAATGAAAGAAACAAAAACATCTTCTCTGTAAGGACAAGTGTGCAGGGGAGCTGTAGGGAGGAGGTGCCACAATGGGTTTGGGAACCGTCCCGGTGGCTTATTAGCACATGGTGGTAAGTCTCTGGGTCCCGTAGAAGGTCTCTACAGGTTGTCTCCGGGCTGGTACTGTGGCTCAGTGGCGGTGAAGTAGTCCTCCAGGAAGGACTGGATGTATTCGAAAGTGGGCCGCTCGTCTGGCTCCTTCTTCCAGCAGAGCCGCATCATTTCGTGCAGCGACTCCGGGCAGCCCTGAGGACACGGCATCCTGTAGCCCCGCTCCACCTGCTCCAACACCTCTCGGTTCACCATGCCTGAAAAACAGTTGATATACCGAGTCAGTTTGTGCAACCGCCCACTGTTCAGCAGCCAGACTGTCTCAGACAGGATTTGAGGGGTGTGTAATTACAGCGAACACTTCGCTTGGAACCCGCAGAGGACGGGAGCGTCGGGGACAGAGAGTCTGGTGCTACGTGAGAGGACAGGAAGTGTAAATCAGTGGGTTGACTGTATCCGAAAGCTCTCTCAGAGGAAGGATTCTTTATGCATGCGAGAAACACAAGAGTGACCTTTTTGAGCTCAGCCTACTTTCATTTACACTCTCTTGCATAATGACTCAAAACAATACCTCTTTATGGGTATAAACTGGAATCAATAAATCTTATGTTGTGTGGGAAGTTAAAAAGCTGCTGGACTTCCTGTTGTGACTTGGATGGAAATGCTTAAAGAAACAGTTCATCCAAATATTCTGTAATTAATTACTCACCCTCATGTCATTCCAAACCCGTAAGACCTTTGTTTATTGTCAGAACATAACTTTTGTTTTCTTTGCACACAAAAGGTATTCTTGTAGCTTTGTAAAATTAGGGTTGAACCCCTGATGTCACATGGACTATTTTAATGATGTCACTGCTACCTTTCTGGGCCTTGAACATGTCATTTGTGTTGCTGTCTATGTAGGGTCAGAAAGCTCTCAGGTTTCATCAAAAATATCTTAATTTCTGTTTGTGTGTCTTGAAGGTAATAAATAAACAATGGCAGAATTTTCATTTTTGGTGACCTATCCCTTTAAGACAAACATATTACAGATTAAAAACTTTATTTTGACTCAGGCATTTACACTATAAAATAATTTAAGCCTGTACAGACTTATAGTGCACACTAACATCCAAAGGGTATCTGCTCAAGGTTAAAATGCTGATAGTTTAAGGCTCTCCATTACTGGGGTTCAAACCTACAAGCTCTTGGCACCCAGCCCAGTACTTTAACCACTAAGCCACACTGCTGGCACTTGAGTGAAGTTGGCACATTAACCCAGCCTCTTCTAGGGCTCTGCATGCAAGCAGATGCCCATCAATAATGGACCGACTCTAATAGTGTACGACTGAATGATTGATGAAACCCTAACTGGGTTTGTGATGTGCAGCATCAGTGAGAGGCTTTAGGTAAGCACTACAAATGACAGACTGGGTCGTGTGAGGGACGGGTGCAGGAAGGGAACAGACAGATGGTGGTAAATAAGAACTGGTGCCCAATCAGTCCTTCATGCCCGCCTAAGCCAGATGGCTTCTTCGGAGTAGTAATAACACACCCAGCAGTCCCCCTCTGCTCCAGTAGGGGGCACAGTGGAATCAGCACCTCTCAGTTTAGAGATTTACCTAGCCGCAGGTCTGTTGGATCCCAACCCTGCTTGAACACACCTGCCTGTAATTGTTTTGAGTAAACCTGACGACCATGAGTGGCTGGTTCAGGTGTGTCTCACTGTTATCATTTACTCACCCCCATGTTATTCAAGCATTAAGATATTTTTTATGAAATCTGAGAAGTTTCGGTACTTCCTCTAAAAGGTCAAGGTCAGCAAAACTGACATCCAAATAGGTCATGAAGTTGTTGTAAAATTAATCTATGTGAAAAAAGTAGTTTAATCCCAGTCTTGTGAAGAAATAAATGCTTAATCGCAATAAATCTCATGTTCGCGTAATATATGTGTGAGTTCTGCTTATATTATAATGTATATATAAATACACACAAAAAATGCACACACACACACACACACACACACTTGGGCTTTCGAGTTAACCATATGTGATATGCTCATCGTTTACATGTAAATAAAGACCTAAATTAATGATGTTTATCATATAAAGTGATCATACCTCATTACAAGATTTGGATTAAACCACTTGATTCATATAGATTCACTTTATGATTTCTTTATGACCAGTTTTGGTTACATGCACTTTCAAAGCAGGAGCAGAAAACGCTTAGGTTTTATTAAAAATATACATTTTTCAGAGATTAAACAAAGTCTTAAGGGGTTAAACAACAAAACAGTGATTTCTTTTGTGTGATGTTGTCTTTTTGTGTATCTACAAAAAAAAAATCAATTTGCTGCTAAATCAAATGTAACATTTCTTACCTGGATATGGCACTCTGCCCTTGGTCACAAGCTCCGTCAGCAGGATACCAAAGGACCAGACGTCAGATTTGATGGTGAATCGGCCGTACAGTGCTGCTTCTGGTGCAGTCCACTTAATGGGAAACTTGGCTCCTGAAGGAACAATGGCACACATTCTCTAAATTACTGCAGTAGAGTCAATGGCTCTTACTTAAGCAAAGCAAATGTCAGCATTTTAAAACATCCTGTAAGCCTCCACATTACTTAATTCAATGGACCTGCATGGTAAAAAATGAAACTCATTTTATTTATTTGTTGCTGCCATTTCCACCGATTGATGTTGTGGTCATGGGTTCAGCACACAACAGGCCAGATTTGAACCTCTGTCTCTTGCACAAGCATTAAAGCTCAATGTGGCTGCAGTTTATGTGCTGCTCTAAAGTGTTGTGACAAGTCACAAGTCAGTCAATAATAACCAGTGAAGTGTCAAATGAGGGATCATGAGAAACTGAAAGACATTGATTCATTGATCTTTAAAGATCATTAGTGAAACATCTCCAAATGCAGTTACATACACAAAGCAATAGTTTGTAGATTGTAGTATGTGATGTACCATTTTCTTTACTGGCCAGAAGCCTTTGGGCACTTAAAGAGTCCCTGCAGGGAATAATCATATTTTACCATTTTTTGTAGGCAATGGCAAGTCAACATGCTCTACACAATCACAGTGCATTCTGGGAGATGATGGATTCAGACAGTAAGTGAGGTAATTATGCATGATTAGATGCTGATTGCCTTGTAATTTCCAGCACAACAGCTTTGTTGCCAATAGCAGCATTGTTGCAGACATAAGACAGTGAGTTACATATTTCACCGTGCATATTTTGTAACCATTTCCTTTTTACTCATATAAAAGGTTTCCATTTTCAAATAAACGTTTTGGTTTTATATTAATCATAAAATGAAATACATCATTTCCCTTAATTCTAAGTAAAATAAAAAGCACAGGAATAGAATATAATTAAAATATATATATATATATATATTCACTTTCCATTTACAGCCTGAGTGGAATATTAATAATATGATTTTTTTTTTGTACATTATTATAACATTAGAATGCACTGCTCACATAACGCACCACTGAACCGGAAAGAGAGGCTAAAAACCAGCTACATTCACTTAAAATTCCCTTAGTCGGGTGGCAGTACGTGACTAGAATTTAATTAGCATAATTATGATTTATTTCTAATATCATATAAAGCATGACCAGGCAATTAAGTAATTACCTCTTCAGACCTAATTATCGAATGTGTTAATATTGCGTTTCCATCCACATACCTTGTCTAGCAGTGTATTCGTTGTCTTCAATAAGTCTAGCAAGGCCAAAGTCTGCAATTTTGCAGACCAGATTGTCTCCCACCAGAATGTTAGCAGCCCTCAGGTCTCTGTGGATGTAGTTCATCCTCTCGATGAAGGCCATGCCATCTGCAATCTAGACAAGATGACAGGAAATCAAGCCTTATAAAAGCCAGCATGGCAGATCCAGTCATGAAAGTCCTATATTAAGAGAGCTGAAATGCTGCATTTATGGGTTCAGATGAGGTGGCACATGATCGAAGTTTCAATGCTTAAAAAGCTTTGGTTTAACCAACACTCAAATAGCTGCGTATGGGCAAAATCTATAAAGCAAGCTAACAGGTTGCTAAACACAATCTTAAAAGAAAAAAAACCCTCCAGAAAACAGGAATCCTTAAGGAATGCAACAAACAATCTGAGACAGCAAAACTGTCCAAAAGGGTTTCATAAGCATCGTCTCACAAGTTGAGATGTGAGAAAGAGACTGAAGCCTCAGCCAAGCAATGCGGCAGTGGAGCCCAGGGAGCCAAGAGAGAGAAAGAGAGGGAGAAAGAGACTGCGCACAGGAGGAAGGAAGAACGTGAGACAGCAACAGCAAGCTTTTTAAGCGAACAGAGCAGAATTGAGTAGACACATTAAAGTGAAGTGGCCCCACAGGAGTGGTGGTTAAGTGCTCCAGGCATTAGGCGGGAAATGAGGATCATAGTGGCTGGGAGAGACACACAGGCAGCAGGATGTCATATCAGATATTAAATAAATATGACAGCCAGACGGAGGCTGAAAAAGAAACCTTGCTGCTCTGGGAGATGCCACTCGTCCAGGTTCACGGTGACATGTTTCTGCTAATGATTGGGCAGCTGTGTGTTACTGCATGTGGAAAAGAAAAATAAAGCTGGCTGGTTGAAACAGTGGACAGTGGTTGGGTTTTTCTCTTACCTGGGCAGCCATGTCTACCAGCTGAGGCAGTTTGAGGTACTTGCCCTCGCCCTCTTTCAAGAAGTCCAGCAAACTCCCTAAAAGACAGAGGGACAAAGTGAAACAGATCAAAAACAGGATATCTTCATCCGTTCATCCATCCAAGCTTATAAACAAACAGAAGAAGAAATAAAGGAATCAGACAACAGTGCAAGCTACCTTTGCCCATGTATTCAGTAACAATGTAAATTGGCTCCTCAGACACAACAGCATACAGGGGCACCAGCTTGTCATGCCGAAGCTTCTTCATGATCTGGGCCTCCTGCAAAAAGGCTTCTGGAGACATGGTGCCCGGCTTCAGTGTCTTTATGGCTACTTTAGTCGTGCCATTCCATGTACCTAGGAGACAAATGAAAGAATTAATAAAATGAGTGCAAAAGAAAGCATTGAGAGTGTTTTTCCACAAATCAGAATTTGAAAACCTCCACTGGATTCAGCCTTTATCTTCAGAAACATTTCTAGACTACAATTCATAGACTAAAAGATTTCTACTAGCTATGCCAAAAACATTGTGTGCAGTCCAGGAACTAACTTAGGGGGAGAAAAAAAAAACCCAAACTGATGTGAAATGTTTAAAATGATAGAAAATGTCGAGGAAAAGCGATGTTTATAAGCAGCTTTGTGATACTATTATCAGCTGTATCATTATTCTGACAGCACCCATTCACTGTAGTGGAGCCATTGAGCAAGTGATGTAATGCTTATTTTCTCCAGACTGGTTTTGAGGAAGAAACAAACCTATACATTTGGATGGCCTGAGGGGGAGTAAATTTTTACGAAATTATTATTTTTAAGGTAACCTATCCCTTTAAGAATTCTTACTAAACAGGTGAACAATGTTACTTTGCCAGTCCAGGACAGACAGTTTTGTGAAGCCCATTTAAACTGCAATGACACAGATTGCCAGCAGATGACAAATCAGTTGTGTGGGACCTATTGTGCATATTGAAACAAACATACACACAACAAGTGAAATTCCAGACATTGCTTTCTGTAATGTGGCAAGCTGGGGCTTGCAGCGAGATCAGGCTTTAAGAGCAGTGATGAAAGAAAGGATCTTAAACACCCACTTTCACATCTTTGTTTAGTAAGAACACACTTAAGTACTGTGGTGCATTTGCGAAAACAGCAGATATAAACGTGAGAGTGGGGTATAATGTGTTATCTAGTAATTTGTGTATTATTTTTGTCAAGTAACCATGCATTTAGTCATAAATTTGTAACAGAAGCATTTCTGACAAAATGTTAGCTGTGGGGTATAGATGCTTTGAGGAATGGGTTTGAGTGCATTCTATGCATATTTATCTTACCCATCCAGACCTCTCCGAAGCAGCCCTGACCCAACTTGAGCTCCAGACGCAGTGACTCTCGAGGGATTTCCCATGCATCTTTAGCCAGACCTTGAGTCTGGGGCTTCACCGTCGGACACACTGTGGTCAGTCGGTAGCAAAGCCCATCTGCATGCTCTATATACACACACACAGGAGTAATATTAGTGTTAATAAATATAAATGCTATGTGTATGGGACTAGTATTTCCTGAAATTACACTTGTAACAGCCATATGTGGACGACAGACACCACCTTAATAAAAACAACTGAATCTCAATCCCATCTAGATCAGTACATAACGCCCTATCTTAATAACTCTAACACAAACAAATATTGTAAGAAGAATAGTATAGTGGATGAGAAAGACATTGAGGAAAATGAACAGATGCAGTTCTAATTAAACAAGGCGTGTGACATTTTTACAGATTTCATACAATAGTGAGACTATAAAAGAACAAGGCTACAAAATGACCTAGGTAAGGGCAAAAGTCATTAATTCAGCACTTTTCTAACTATAAAGCACATTAATCACTGTCTCTCAAACAAACGATTAAAATCTTTTCGAAGCAGGTCACACAGAGAGAGCCAGACAAGGACCGATGGCCTTTCATTAAGCCTTGACATTCTTCAGATAAGATGAATCTGAACAGCAAATTTGTTTCTTTCACTGGCCCTCAGTTGTGTGACATGTCACAGAAAACAAATCCACCTATTAGTGGCAATTGAAACATGTCATTTCAAAATCATAGAGATGATCGTTGTAAGATGTTTTACCAACTTTACTATGGGGATTAAATCAACATCAACATGATCGTAAAGAGCATCATGCGATCCTGAAGACTGGCGTAATGACTAGAGATATAGATCTGTCCATCTCTCCGTCCATCCATCGTTAAATGTTTTAAAAATCATGCAGGTGATGATTAGTCGTTTACATGATTTTATAGGAGCGTAATTAAATAAACTAATAAAATTAATAAAAATTACATTATTTTTTAATTGTTCATCAATTATTTTAAACTGTAAAATTACTATTTCTCATCATTATACATTACCATGTTCTATTTGATAATGTTCAGTGCTTTGCTACAATCTGTATTGTTTAAAGCGCTATATAAATAAAAGTGACTTGACTTGTTTAACTGTAGTTCACACACAAAGAAAGCTAAATGGTTTAAAGATCCTCCAAATGGAGTGCAACAATTTAAGCCTTTTTAAAATCAAGTATATTAAACTCTTTCACACTTAACTCTGGAAACCTTTTTTTAAAAAGAACCCGTCTTTGTACACAGTGCTTTGTTAAACAGGAACAAAATAGGTACACCTTGCTTTACTGTAAATGTTTGCTTGCAGGTCCATAAAATCAGTCATACAGCCATACATTGTTCTTAGACAATGAGTGTAGCGGAAAACGCCAAACCCTTTGATTAGAAACGTGTCTCCATACTTTCACCATGTAGTTTATGTCAGGTGATCCTGCTTTGAGAGTTTAACCGCTGAGGTAAACATAACATTGGGTTGACGGCTTGACAAAAACCACAGTTAAGAGAAGCTGATGGTTTTTCTTTGTGGGGCCTGACGTCAGCTACAACAACGCTGTGGCAGGACGTAACGTCTCATGAGATCAAAGAGGTGTCCATGTCAAAAGCCCTCTCAGACATTCTTCTGTGAAAACTAGGCCAAGATTAACTGACAGTCTGAGTGAACAAGGACACGTTACTAGCAGCAGATGTCAGGCACCTGTTAGTGCTAGTCACAGTGAGACCCCAAAGCTTCAAATCACCACCCTGCCATCTCCACACGACTGCTATTCAGGGCTTCTGTCCATTTGAACTGAAATGAGATACAAGAAACTATATTGCTTGAACTATGTGCTAACCTGTGTAATGCTTCACCAGTTTCTGTAGAGTGTCAAACTGAGCTCTTGTGGTGATGTAATAGCCTCCATTGTCAAGCTTTCGGATTTTGTAGTGTTTCACGTTGTCTCCCTTCATCTCATCCCAGTCCCGTATAGAGAGAGAGTAAGCCCCTGCCAGGAGGAGAGGAGGGAATGGATTAAAAATATTTCTGCTTTGGTTTGTTTTTGAGCACAAGTGATGTACACTTCTTAAGAAGACAGTGATTCACGTACCTTTTGTAGTCTCGCTTTCTCGGACCAAAAAAGTTCCCCGTTGGTTTCCGGGAACCAGCAGCAGTCGCTCAGCGTCTTTACGACCCATTTTGCCAAAGTACCATCTGTGAGATAAAAATAAAGAAAAATAAACACTTGTCCAGTGACGGTAAAGCTTGAGGAACATGCAAAAGGCAGTCTGCAGAAAACTTGACTAGCATAAACAAAAAAAAAGACAGCAAGACGAATGTAAGGGGAAAATTTTTTTTCTGAGCTCTAGTCATAAAAGAGAAAAGAATAAAAACACCATGCTACCGTTTAAAAGTTTTGGGTTGGTATAACGTTTAAGTCTCGTATGCTAATCTCAAATATAATATTACAGTTTTCTAATTTATTCCTGTGATTGCAAATCAGAATTTTCAGCAGACATTATTCTAGTCATTATTGTATGACAGTTCTGAAATATTTATAATATGCTGATTTGGTGCTCAATAAATATTGTTTTATCATTAAATGCTGACATTTTACTTAATATGTTTGTAGAAATTAAGTGTTTTTTCAGGATTCTCTCATGAAAAAGTTCAATTAATAAAAAATAAGAAATAGATCAAATAATTTGATTACAAATAAATAAATAAAATGTAACAGGTTCCAAATTTTTGAACAGACGTGTATCTTAAAGTGCATCTATGAAGGAATTTCAAAGTAGCTTTCATCTTGATATATTTACACAGTGAAGAACGATATATATTCAAGTTTATTCCATTTAAAGAACCAATACAATGCATATTTGCTATGTTGTGTATGAAAAAATACCACATACTACATTTAAAGGACATTTTATTTAAGTCAAAAACTGAAAATAACACTGGTTAAAAGATTTACAGTATAAAATATAGTGAACAATTAAATCAAATGCATGTATAAAACAGTATAACAGAAACCCTGAGGAAAATTGCAAGAGCAACATGTGTTAGTGAGAGAAGCAGTAATAGAGACACAGACAAAGTTTGTATCTAAAAAAATAGTCTCTTGTCTCGAAGTCACGCGTTTGTTGGTGTGTTTGTCAGCACCAGCGCTCTGGGCGTATGTGTGACCGGCCATCACGCTCTCTTAATTACAGCGTGAAGGGATGAGATGATTGGATAAGCACAGGAGGAGAGGAGTTACTTACTCTTCCGCTTGGATGGAGTCTGCAGGGGCCACGTAATTGCTGGGAATGTAGCCCTTCTGCCCTGTGTTGATGGAGCGAGCCTCCCACCAGTCTCCCTCTCTGTGGGTCGAAGCAAGAGACACAACCCAACAATCAGGTTCACATCCTTCGTCACAAACTAAAAAAAAATAAATCAGCAACAAGCGTCTGCAGGCTGTGTTATCAACCAAGTAAAAACGCAGGAAGGCTAAGGAATTTAAGGTTTATGATTAAAACGCCAGGGTCATTAGAGAGGGAAACATTTTAACTGTGAGCGTTTACTGAAAGCTAAACCTGGCTGGTGGATGAACAGATGGCCCATTATGGAAACGCACTAACCCTGACAATGAATTTGGAATACAATGATGGATTAAGAAAAAAAATCCTGCCAAATTTAATTCCTGTAGCTGGATTATTTTCCATATATATTTACATACACTCAAAATATATTGCCCTGCGATGGATATGGCCATACGAGCAAAACTGAGGAACTCACGTGTTGTTGATGATCTGAAACCTATCCCCTTTCTTGAAGGAGAGGTCATCTGATGTCCTGGCTTCATAATCATATAAGGCCACGAAGAAAGTTACACCGCCTGCAAGAAAAATCTATTTGGTTTGTGTGAAGATGCAAATCACAGGCTCAGACAAGCAATAGTACCCTAATAGCTAGTTAGCTGCTCCCAAGTAACTTCATTTTTCATTTGAAAATGCTGCATCAGATGCTATTTCAGCCACATAATAGAGTTTAGTTAAGCATTTATAGACATGCTGAATGACGCGTCCATTGATTTTTGTTCCCGGCTCGGTCGCTTCTGTAGTCCGTTATCATTAGCCGGCTCGCTCTTTGTCTTCACTACATCAACAATGGGACTTTCACCCGCATGGTTTATGGATGGCCCACTAGAAAGAAGGCAGAGCCGAGATGGTTTTGAGCGGAAGGACAAAAGGAGCGGGTTGGATTAAACCTAAGCAGGCCCCCGAGACCAGATTATCCATTAGTGAAGAACAGAGGCCGACCCACTGATTACATCTGCTATGCCACACACAGATCTGCCAAGTCAAGAAGTCTAACGGGTATGACGTGTGCAAGGGTGCTGGCGTTTCTTCTGCTTGGCTATTAAATTGGATCAGGTTTAAAACTGTCGACTATGTGTTGACGATGAATAATTAGGGTTGCTACAATAGCAAAACTGAAGTAGTTGATAATGCTACCACTTTCTCAACAGCAGAAACTTCTCTGTAGCAACTAAACAACACAGAAACTGCAATAATAAATGTACACAAATATACATTACGTTTATTTGTTCATGCGAGCATTATAAATGCAACAATATATTAAATACACATTTAAGTATTGAGTTATATTAAATAAATACATATACTTACTATATGGTTAGGATTATGGTTTGTCTTGGGTTACTAGCATGTAATTATGCATAATTTATTGCTATTATAATAGCAAATACATGTAAGAAGGACACCATAAAACAAAGTTGTTACCACACACCCATATACATACATACGTGTAATATATACACACACACACACACACACAGTATATACCTACACACAGTGCCCTCCACTGATATTGGCACCCTTGGTAAATCTGAGCAAAGGTGATCTTTGATCTTTCATTCAATTCTAACCTACCATTGAAACAAAACAATTGAAAATAGGCAGACATTCTTGCGATTAAATAAATGTTTTTCTTCAATATATGTTAGACACAATTATTGACACCTATAGAATTTTTTTTTTAAGTAAAATATCTATTCCACTTCATATTCACAATTTTGAGCCCTCCAGGGTGATTATGGACATGAAATTACCCAGCAATGGTTTCTTGTTTCACAGAAATATTAAAAGGAGGGAAAACCAAGCCCAAATTCCTTAATCATCAACACAATGAGTAAAATATATATATATTTATGATGTGCAGCAAAAGATAAATTAAGCTTCACTAATTAGTGAAGTGGCTTTAAGAAAATTTCCAATTAACATAAAATGTTATGAAGCTGCCTGGAAGAGGACGTGTGTCTATATCATCCTAATACATGGCGAGGTGTAGAGTTTGAGTGGCTAAAGACTCTTCAAAGATCACAGCTGGAGAATTGCAGAAAATAGTTTTTAAAACCTTTAAAAAAAAACAACCCCTACGTCATGTTGTTTAGGGGGGTTTAAAGAACTCATTCAAAATCTACAGCATGTTCAGTTATCAGACAGGACTGGAACTACAAATGGGACTGGCTAAAAAAAAAAAAAAACTAAAAAAACTAACTTTTTTGCAGCAATCACTCAAGATGGGTTTTGTGAACACAGGGATAAAAAGTACTCCATGTTTACAATGAAGTACACTGCTGCATTTTTGATGTTGTGGGCCTATATTTCTGCTCTTGTTTAGACACATGGCATCATGGATTCTATCAAATACCAACAGATAACAAATCTAAAACTGACTGAATCTGTTAGAAATCTTATAATGGGCCATGGTTGGGTTTTCCACTGGGACAATAATCCAAACAAAACATCAAAATAAACACAAGAATTAGTCACTGAGCACAAAATGAAGCTTCTGCCCGGTCCTCTCGCCTGAACCCTGCAGAAAGGAGCGAGGTGAACTAAAGAGGAGAAGCACCATCATGGGGCTGGTATTCTGAAGGATCTGGAGAGTTTCTCTTATCAGGTGTTTTCCAAACTCTTCAGGCATTACAGGAGAAAACTCAGAGCTGTTATCTTGGGAAAAGGATGTAGCAATAATTGGGTGTCAATAATTGTGGCTAACATGTATTGAAGAAAAATATTTATTTCGTCATAAGTTTTTCTCCCTATTTTCAATTCTTTTACTCAATGATAGGTTAGAATTTTGTAAATGAAAGATCAAAAAGATAAACAATGCAGATTTATTTTTAAAATTAACCTTTGCTCAGATTTACCAAGGGTGCCAATATTAGTGGAGGGCACTGTGTATATTATATATTCGCACATATACATATATATATACACATCTACATACATACGTGTGTGTGTGTGTGTGTGTGTGTGTATATATACACACACACACATACGTATGTATGTGCAAGAATGTATGCATAAGTATTTCTCATTATTACATTTTTTCCCCAAGTAATAAAGTCAACAGGCAGCAATAAACAACAAAATAACAGCAACCAGCAGTTTTCGCATTTATTTGGTCAACAATGTTGATCAATATCAACATAAAAGATAAGATCACAGACCCATAATAAATTAACCACAAATTCAATGTTTATATTCATTTACCGCCAAGGCAGGCAAGTCAATCTGGTTGAGGCAATAAACTCAGAATACTTTTTATTGCTGGTATTGTAGAAAGACTGGCTGCATTTTGTGTTAGTACTGACATTTGGCATTCATGGATTATAACATTTTCTGAAAAAGGCTTCAAAGATGCCAAAAAGAATACATTTTACGTAGGTGTCCTGGATGTACAGAGTACTTTCTTCTATCCACTCACAGACATTGAAAAGATTTTAAAAAACACTTTGGACTTTCCCTAGAGACAATTTCCATCAGGCCACACTGGATTTAGCATTTAAGTAAAGGCTATCAGATCAAATGTTGCCTGAAAAAGCAGATTCGTGAACAGCACTTGCCTTGTGACAAGACATGATGTGATAATTACACTATTTATAACTCTACAGAATAAAAACTGTGCCGTTCACAGGGTACACACAAAGATATAATTATTTGGCTTTTCTTCTCTAGACACACATCCCTTTTATACCCAGCCTCTTGGAGTTAGGGAGAGACAGACTTGGTATCAAGAGATCGCTTCACAGCACTGCCTGAAGCAGAACAGAAAAATTACCACTGAACAAAGAGGAATAAATCTCATTAGTTCCCCTCGCATTTATTAGGCCTACTACAATTGTAGTTTGTAATTCTAATTTCATGAAACATACTGGATTTATTGTTTAAGCGGCCTAATTTACATAACATCTGGCCTCCATGAACTTTGTCTAATCAAAAAATGTGTTTACATACGCAAAACACCAAATATAACCTTTATCCTCATGATGACCCTGAAATACTGAATCAGCTAGGAAGCTAAAGATGCCATGTTTCATTTGACAACTATGTATGCATATTGAATACTGGGTAGATTACATGTAAATTGTAGGCCGTTACTGATTACATAATGAAAATTGTACTTAGGTTACTCATTTTATGTAATGTATTCTGACTATTTTTATTTTTTTTTTAGATTAGTTTTAGATTTGTTTTAATATAACTTCCCTTTAAACGTCTTTTTTAGATTTTCAAAAACCTTTTGTGTGATTTATTAGCTTCTTTGACCTCAATTTAGGTCCCCACCATGACACGACTCACCATGTATTCAGGTTCAAGTCCCCACCAGAATAGAAAAACAGGTACACACACACACACACACAAATTAGATCAGGTAATAAATAAGTATCCTTCACATATTTTGTATAGAGCTGTAGGGCTCACAAAACCTGGAATGGGGAAATGCCAAGATCCATGAGGCCAGATCTGGTATCAGACATCTGATATGGTTTCTTAGGAATTCTTGTTTACTTAGACAAAGCTACTTCTCAGAGGTACAGGCAGAGCTCTTATCACTCATCCACTCACCTGTGACGGCACCGGGGAAGGGATTGCTCACAGCAACAGTGGAGAAGGAAGAGGAGGAAGCTCCACCGAAGGGTGTGATGATGGAGGAGGAGCCACCAAACGGGGTTAGCCCAGTTGTGCGGCTGTTGTAGTTGTTGGCGGGGCCTTTCAGGGCCGGCGACTGGCCTATCTGAGTGGGGTCTGGTCCGTAGAGACCCATGTGTGACCCAGGGGTGGGATTGGTGGGATCTGGTCGGTACTTCTGTGTAGGACCCTTGTCCTCTTTACTCTTGACACAGCCCATAGTCAAGCCTGTGAAGAGAAGGTAATATTAACCAGCTCTAATGGAATTTGTGCAAAAGGAATGCAATCTTGGCTTATCATAAGAATTGCAACAATTCACGGCTACAATCAAAATTCTATAAAACACGTCACGTCACACTGTTGAGATTTCCTGTGAGAGGCTCTATGACACAATGGACCCTTTCATAAACTGATGTGATGACCTGATCATTAAGAAACATTTCATATTATCAATGTTTCGCTTTTTTGATGCTTTTTTAAAAGATTCTATGATGAGAAAAGAATTTATAAGAAATAGTGCTGCTGCAACAACTAATCAATAAAATTGATTTCTATAAGAGCAGTACGAGGACTTAAAAGGAGCTATGAATGAATAAAATTACTGTTCCCAACTTTGGCACACGGACAAAGAAGCAAAAAAAACAAAAAACAAATAAAAGATGAATACATTTTTAAAAATGGCCTAAAAAAGGTGTCAACCAAGGAACATGTTTTTTTTTTTTTACTATCAAGGAAACCTTAAATCAGACCTCGGCATAAGCATCTGCTTCCTGTTACCAGCCAAATCAAAACAGCTTTCAACAGATTTGCCGTCATTCCACAGCAATGCACATGTCAGAGTTAATCAAACGGGCGCCTTTTGAGCAGTGCTGGGACACCGATCCACGTCCCCAACAACCCACACAAAAGTGTCAAGATGTGTTGACTGCTCCGTGTGGTCAATGTGATAGGAGGGCTTTACCCTCGCAGGCAGAGCTCCAGTGAGATGACAGTATAATCTCCAGACGCCCCGGTCCTGCTTGCGTTTCTGCCAGGCCTCTTTGTCTGGGCTACACTCGGCACACATGTGCAGGGGAATGAGGAATGCGTGGCCTTGAAGGAACAGGTGGCCCTGAGAGGAGAGTTACAAGACACAGCAGGGCCACGGCAAAGAGAAACAGATGACGACAGACAAGATATAGAGTGCAATAGACTTCCATAAGGGATTTTTTTCTTTCTAAACTGCAAGGTTGTTGATCTGTAGGACCCTGTGATTCCACAATGTGGAAAACAAAAAAGTTTTGGATGGATAAATCAAAAGTAGGTCAACACACTTGAATAATATTCAAAATGTGATATGGGCTAGTGTCTGTAAATATTAAGCCTTATAGAAGACTACTTAAATATAAATATTGCACATTCTGTGTCTCTCTCTGTGAATGAACGGTGCAGACATGCAGTTTTGTTTACTATATATTGAAGCGTGCGTGACACTAGGGGTGGGCGATATGGCGATTTTTGATCATGGACGATAAATTCCTTCACAAACTGCTTTTTAAGGGAATATCATAGTATTGTGCTATTTTGATCATTTCCGTCCTAATATGCTGTACAACGCGGCATACATTCACATCAGTGTTAACTCAACGGTAGGATTACACTCACTGGACACTGCACTTATTCACAGTCACAAAAGTACATTATACATTTTTAAGTCTTGCCGATTAAACATTTCATATGTCTGCTGTCCGGATGCACTTTTCAAGCGTGTACACCTGAAGCACCCGCACTAATAGTCCTGTCAAATAGAGCCTAATTACTGAACTAAGATAAGAACTATGATTATTACATGTGATTGTAGTAATACTGTCATAAACATACAAATGATGTGTATAGTGTTTTATATTTCATGTTTGTTAATTCAGTACTGCTGAATACAACTACTCTTCCTGAAAAATAAAAGCACTGTTTGTTTTATTTGTAATGTGTATCTATCTAAATAAAGATAAAATGATGATTTTTATCTTTGCTCATTTTGACCTAAATATCTGCCCTTTTTTTTTATACTTTGTTACTTTGAAAGGCTTTGTTTTTACACAAAAGGGAAAATTAGTTTGTCTGTACTGCTCAGACAACTTAGTAAAAATAGTAAATGGTAAAACAAAGAATCATGATAAAATCCTGATATTTAAAATAAATAAATAAAATCATAATGTGATATTTTTGGGCAAGTATTATATAAAAAAAATAACAAAAAAACAAAACTCATTACAGTGCAGGGCTACAGTATTATAAATCTACCAAATGAATCTGTTCCTTTCATCTTTTCTGCACTCTGTCGTTTATGATGAAGAGATTTTTCAGCGCTGAAATTAAAATGTCTCTGATTTGCCGTTGCATTCAAAAGCTCAACAGAAACATGTAATTGCTTCTCAAACTGCTGCAAAAAACTGTGAAAAATTATTTGATGCAATGTGCACAGCCGTAAATATAATTCTGCAAATTGGCTCATTAATTTAATGTTTAATTTTAATCATGATAGATTTAACTTGCAGGAACAATTTTTGGTTCATGGCTAGTAACTCTTAATTCTCAAGAGAAATAAAAATCCCTCTGCTCAATCATAGTTTTGAGTGCATAGATCAGATTTATTAAAGTGCCCCTATTATGCCATTTTAAGGGTTGCTAATATTGTTTAACAAGTCTCTTAAAACAGGTTT
>JAUCMT010000047.1:11363239-11378906 GCA_032357475.1 Enteromius thamalakanensis | reverse complement strand
TGTTCACATACAGCTACATGACACACTGCATGAACAATAATTTTTGAAAAAGCATAATAGGGGCACTTTAAATAAAAGCTCCGCACTTGCTGTTTCTTCTTATTAAACTGTAGTTTTTTTTTTCCCTTAACAGAGCAATCAACGATATTCCTGCAACAAGCCTTCTTCAGTGAATCATATCATGATCTAACTCTTTAAAAAACCCTATGGGCAATTTAATTACATAACCAAGGCTACCAAAAAAAGTGGTTACTGTTGAACTTTATAGAAAGTATTTCAGGGTTTGGAAACTGAAGCACTGAAGAGTGGCTGAGTTGGACTATTTGAGTGTGAGCTCTAGTGCTTGAAGTGGACTGAACATGTCCCGACACGTGAACGGTTTCCACCCCCTTGACCCTGTGAGAAAACATCTAGAAAGGTGTCATCTCCTCAGGACAGGATTAGCCAATGACGAGTGCTTGTAAACACGCCAGCATGGGCTTTAATCAATCCCAGCTCTGAGAAGCGTTGGACAGGAAGTAACTGGAGAAAGATCTGACCTCTGATGGAGACACATAAAGCTCAGCACTACATCATCTGCTTATAATACCCATAATGTAATTTCAAAGACTGGGCCTAAGGGGACTGCAGCATCCTTTTAATGAGAAGAACTCTGATAAACTCCTGAGAAATGGGCTTCAATCAATTCAACCTTGCTAGAATCTTCAAGCCTACGAATAGTTTCATCGAACATACACTGAAAGCAAGAGACATGATGCCAGCACAAATACACTGCACCCATTATAATTACAACAGTGACATCACAAGCCTGCAGCGGACACCATTTGTGGAGCATGACGGGAGTGATTTAGTTTTGTATCATCACTCTGTGCCATTTGCTCTAAATGTGGACACAGTGTAAAATGACAATGTTGTTGGATTCAGACAAATAATGGAGAAGCAAGCATGTGGCCTCGGAGCACAATCTAAGCTTTGTAAGAGAGAGCTGCTTAGTTGCTCAGTGTGTGACAAGCACACAGAACTGATGGAGTGGCTGGGAGTGGGGTTGTCATGACATCAAAACTTCAGTAGACAGCGCCAGTAAAATTTCAACACCCAATTCTGATGACACTGACCATCTTACAATAAAATATGATTTTTCTAGTCAGTGGCTCATGTAATTCTAGAGATTATCATATTGTAGGGTACAGATCAACAGGGTTGGATGAGTCTGCTGTTAAGAAAGCTCTTTATTTGAGAAGCAGAATGAGTGACAGATTGACAAGAGTATGCCAGCAAATGGGTGAAAGAGAGACAGAGGATTGGAAGAGAAAAGGCTGAGACACAAAAGTAGTTCGCAGATGTGAGGATTATTGGCACACAATGGGAGGTCTGTGCCTGTAGAGGGTTGAAAGAGCATTAACAGTGTGTACACATCAGTGACACGGACGGATGGGCCCTATTCTCTATGCTTGGATGAACTCTGCACTGTACATTCATGTAGATCTTCACACACAGCTGGGTCATACACTCAAAACTATTACCTGAATGAAGTCACCAATATTTACTCAAGTCCCAAGGATGGGACAAGCATTTAAGAGAAGGAACCACAAGTGGACTTTTGTGTAAACCTTTTGTTATAATCTTATATATTAAGCTTATTTCACAATATCAAAAAACAGGTGGCCAAAAGTGTACAAGAGAGGGATTAAAACACAAGGTGTTAATAGGAATGTGATGCAGTTGACCAGAATGCATTTTAATATACCAGCCATAAAAAGGACCTTATCTTCATATTGACTTTTAGTCATTTCCTCTGTTCTCCGTCCCCGACACTACCGCAGGAAGCTTAGGCTCATTATGAGCTTTATGGGTTATTTAGTGCTCTGTTTAGGCTAACCGCAATGCAAAAGTCCTGGATCCGGGCCCCAGTGTGAGGGTGCATGCGTGGGGTTGCTCGTTTCAAATCCCCTGATCTGAGCCCTGAAGTTATCTAATCCTTCTAGTTGCACTGTCTAATCTCCCAGAAGACAGCATGGCACTGACACGGACCCAGATCACCCCGACCATGCACCAACTGATGCATGCAGCCATAGCAAAAAAAAAAAGAAAAAGAATAAAAGAACAATAGCAGTACAAGGCAAAAAAGATTTCCTGTGCCCTGTTCGATATCTGAAGCATGGAAAAGGCACATGGTCGAGCATGTCTACTTAGCTGCCCTTCAATTCTCAAATCCACACTTTCAAATCCATATCTGGTTCTTCAAGTTGTGCACAACTGAAAGTGCTTACAGCTAATTCCTAGGTTTACCCAGGAACACTTGGTTATGTGAAATGGGTCTTCAAAAAATAGCACCAGGCTATAGACTGCCTGAATAAAGAAATAGACAGATATACAGACAGGCACATAGATAGATGCTAAACAGAGCAGGAAAGTTAAATATATATTTGTGTTTTGCTTATTCACATTTCATTTCAACAACCTAAGTAAGGCTTTCATCACCTCTTATAGGCTACATTTCTTGAACCACAATGACATCACTTCTTATAGGCCTATGCTTTGCTGTCTCTACCGCTGAAAAGCAGCAGAGCTTCAGGGTTTAACCTTTATAGTTCCTATAGTTATCCATTACAAAGACCTTTTAAGTCAGTCAATGAGGTCAGGCAAAGAGTTATAAATCTCATTGACCGAGCCCAGTTGTTATAGGTCACACATCTGTTAGACAGTGTAAATCAACCCAAACTGATTAGCAGGTTGGCCACTTGAGCTCTAAGCACTGAACAGCTGAACAACCGAACAAGTGGCCAAGATATATTAAAAGGAATATCAAATGGCCCTATACATAAATAGCTGCAGAAAAATGTGACTAGGAAGTCTGATCAATAAACTACAACAGAACATAATGAACTCTACCAGGCCAATGGGAATTGAAATTAAACAGAATTAATTCAGTTAGGTTGGATTCCAAAAGTTTCCTGAAGCTTTCAGTCAACCGCTGTCTGATCCATCTGGGAATACATAAAGGGTTATTTTTTTATTATCAATCTTGGTAAGCACCTAAGAGACAGACGTTGTTTTTGTGTATTGGACTCATTTCTTATGCATCTCCTCCAATGTCTTCATTTGTCTTTTTTTAAATCTTATTGTTTACTACAATTATTTGCTGTGGGTTTTGGTTCTTTTGCTGTTGTAGGCTGCAAGGACCTTTGATATAACTGAAATCATTTGGCGAAACGACACGTAACACAGCCGAGATCTGCCTGGAACTATTTTAGCACTGCGTTTCTCTGAAAATAATTGCACATCAGAAAATTTGTCAGCCAATGAGACTCAAGAATTCAACAAGCCTGTCAAATGTAAAGAACTTTAAACAACCTCAAACTTTTAAATGGTTGCAAAAGCAGCTTGGGACTACGGGACTAAAGTCAGTGACGCTTTAACAGTGACATCATGTCCTAACGTCCTTCCCTTTCTTTGTAAATCATATTACACACTAATCATTTGACCCACATTCTAATCAAAGTCAGTGATATGCGCTCTCTAATTATGAGACGTCTCATTATCACTTAAGTGCTGAGGAGAACCACGAAAAGAACTGTCAAATGTCAAATGTAGAAATGTCAATCCCATGACTGGAGAAACTAAGCTGACATGACCGTGGCTGTGCGGTGACATGGTTAGTGATGGTCAGACACTTTGCACACAGACCTGATTAAATAGAGCATTAGAATGCCACATGACATGAAACACAGAGCCTCATGCCAGCACCAGTCAGATCAAATGGATTAAGGGCAGAAAATCAACAGCTCTGCAGAGATCCATGCGTGTTGTTTGAATGTATGCTCACTTCAGTGTCTGCAGTGGTACGTGTCTTTGGTCTCGTTCACTGAGTTAACAATGGGACTGTCCTCTTCATATTCATATCCTTGTTTCCTTTCCTTGCATCTTAATTCCACCATCCTCAGGATGCGAGAGAAGAACGCAAGGTAAAAAAATAAGGATGGAACTTATAACTTTTGTATTTTGGAATATTCTGGATCA
Source organism: Enteromius thamalakanensis (assembly GCA_032357475.1). Classification (NCBI taxonomy): domain Eukaryota; kingdom Metazoa; phylum Chordata; class Actinopteri; order Cypriniformes; family Cyprinidae; genus Enteromius; species Enteromius thamalakanensis. The sequence goes on along the minus strand of JAUCMT010000047.1, from coordinate 11,374,886 downwards.
CTCACGCATCTTTGCGAAGCGTCATTAGCTGCACTCAACAGACCTACCATTAAAGGGTATATTACTGGCTAAAATACAATTTCTGCCATTAATTACTCACCCTATGTTCCAAACCAATAAGATCTTTCATCTAAGGAGAACACATTATGGTTGATGAAATCTGAGAGCTTTCTGACCCTGCAGAGGCAGCAAAGCAACTACCACATTCAAATTCATAACAATATAGATTAATAGATCAATATGCCTCGTTGAAACATGTTAAATGCATGGTGTATGTAAATTAAAACTGTGACATATGAGAGTGGAGAATGTGAGAAGAACTTACACCTCAGGTTCTCACATTGAACTCAACTGTGTATCTAGCCAAAAAGATTTCTTTCAAAAGATTCCTTATTCAAGAACACTGTGATGATTGTGATGTCCTTCGAGATACTTCAAGAACTATGATTTTCAATATGGCTCACAGGCTGTATGACGGAGAAGTGAGGAAATATGAAGAAACATCAATTTGAGTAAAGAGAAGCACCCATATCATGTTGTCCCAACCCTGTATGACTGAAGTTATTTTTCATTTCCACCAAGAAGTCAATCAATCAACTTTATTTATAAAGCACTTTAAACAATACCTATTGTGTCAAAGATATATGTTATATGTTAAGAAGTAATGCATGAATGACCTGCCCTCTTATAATAAATATTCAATGGATGCATCACCTCATCATTTTATTCAAACCAACAAGGAAATGGGAAGTTGACTTGTGAGTTTTAGCAAAAAAGCACACAGGTGGGTTGAGCCGCCTACCTGAGTAAAATCTACTTGTTCAAAGCAGGCCGTCCCAGCGCTGAAGTTACATAACCAATGATACAAGTCTGATCTTGTACAGTTCTGTTGTATTCCATGTCCACCCACCACACGCGCAAACAACAATGCAACCAGGATATGGTCACGAATTTCTGAAACTTCAAAATACAATACTGCTACTTCTTGATCCCAAACTATCCCTAAATTTCGACTCAAATGCTCAGGTAACACCTTCTGGTTCTCAGTGAAAATGCTGGGTTAGTAAATACAGAGCTTGGCGGAGCGGACTGCTGAACATTAAGTGTAACACTGTAGTTGCTCTGGCAGACTCACGGCACTATGGAATGGCCTAATCACCATGGCATTCTGCTGCTGCTGCCAATCAGAGCCAAGCAAGGAGGGGGACAAACTTCCTTCCGAGTCCATTCATACCACAAAAGCCACCTGCTGTGCCTGTCAAAGGCTGGAGCAAAGGGTGAGGGAGGACAGAAAAAGATGGACACCAGGGATGTATAGACCAATAACCACCACAGTAAACCCCCTTCTACCCCTGCCTGTATCATGAATAGGTATTCTGGCGTAGATTTAACCAATAGGTTTGTAGTGTTAGTACTTTTAGCCCCGAGAAATAATATCCTGCTCTGCATATTAGATAATAACTGCACAGAAATGGCTTCAGAATGACAGAGATAATAAGTGATGTCATTGTACACAGCCTTGAGGCTAAAATGCCTCATAACATTTACATGGTCTTCCTAGTGATTGGTGTGTGTTTGAGTTCATAAAGGCATATGGAGTGTGGACGGTTCCTTAATCGAGAGTTGGAAACATTTAAATGAAACCAACAAGATAATAATATTTGTGGTATATGGGTAAAACTGGGGATTTAATGGTCCTGGGTTTGGTGAACAATTCAACAATCTTTACTATAATTTCTGTCAGGGTTGTCAATAATTCTTGCAGATTAAAAAAATAAAAATAAAATTAGCATATTAGAATGATTTCTGAAGGATCATGTGACACTGAAGCTAAAAATAATTCAGCCTTTGCATAAGAATTAACCTACATTTTGAAATATTGCAACATATATATCTACTTAAAATTGTATATTACATGTTTACTTAACCTTGCTGAATATAAGACACTTATATTACTGTAAAAAAAAAAAAAAAGTTAAAAACAAAAGTGATATGATTTTTTAAACCGATATATATGAGGGAAGTTCTCAAGACTGATTTGCTAAATTTGACTTAAGTTATTGAAAAACTATCATATAGAAGTGGTGTTTTCAAGTTTTGCTGTGGTAAGAAAGTTGATTATGGGGGTTAGAACGAGTCTAATATCTTGAAATCATATTTGGGAGTCCTTGCCACACGTTTGAAGATCCACAACAGAGCCGTGATCTAAGGAATAGTAGTAACTTAGTATACAGATAACAGAATCAATTGGAAACCGATCAGAGATTGAAGATGACATCCTTCCCTTCACTCAGAGTCAAGTCAGCATCAGTGGGGCAGAGGTTGTGCTCACAGAAGGATTACTGGAGGAGGATTAATCAGGCGCTTGCGCGCGCACGAACTCAGCTTGCTATGACATCCCTTTATTAATTATTCAATATAAACAACCGAAAATGGTGTGAAATGTCCGGATGTTGTGAGTAAACTGTAGTGCATGGTTAACAGTGCAAGAACTACAACATACTGGAGAAGATGACCATTGTTAACATTGCACAACTGATCAAACTGGTCCTTCTCAAACGTCATCAAAAGCTGAAATTGGATAATGACTTAATGGCGGAAAGATACATCGTTTTCTGATAAAGAATCACACTTGCTTAAAGCGAGTCGTTCACACACTGTTTCAAAGGATCGCCCCGTGTTCCCCGTGGCGTGTGTGTGAACTACAGGCCTGCACTGTGGACATTTGTCTACAAAACCCTCACGAACAGTCAGAAATGCGAGTATACATTAGTTTCGAAGTACTGCGTTCATAATAACGCCCGATTAAATGCGAACGGGACGTTCACGGCGTTTCCTCAGAGATCCGCGGTTCAGGTGGAACTTTGAGGAGCCACGTTTCAATCTCGGTCTCTGTCGAAGAGAACACGGCAATGTTAACGTTTCTTCGGACGGCTTCGAAAGTTCTTTCGAGAAATACAACTAGAAAGCGTCTGCCGAAGAGATTTCTATTGAGGATGTTAGGGGAAGGGAACTAAGCGCACATTCGTTTCACGCACAATCAAAGGCGAGAGGAGACTAGGCCATTTGACTAACGTTACACTTTCACGAAAGGAACCGAATCGGTTTGCTTACCTTTGCCGAATCGGTATTTTTTTTTCTTGAGGTTACATACGCCTTCCGCTTCGTCCTCAGTAAATGTTTCAGTGTTGCACTCAAAGTGGTATTGTTGTGTTCAACTTGTAAATCACAGTCTGTTCCATTCCTTTGCCATGTAACACCTCACGAGACGTGATAAATAAACGCTGTGCCCAAAAGAGGGACAATCCGTGATAGATATTATTAATCCGGTCACGTTACTTGGTTTGGTTCTTGTGCTGCGGTAAAAGGAAAAGTGTAACAGTGACCAATCCTAGCAAACAAAAACCTTTAAACCGGAACCGGTAGAGATTGTGTGGCTATGCTACATGACAAAAGACAGCTCTAGGAATAGTGGCCGGACTCCCGCAGATGTTCCCCCTCCCTCCGCTCTGAATTGGTTTAACTTGCAGCAACGCATCACACAATATGGCCGCCGCAGGGAATGGTGAACGGAAGAAATCACAGTTTCTCAGTTGGCAAGTAGAGGAGAGACCATGAGCCCGTGATATTTTAAGCCGTATAATACTGCAGGTCGCCTTTGTAGTACGCCAAAATATGTAATAACTGTTGAGTGCTCGTGGTGTACGTTGGTTAGATCAGTCTTATAGCGCTATCTGCCTGTGGACTTCAATTACTGCAGCTTTCTAGAATTCGTGTACTTTTACATTGGCCTATATTTTTGCCTACATTTCACGGATGCAATGCATTGATGTTTTAAAATATCAAATATCAACTATGCAGATATGCTCGATATGTTTAATATAAAATACACCAGTCATAAAATATATGTCATCCAAAAAAATCATTATTTGCCTAATTTAGATAGCTTGATACTATTTATAGCAGGGGTCACCAAGTTTGGTCCTGGGGGGGCCAGTGTCCTGCGGAGGTTAGCTCCAACACTAATCAAACACAACTGAAGCAGCTAATCATGTATTTACTTGAAATTTTCAGGCAGGTGTGTTAAAGCAAGTTGGAGTTAAAACTCTGCGGTTTCAGCCCTCCAGGAGTCCTCGTGTTGGATGACTCCTGATATACAGTGAACCAAAATAAATTTAAAAAGGCAAGTTTTTAAAATGAAAACTTTAAACACATATATTGTGAACGGTTCTGGTTTTATTAAAATATAAAATTGTTATTACATCGGGGGTGGAATTTAAGGCTTGAACTTGGTGTTTTTGCCCTACAGGCAACGCTAACAACCTAAATAGAAATATTCACGATTCGGTTAAAAATATTACATTAGACACATACTTACACTCTGTCCATGGGATAAGCATATGAGATGTTATGTCGGCTGTTTTAAATAATAAAATAAAATAATTTGAATTATTTATTTTTTAAATGACCTAAATAATATAACATGGAAGCTCAAATGTGTGACCACCTGAGTTTCCCGTATTTGTTGCGGCATTATATTTTTTAACTTTTATTTAAGTTAAAAATAACCACTATATTGCCACTATCCATACAATACAGTAGTCAACATTTGAAATGGATCAAAAAGTTTGTCAAAGTTGTTCTAAGACAAGAATGTATTTTGGACAACTTTGATGAAATGCTTTGATCCACTTCAAACGTTAACAAGTTTATTGCAGTTTTTTGTATTGCAACTGTTGCGCCACAAGGATGCGCTGTTTTCATTCAAATCAAAGCGTAAATATTCAACCACTGACGGCAGATAGACTATTCTGACAATGTCTTTCATACCTCTCTACAAGCCTCCAAAATATCTTAATTTGTGTTCTGAGGATGAACAAAGCTTTTAGGGGGTTGAAATGACAGCGATTAATGACAAAGTGTTCATTTTGGGGTGGAGTAACCATGTAAAAGTGTTACTGCTAGTGAACTATCACTCCACTCAGGGACGGACTTGCCCATTAGGCAAAGGTAGGCAACTGCCCTGGGCCCCAAAAAACCAAGGGCCCCCTAAAACACAGATGCTCATTAAGTGTGGACACGCGAACGGTTGCTGTTTATGGTGTTTATTACCACCACAACTGTCTGGGTGTCCAAGTTGAACGTGCTTCTTGTGTATCCTGCTTGTAGCAAATGAAAATATTATGCATCTGAAGCTGCCCGTGGCAAAAGTGTGAGGTCTCTCTTTTCTGCTGAGCAAACACTTCTCTCTCTCTTTCTGCATCTGATCTGTTCAGCGAGCAACTGAGGGAGCTGCGTATTCAGTTAATGTTGATAGTCTAATGTTAAATGCAAGTATAGCCGAAATCACAGCACAGGATTTTTGATTTTTGATTTTTTAGGATTCATTAACCCCATCCACAATCCCACAATATAAAAATCCCACATTGTAGAAATATTTTACAAATGTGGGGCACCACTGTGCAACACAATAAAAAAAGGAACCTCAAGGTTGATCTAGGTAAATGTGGGTAAATATATAGGGTCCTATATTCCTATATTTGCCTGAGGCACGAAATTCATTATATCCGCCCCTGACTTCACTGGTAAATACTGACCTCAAGTGGAGGTTATCTGCACTACAGTTCACTGTTCTACACAAAAGCAAACCTAGGCTGCGTGCAACTGTTGCATTTATTAATTTATTTTTTTAAATGTAACTTTTAACATGTTTTTATAGACTTATATACTGCTTAAAAAAACGCATGTTAGCATTTAAAAACACTACATAATAGTCTAACGATATATTGTGCATCAATTATAAATATTTAAGTATATGTAAATTGATCATTTCCAAAAAAACCCAAAAAACAACAACAATCTTTTTAAAGCTTTTTCAAGTGAGGTTTCTTGTATGATGTAGGTGCCTATATATGCGTCATAGAGAGGTCATGTACATCCACAAGGGAAATCATAAACCACCAGTTGGAAATTTAAAGTACCACAATATAGAGACACAGGAGACGAATGTGTGACGAAACAACGACTTCCTACCGCTGTAATTAGGGACATCAATACTTGCACTCAAGTTGACAAATGTACCGTAATCTCATTGGTTACAGCAGGATACCCAGAGGAAGCAACTTAATAGCTTTACTGTAAATAATTCCTCCTCTTGACTCATACTCAGTCAGTAATAGCACGTTTTCCAGTCTTTCTCGTTTAGGCTAGGCCTACTTAATTTACGGAGGTTTTGTGTCTTTTTTTACGGCAAGTATGGGTTTGGGAACCGAAAACACATTCATTTTTTAACAGTTGTTTAGATCATAATAATAGGGATGCTGCCTACATACATACATAGGCATACACGAATACATGAATGAACGACCAAATGCTACAACTTGGGTGACCAAATGAACATGTGAAGTAAAAAGCTGCGATGCTGCGAGGAAGGCCCATTTAGATTTAACCAAAAATTATAATTTATTATGCAAGTATAGGCTATAGCTAGGCCTACATATAGCTACATATCATCCGTTTCCAAAAATATAAACGTTCTGGCATCAAAAGTCTCGTAAGTTGTGTGGTAACTATAGCAACAGTACGTTCCCAGGATGCGCATAAACAACATTATAGCCTAGTTTATTTACATTAGTCCAACAAAAAATATGTAACCAAGAAGCTAACAGGTGACCGTGCATCTCTGAAATCAAAGTTTTCCTATGTACTTTCAAATCTCAAACACATGGGGGCAGTATTGAAGTAAGAAAGGAGGTGATGGGTAAGGCGCGGATTCATTGTTCAACTAAATCACGCTCTGTGTACAGAATGAGTGAGTAGGCTATACATACGAAGCAGTGACTTATAGTGTCGTCATATGACGTCAGAGTTCACTAATCGTAATCATGAATTAATTCATACCAAATCCACCGGTGGTGCACGACTCCAGGTATTGTCATCTGTGCGCGCACAGGGCAGTAAACGCATCAGGGATCTATTTTGCCCTTGGTACTATAACTAAATCACGTATGTTGACTGACTAATAACTTTTTGCTGTTGTGAATGGTACAAAAACGAGCGAGAGTTTGTATTGAAGTTCTAAGTTGAAGATAGCTAGGTGGGCTTATCATGCAAAAAAAATTTCAGACGCAGTAATTTCCGCTCACCAAAGAAAGGCCATGACGCATAACAGACTAAAATAGACTATGTCTTTTATTGATTGTTTTTGTAAAAAATAAATAAATATTAGATTAACGGAGAGACAAATTTCATCCAGTATATAAATATAGCGCAAGATTTTAAAAAAAGGTGAAAAAAGTGCGCCGTTTTTATTCACAATGAAATTTCAGTACACCAGTGCTGGACAGCGCTCAGCTCGTGACCCTGTGACAAATGTGGTGTTTTTGAACTTGGCTCTTTTTGTTGTCGTGTCCACCCTCTATTGTCCCATCATTGCTCAGTACGACAGAGAGTGTCTGTATGGAGTGACTGATGTGGTTTGGGACCTCGAGACAACCCACGGACCGGTGAGCCTAATTGACAGTCACACTGTCATGTCAAGTTGAAAAAAAAAAAGTTGCAAATTGTCCTTTCTCCCGAAATTACGTTTAGAGGAAAGTTCAATTTGAGGTGTGTGTGTGTGACTCGTTCATCGATGAGGAAGGAACTGTACTATTATATCCCGGGAGGAAGGGTTGATGACGTCTGTGGCATACTTAATGTGACTTATTGAAAAAAAGGCAAGACTCCCTATTCATGGATAAAAATCCGAGGTAATCGGAGCACGGCAGAAAAAGTTTTGTAAAAGGATATGTAGACAAACGAGTGCTGCTGATTTCACCGAGGTTTTGTTTGCAAAAGTGATTTTGTTTATATTGGTTATTGTATAAAAGTGCAGGGGTTGAACCGACGAGCACATAAGCAAAGGACGGTGGCGCTTCAGGGAAGAGGTGCTGTGAGGAAGATCTCTATCTCTCTCACACAATCACAGCCGCACCCGAGTCGCATCCAACAGCATTTCTATCTACCTACTCCGCAATAGGTAGGTTCAAATCCGGCAAAGACGCTTTTTATTTGGTTTAAACCAAGGAATTATGATACGAAGACGCTCAGGCAACTGGATTTTGCTTTTCTAAAGATTATCTACCGGTTTTATCGTTCGCCTCATCGGGAGAAGGATTCTGTTGCGCGTGCATGGCATTCTTTAAACTTTTCAAATTTCATCTCATGAGCGGGAAATACGAGTAAAAAAAGTTAAAAACCCCTTCTGGTTTGCCTTTCTGGATTTTAGAGGCTTTCTTAGCAAAAGTTATTTGCGCATTACTTAGGCTAGATATCGAACATAATACAGCCCAGCCCAGGCGTCTGGTGAATTAGACAATTTACCAGGACTGTATCGCAGCTAGGCTATAAGTGTTTTGTATTATTTATTTAACTTTCTTCTATCTTTACAGCATGGCCAGATCTAGTAAAGCGACTTTAGCTTTGCTCATCTACGGAATCATGATGCACTACAGCGCCTACTGCACGCCTATTGGGATGACTTTTCCCAAGATGAGGTATGTATAAGCTTTTCTGTTTAACGTTCTGGGGTTTCCTTTCATGTTGAAACGAACTCTATTCTGCGTCGAGCTTTATTTTTACAGTTTAAACAGCATCGAATTTATTCATCTTGTCGAAGCGCACAAAAAATGTATGATTTGAAATCTTTTTTTTTTTTTTTTTGGCTACTAAATTTATAGTGGAATAAGGATTGGCTTTGTTGTATTATTCTGTAGACTTCAAACAGTAACAGCCCAGCGAGATTTTCCCCCGGGTGTTTACGCGAGGCTACAGTGCAAGCGCAATGTGGGAGGGCGTTCGTATCGCTAAGAAGGAATTTCTCCATCGGGACAGGCAGATGCAGTGTAGCTTGTGTGAAAATGAGAAACCAATGAATGTAACGGGTGGCCAGTAAAAGATGACGGTACAGTGGCGTCACTGCACAAACCGAAGAAAAAACGAATGAGATGCTCGGTGCGGGACCTTTTGTTGTGTTAATTTACTGATGATTATAAGATTATAAAGTTATATTTATAAGTCACCATCAAATGTCATTATTGAGCATATGGCCAAACATAGCAAGCTTCGCTATAATTTCTTATAATTACAAAAAAAAAAAAAAACTGAAGAAACGCTTGGGAATAAAATTAATATTGTCTCATTTACCCTAAACAGATGACATAGGAATTAGTCAGTATTTTAAAATCAGTCCGATGCACCTGCTTCGAGGATGACGCATTTATCATTTTACAATGCATTTTATTTATTTTCTTCGCAAAACAACCAAAATTTACGGTATTATTAATTTATTTAGACTTTGTTTCAAATATTGTTTTTTTAATGGACATCATATGACTCTGGTGATTAATTTGTGATTTAACAAATGCATTAACTCATTTTTTTCCAGACTAGACAACGATGTATTTGACGAAGATGGAAACTCGTTAAGCGACCTGGCTTTTGGCACTGATCAAATTTCTATACGAAGTCCTCCCTCTCTCACGGATGACCTATACACGCTATACTATCCACCAGAGAAAAGGTAGTCTACGTGATTTCACATCACTTGACTTTATGTCATTTGAGAATCAGTGTCATTATGTTTAGTTTATGTTGTTCCGCTATGTCTGTTCCTTTTGTTTCCCAGCTTTTTTTCCTTTGCTTTTTTTCTGTTATTGTTGCTGTTGATATTTGCATCAAGTGACTCTTTCAGATAGATAGATAGATAGATAGATAGATAGATAGATAGATAGATAGATAGATAGATAGACAGAGAGAGACAGAGAGAGAGAGAGAGAGAGAGAGAGACACGGATCGATTGACAGATTTACTGGGGGAATCGAAAGTAACTATATTACGCGTTTAGCCGAGAGAAGAATACAACTAAATCAGGCTGATTACTTTGCAACAAACGTGTTCTGTGGCATTTCATCACTGATATTATGTGTTTGGCGTTTTATCTCAGAACGGAAAGGCATGCAGATGGATTATTAGATAGAGCCTTGAGGGACATCCTGGTTCAGTTATCAGCACGAAAATATCTGCATTCTCTGATGGCAGTTCGCGTAGGGTAAGGGCATTTTTTAAGCGTTTACCTGCCGTCATCTTTGTTTTCCCCTTTATAATTTCAGTGGAGGTGATTTCTCGTTGTCCTGTCTTGACTTTCACTTGTCTTTATTTCCCCGACTTCTTGTGTCTTTGTCTGTGGTCTCGCATGGGCGTGGGATTTCATATTCGTAGATGAAGCCCGATAAAGTGATTCGAATTGCTTGTGCTAAGACGAAAATGTTGTGTATTGCCAGAGAAAAAAAATGCCGAGAGACAATGCGTCAGAATCCATTTAGATTCCAACATGCATAATTTATGAGGCTTGTCCGCGGGATCTTCTTTCGATTTCTAATATAATTCGTTGTAATGCTAACGAAAAAAAATGCTCAAGATGATTTATTATTAAACAATGGGATAAAAAAATAGATTTGGATCATGAAGAGCGTTTATGCTGTACTGAAACCTGTTAACACATTTTCTGTGCCAGCCGGTAGCCTAATAATAGTTCATTTATTTGCAGCGGAGGAAGCAGCGAGGAGGATGAATCGGAAACCTTATCAAAAAGGCATTCGGATGGGATCTTCACCGACATTTACAGTCGCTACCGAAAACAGATGGCCGTCAAGAAGTATTTAGCAGCCGTCCTGGGAAGAAGGTACAGACAGAGAATTAAAAACAAAGGACGTCGATTTGCTTATTTGTAGCGCTGACAAAACTGCCCCCAACTGCCCCTCCATGTGTACATTCAGTCCTAAGATCAAAGTCATTCTGATATAACTGATTAATCAGTGGATCGCGCCTGTGTTCTTTAAACATGTATTTATGTATGAAGTAAAGCCATTAAAATGAATATTTTACTAATAACATTGTTTTTCTTTTTGTACAAAAGCACTTGAAACCGCACAGTTATACTTTGTGGACCAACCGTTCAGTTTCATGTATATAGCTATATATGTTAAAAAGAAAAGAGAACAAAAATCATCAGGAGAAAAAAGAAAAAAAATGTGCACCTTGAACGTTATGCGCCTGATATCTTTTCAAATTCATCATCATATGCAGAAAATAAATAGATTTTAAAAAGACAATCAAAGTTCTGAATGTTATACTTATTTTTGTAATCTGCTAAAGAATAGAGTCTTATTTTATCCAAAGTCTGCCCAGGGATGTATCCAACGTACTCTGTAAAGTACAGGGGCTGTTTCAACTGTTGTGACTCCCCCCTAAAAAGGGGGAGGGGGAGTGGGAGAGGGATATATAGTAGCTGGCACGATTCCCTCTTTCTTAGCCCACTCATTTGTGAACTGTACTTCAAATCACCTGTCTTCTCCAGATGGAATGTGATTGTCCTGCCTGTGTTTATGATTGAAGCCAGTAACCAATATGCCTGACCGGGGAAAAAATGATACTGGAGTAACTGTACATGTTTAGAATTTTCTTTCTATTGTTTTTTTTCTTCTTCATCCCATTGCATGGTATACCTTTGTTTCCCATCCACTCAATGTTTCCATTCTCAGTGTGTTGGGGGGGGGGGGGGGGGGGGGGGGGGGGGGGGGGGGGGGGGGGGGGGGGGGGGGGGGGG
>JAUCMT010000047.1:11348332-11363139 GCA_032357475.1 Enteromius thamalakanensis | reverse complement strand
GTGCATGGTTTACCTTTTGTTCCCATCCACTCAATGTTTCCATGCTAAGTGTTTTGCCCCCCCCCCCCCCCCCAACAAATCCGCCTATGAGAAAGCAGAGAAAAAACTGAATCAAATCGAGCAAGTCCTAATCTTCAAATGCATGCTCCACCTTGTTGTGGAATTGGCACGTCGGTTTCTCTCAATTCTTTGCATGTATTCGATGCCTTAGTGGGTGGCTGTGCGTCATTTCTGATCGAATATTGTTCTTATGCCTTAAGCTGTGAATGCTTGTTACATGCTATCTACAGTTAGACAAAACTAGTATTGAGTAGCAAGTCATGACACGATGATCATCTGACGCCACCAATATTTAAAAACTCAGTTCAGAAATATACGTGGTGGATGGTCCCTTCACGTCCGTGAATTAATTGTGAAAACTTCTTCAGTGATGCGATGGCTTCTTAGGTCCGATAGGACAGAGTATGCGTAATGGTTTCCTTCATCAGCTCATCGTAGATCTAGAAAAAAAATAAATTATGTTAATGCCTATCTGCTGATGACTGAGGGAATGTGAGGATGAGATAATAGGGAGGCCAACGAGAACGAAGGGGGAGGTCCTTGTGAACTTCAACGTCATATTCACCATATTCATAACCCTTATTTCCAGATGGTGCTAGTGCATGTTGAAGATAGCTTTTTCTTGTATGTATCGGTTAGGTACACCCATCGCCCTTATGGAGGAATGCACTGCAAAATCATCTATTGTTTGTCGTTTTTTTTTCACCATATATTTTGGTTAAGTCTGTATTAAATTCAGTATATTTCTCCTGATATGGAAATCAGGTCTTATTCATCCACTAATTCAATATGTAAACCGTTGTCCCAGGCATGAAATCAATCTTTCTTCAATTTGGCATTGTCCCCCAGGCTTTATGTGAGTATGGATGCGTCTCTGAGAGTGTTATGCGAGGTGTGTGTGTGTGTGTGTGCATGTGTAGGAAGGGCGGGAGGTGGGTGGGCGAGTGAATGCGTGCGTGAACATAATGATGTTATGAAAGATGATATGGGTTTTGGCTAAGGTGCCTTGTGACAACTTACGATAAAAAATTCGCCACTTATCACGGATGGCAATTTTAGTGGCCCTACGATGCTGCAAACTATTAGGTTCCATTTCACAAACTCCATCTTTACTTTTCCCTCTCCTTTTCTTTTGGAAACTTGGTTTCAAACCTAATTCTTTAATTAGAGCTGAAAAGCATGGCCAGCATATATTGTGATCAAATCTATTACTGAAGTGGTGTACATGGTAAAAGTATTAATTGTCTGGATTGTTTAAGCTGATGAATGTGTGTAAATGTGGCAAGCACGTGTTTCTGTTTAGCTCTACTCTTTGTAGCTCAAGGTCCATGAAGCCTAGCTAGGTTTTGTGTTGTGTCTTGTTGCATAGCTTGAGGGTTTTTTGACAGCGAGCGGAAAACCTGATGGAACCCAGGCCACAGCACAGCCTGTTGTGTACATTTCTGAAAGCGCCGAAAGCCTTAATGTGAACGTTTTATCTATACCTGAAACATTATATATGTGACAAGTGAATATTAGCAAGTGACATCATCCTATATTAACACATATAACTCCTTAGGGGGTGACATTTTTAAATGTTAAAAAGTGTTGTAAGATTTGTATGAATAAATTTTTGTAAACAACACAATTTCCAATCCATGTCTAATCTTTGGAACGTTCCACCGTAGCCTGTGTGAACGCACAGTTTGTGTGTTTCTCCGTACGGCTACTTTTATTCACACAAGCTCATGAGGAAGGCTCACGCTGTGACACTAATGATAGACCAAAACCCACTGCTGTTCAAGATGTGCAATCAGTATAATTCAGATCTCCAAATATCACTGTGGGTGAGCGGAGTGGTTGTGACGGATTTAATTTATACTCACAACAATCAGTACATTAACTTCATGTCAGGGATCCCGGGCAATTAGATCGCGAGTGACCCTCAACGAAACACCCACTTCAACACTGACAGCTAGACACGTACGCACACACATTGCATATATGTACTCATATATTTCTAGAAATAAATGAACACCCATATAACAACACATATAAATAACACTACAGTGGTGGAGGAAGATCACACAAAATGTTGCCCAGCCATAAAGGTGACTCAAGTGACTCTAATTTGCAAATGATGTGTTTCTGGACGTCCCAGTCAACTGCAGAGGTAAGTCAAAAGCCTCTATATGCTCTGGACTGTAAGCTGCAGTCAAACTTCAGAAGCAAAAAAACAATCCAAAACAATGAATCTCAGAAACAAAAAACTAAAGCTTCAAAAGTACTATTTAAAGAAGATGGGAAAAACATTAGAAGACACAAGGTGCCGACAATGACAAAGTTTGTAGGTCGGATTCAAGAGGAAAGCAGGAACTGATTAAATCTTCACTTTCAATGCAAAAGCAATGAATATAGGGGATATGGTTTTGGTGTGCTGCACCTTCAACAAAACTAACTTCAGTCCATCCTGGAAGAAAAGCTATGTTTTTAGGACAAGATAGCTCTGTCTGAGCCAGCAGAGACCTCATGACACACTCTATAGCCCATATCACATATCTTCTGTCATTCATCTCTTCTGCTTTCCAGCCATCCACAAGCAATGTTTCCTTCTGGGATGAGACCTTCAGTCAATCTTATTCAGAAGTATGGTCAGAGTGGGAAACGTGTCTCTTGCTGTTTATCTCATAATGTCCAAAGCACTGGTAAAAAGCCAAGTCGTACTTTAAGGGAGCCTGGAGACAAGTGCTAATGGATCTGCTTCTAACCTGGCTAGATGATGACAGAAACGCTACTTACTCTACTAAACGATATAAAAGGACTATTTTAATGTATTAAAGGAGCTTCACATTAAATCTGAACACATTCCAGTGGGTGGAACAAACAACACTCCAGAAAACTCTTCAGTGTTCCGTAAGTCTACCCGTGGATGTTTCTTCAATCAAACAGTGGGAGTTTTCCATGATTGCTCTCAAGCTACCATGTATAAAAATAGACGTCCCTATTGTATAGTAGTGTTGTCCTAGTACACATTCTCTCTGACTGAGAGACAAAGGCTGGGAAGGGAACTCGACCCGCGGGACTGAGGGTGTGGCTCCAGATCCATTAGTGTGATCTGATCCTGTGGTCCATGCAGAAGGCGGATCCTTGCTCCCATAGTCAACTAACTTAATCAGGGAAGTGTTGCTGAGCAACAGGCCACAAAGGACTGTATATCTGTAGGTGAACATGTGTACACACAAGGTATTTGAAAACTCAAAACTTTAAGGGACTATACACATTTTCAGTTTTTTTTTTTTTTAAACATTCTATTCATCTAAAAATGTATTACATTTACTACAGTTTCCACCCAATTTTAAGCAGCACTGCTGTTTGCATTGATAACAAAATTAGGAAAACTTTTGACACCAAATGAGCATATTAGAATGATTTTAAAACGACAACATTGCAATGATGACTAGTGCAATGTCTTCTGAATGTTTGCCATTAAAGGAATAAATTCAATTTTAAAATATATTAAAACAGGCATTTTAAACTATGTAAGAATATTTCACAATATTTCAGTTTTTACCGTATTTTCTAAACAAACAAATGCAGGATTAGTGAGTATAAGACACTTATACTCAAAAACAATAAAAAATCTTACCAACTCCAAGGGTTTGAACAAAAGTTTAAATTGAGTTGATCTCAAATACGCTTTTAAGTTCATAAAATGTAGGTATCCAAATAATATTTTAACAATAAAATAAAAGCCATTTAATCATTAAGCACTTAATATTTTTTTCTCAAACAGCAGAAATGATAAAAAGATAAACCCCCGCAATAAAAAAACATCCATTAAACCATAATGTTTCAGTTTAAACCAAGGAGTTACAGCTATTCAAAATCTGTTTGTTGCACAAAATTGAATGTAAACATTACAATAATTTTTCCCCGGTTTAGCTTCCACTCCTTGAAGGAAAGTCTGTTCACCAAGCTGTTTGTCTAAGGGCCCCGATGGAAGCAACAGAGCCCTCCTTCCTTCAATTAAAGCTGTGAAAACAGCAGTCAGGCAGGAATCATGCTGGGAGCCTCCATCTTAGCCATGCGCTTGTTCTCCGCCACAGCCCCTTTACACCATACCTCCTTGTCACACTCCTGAGGTGCAGAGGATGCTGGGAGATGGGTGTGAAGTGGGGGTTAAGGGGGTTTTTCCAAAAGGGTGACTTCACTGAGCTTGGCACCCACCCCCAACTCACAGTACTCCTTTCTATTGTATGTGTCCCCCAATGTGAGATGTGACTTACGCATGTGGGTGTGTGTGTGCATGAACACACTCCCTTAGGGAGTAATTTACAGTCACACAACAATTTGTCAAAGGTAAATCTGTGGCCTTGGTGATTGGGGAGTTGGGGGGCTGCAGCCTGAGACGGCTTTATTTTTATAGGACTCTTGCTTTATTTTAAGCACAGATAAAGTGTTGTTATGTATAGAGTACTGATACAGATTTCCTGAACCATTTTGATTCAAAAGCTTTTGACTATTTCATTTGCGCACTTTTTCGTTTAAGATGTCCATTTTACTTACACAAATTCTTTTTTACTGAGTTCAGGCTGAAAAATTTGCAGGGAACCTCATAATTAGTACATTACAATAAATACTGCTGTTTATTATGAATTAAAAAAGTAATTAACAACAGGGCCTCAACTTTGTAAACCTCTACATTTAATAATCAACAGAATTAAAAGTGCTCTATTAGTTATTGAAGTAAACACTTCAGTTGTATGCAATTATCAAAAATACAAAATGATTACTCGATTATGAAATTATAAACTTTAATTAAAGAGTAGCTATAAATGCGCACAACAATCAAATCAAAATATTTCAGACGAATTGTTTATTCATTTATTAGTTATTCGTTTATGTTTTAAAATGTACCAAACTAATATAGCAATGATAACTTAATGTTAATTTCAGTCTACTTCATACGAATCAAAGCGAGTCAAATTCTGATTCATTAAAATGACTGATTTGTAAGAGTGTGTTTTCAATCCACTAAAAAGACTTTTTTCTATTAACTGAAGTAGCTTGCACGGCTTGTTTTTGATTCATTATAAAAAATTAATGTCATGAATCAGACACTACATGAGAACTTGCAGTGCTTGCTCTGTATGTTTCTCACTCAATAAAAAAAGATTGGCTCATAAGAGTAATTTTTTTTTAACTCAATGCTTTAGAAAATTAATAATATGTGTTTTAAAAGAGTAATTTGTGTGTGAATCATACTACAACCAGTAATCACTCCGTGTTATTGCATGCAGCCTGTAAAGACAACCAAATAGAAAAAAGCTTTCTTGCCAAAATTTTGTGGTACTCCGCCTTTTAAAGCCAACTCACACAAAATCCGGCTTCTACAAGACCTCTGGTTCGGCATCAGGAAGTACAAAGTAAAAGGCTAAAAGCTCGCTCTCAAGTTTTAAGAAAGGATATCACGATCAAATAAAGATCCCAATTCATTAGAAAATCGATATTTTACCCAGCTTCACCCCTCGTTTCGAGGGTCAAATGGTAGACGCTAGAAAAGCGACACCCCTGCAAGTCACTCTGTGAAACATTACCTCAAGATGATACAGCCACCCCACTACTATGAATCATTCAGTAGTGTCCGCTAAAAGGCCAAGGGGCCGGTCTTCCTCCACCTTGGCCTGAAGCAAACCAGTTTAGTGTTCCAATAGCCCCTCTTAGTGAGCCACACTGGCTGTCAAAACTGCCAAAGAGCACAAAGCTGGCTATGACACACTGCCTTCCTCAAGGGAATCAGGGGCACTTACACAGCAGAGAGAGCACTGAGACGTAACTCACACTGACACTGACTGGAGATCATTCTTAAATGCAATGTTTATCTTCAAAAGGAAGCACTTAGTCTGGGGTTCTCTACTTTTTATCAAGCAGTACATTATTTTCATTAAGTGTAAATGACTTGCTGTGGTTTGGTAGCTTTGATGTATGGGGCCAGAGCACTGCTTGTGTGTATTTGTTGACGATACCAGGAAATACAGTGTTGCTAAGCCACAGTAGTTTGACGGATACCGTGCAAGAATCAAACACGGAGCAACAGGGGAAAACTAAAGCCTGTGGGGAAGAACCAAAGACGTCAAAACAGTGAGTGGCAGGAGCTCCTAGTTTACCTGAAACAACAGACTGAGTTTACCAGTGTGTGGTCCTATGTTTAGAGACCACAGATGAGTCACGCATTTTACGTTTGCAGTTGTTTTTTGCCTTATTGTAGGTCTTAACTGCTTAACTGACTCTGCGGTGGTGTTTGAAACAAACCCCTTATCTGAGAAGCAGAGAAAAGAAGAAAAGGATGCAGCCTGCGGCGCTGTCCATGGTGTTGAACTCTATCACTAGTTTACTGGAGCTGAACCGAGGGGTCAAGTTTTTCCTGCTTGCTTTCCTACCCTACTGGTAGATGTTGGAATTACACTGTCTGGTAGAAACATGCATCTTCCCCATTGACAGTCATTCAAAATCACTCTCTCAGTTCCCAGTCTCTCTATCCTTGTGCCTTATTTTCACACATTTATTTTATACTAAAAAAGGATTCTTTAGTACTTAAGATCAACTAAGAGTACTGTGCTATGTTGGGACACCATGAATATGAACTAAAATGCGTTTTTAACATACTAACTCTGTTTTTTAATATATATTTAGTTACCACTTGTAGTACACTTGAATCTATCTTTCATACACTAAGTATACCACAAGTGGTGACTTACTTTTTTTTTAAATACAGAAATAGTATGTTCAAAAAATTGCATTTTAATTTCATATTCATGGTTTCCCAAAATAGCAGTGTTCAGTACACGTAGTTGATATGAAGTGTATCTTAAGAAGTACTAAAGAATAATTTTATATTAAGTACAAAATAAGTGTGTAAATGAGCACTTTAAGTACATTATGGAAGTGCACGTTTTAATCAAGCAACATTTAAAGCATGAAAATATTTGATATCCCAAAGGGCTGAATTTGTTTAATGGAAGTAAAGTAAAACAGTAATGTTTTTGTAATGTTGTGAAATATTATTACAATTTAATATAAGCTAACTGTTATTTATTTTAATATAATTGAGAATGTCATTTATTCCTGAATTATCAGCCATTACTCCTATCTTCAGTGTCACACGATCCTTCAGAAATTATTCTAATATGCTAATTTGCTGCTCAAGAAACATTTATTATTATATTGCGCTCTTTGGCAGAAACCAGCTCTCATAGTATTTATGTGAAAATTGACACATTTGTAAAGGGTTCATAAGTTCAAATGAACAGCATTTGAAATAAAACTCGTCCTCAACACTGTAAATGACTTTTAATCAATTTAATGTTTACTCAACAAATTAAGTATTCATTTCTTTAACAGAATAGACATATAAATATATAATAGAAAGATTGTCAAAAATGATTTCTATTTCATGAAGCTTATCAATAGCTTCAAAAAACTAAAATATTTCAAAAGAACCTAACAATACTTTCCACCTTTTTGTTCTGTTACATCCATATAATACAGCTCTCAGAGATCAGTGTTTCTACTTGTAGTTTTCTACGTATATGCCAACTTTCCCATCATGCTTCTCCTAGAACATTAAATCCTCTGGCGCCAAAGAAGCTACCATAAATGACAAACCTTCTGTGCCTGCAACTTATTGCTCTAGGAGATGAAACGGTGCAGTTCATCTTTTTTTTTTTTCAGATACCACCCCAACAAAAATAAGCTGAGCATTACTGCCATCTTCCTGTAGAAAGGCTTTTTTTTGACAGTGGTAAAGGTAGGCTGCTCTGTGGGTGGGTTGCCAAAAACAGAGACATCCAAAGACAGTGGGTTCATGGAGTTTCAGAAGGAGATTTGTCTGCAACATTACTGTTTCCGTCTGGATTTTGACGAGAGGTAAAATACGCAAAGCCCCCAGAAAGGGGGGATTGAGAAGTGACTCCTGAGAAGACACTCGTTTCCCTGCGGAGCATCTGTCCTCAATTTCTCTTATGAGTGAAATAATCCAAACTCTCATTTCTTGGCCACCCACCCACTCATCTCATCACATCTGCTTCTGTGCAGAATAATATTGATTTTGTGCGTAGGAAATTGTGATAATGAATGAAAGTCTAAATCCACACACTGAAGATACTCGACCTGTCATTATATTCTCATTTACAGGAGAAAAGGAAAAGAAGGCATATTAGTATTCAAGAGCATTAAAAATTATCACTTCTTGTCAAGCATAACTGTCAACAGTGTGTTCAGGGCAAAGGTCAAGGTCATCCAATTACTCAAAGACCTTGAATTAAGAGAGAGCAAGATTCAGTCTCACCGTGCTGAACTCTTTTTTGCACACACAGTCACGTTTCATGAATTAAACCGATATAATATGAATAGAAATATAATAAGCAATTTTTATTGTGTGATATGTACACTCTTAAAACATGTGAAAATAGGGCACGATGTAATTTATGTAGGAATTTTCCATATATATATATTTTCTTTTTACATGTGTTTAACCTGCCTTTTGAAATTTCATTGCATTTTAAGGTTAATTATTATTTAGTTATTTATTTTTTACTGCAATGTACATACTCTGGGTCAGTTATACTGTTGTTTTGATACCAAAATATCAATAATAAAATTAGTTCATATATCAGTACCAGTAACATTTCCTAGTTTCATGGTATACATTGCATATACAGTACATGTCAAATGATTAATCACATCCAAAATAAAACATTTTCTTTAAAAACTATATTTGTGTGTACTGTGTATATTTACTATGTATTCATAAATACAAACACATGCTTATATATATTTAATAAAAATATGTTATGTTTATATATTAAATACATATTATATTATAAATATATTTATATAAATATCAAATAAAATAAAACAAGGAAATATAATAAAATAATGAAAAAAGGAAGTTTTTGTGTGTTTTAATATATACATACACAGTATACACAAATATATTATACACTATATTTTTAGGCCTATATGAAGGGTTTGGTAAAAAAACGCTTTAAATTCATTTTGATAAATTGAGTAAAATGTGTTTTCTCTACTGAGAAAGAGACCAAAAATTATTTTTCAAACTTTCACATAGCATATTTAGGTTATAATAACATTAACAATTTAAATCCAGATTTAGATTTTCAAAGATTAGCCTATAAAGATTATTTCCCCAAAACGCAATAAATGCATTAGCCTACTCTTTTTCCTCCCAAAATGCAATTAGCTAAATCAATTGAATTGTAAAAGTTATTTTTCATATTAAAGCGGTTGAAACATAATAGTATGATAAAGTTGATCCACATATCGAATGTGATTCATCTGACATTATGAATGTGATCTCTTGACAGTGATATTAAAATGCCGCTCCAGCTGAAAAAACGCCATGGGGATTTAAACTAATCACAAAACCGGCTTAACTGAAAAGATGCATATGACAATCATGGGCGATTTGTCATGCAGCCCTAATTTTTTGTTTGTTTGTTGATCACAAAGTAGAAATTAGTGAAGAAAAACTAGATGCCGGGTTAGGGTTTAAAAATTTTAAACAAAACCACATTACATTTAACAGTGGCAGACTTATTCCTGCTGATTTGCAAGTTTGTAGAGCTCATTCTAAAAAAGAAACTGTGCAGCATTGAGCAGAGATTAACTTAAACACCTCTGATTTGCCAATTGTGTTCACATGCTTGTGTTCAAACATGTCTGTGATTGACTGCAATGCTTAACACTGCAAAAACACATTGTGAATAAAAACCTTTGACACTCTTCACAAGTGCTCTTGCACAAATACGCACAGGGGGCATTTGAAAGCAGATGTCTATCAGCAGGTTGCCAATTAACCCGGTGCTTGGTGCTACCGATATTATGTTTTTAAACTTGAGTACTTACTAAGTTCAAAAGTACAAAACTATCTGCGTTGTTAAATGAAATGCCTAACATACAAATAAACAACTTTAAATACTTTTGACTATGAAAAAATGTGATATTATCCTTAAATATGTTAAGTATGATTTTTTTTTCTCTTGAAACAATATGAGGAAAATATGCCCATCAGCCATACACTGTCAGACAAACAGATGTTATTTTACTAAAGGAAGGTAACCAGATAAGTCTTTAACAAATGAGCTAAAAAAAGAAGCTAGACAGAGTGAGAATTAGACGTTGAAGGGGCAATGCACCATAAGGTTCCTCATTCACACCTGTGAAAGACAGCCCATATTCCCTACGGAGGCCAGATCCAAGCAGCCCAACAGCAGGACATGTTTCTGCTTGTGCTATGATGTGGCTTCTGTCATCTCTCTTCCACTCCTCCTTTGTTCTCTGCTGTTTCTCATTGCTTCTGTTTCTGTAGCCACTTACCTCAATCTCTAAATTCAGTGGCATTAATCCACGCTTGGAAAAGCCACTCTTGTGAGCGGGAAAGAAAGACTAGCTCTCCAAGGCATGTCGCTCCGAGCAGGGTCGTGGTTGTGGTTTTGAGGGGCCCTAGGCAAGAAATGGATCTCATTGGGATAAAAGTTGTCAAAGCAAAAAAATTTACACAGATGCATTGCAGTGTGATGATTTATGTATCTCTTTTTAAGAACAAACACAAAAAATTACATTGCACAGTGCTAACAGAAAATGTGATATGCTAACTGTATATCTAGCTGACCCTTAAAATGTACTTTTGTTGATAAAGCTTATTGCAATCAATGTGATCTAGTTATATTACATTGTTTATATATATATATTAAAAGGCTGTGGCTGCAAATATGCAAAATAGTAGGTAAGGCAAAAGTTGGCGTTTTTGGTATGATAATAATGTGAATTGGACCTTAAAGGCATAGTTCACCTAAAAATGAAATATGATTTTTTTCTGCTCCCACTATACTGGATCAACATATTTTGTTGCTCCTGGATCAACATTACTGTCCAAAAATGTAAACCTATCCCAATCCTTACCCTAAAACCTACCCCAACCCAAAATTTATGCCTAAAATCAGTGGGAAATGATAGCTGATTAGTGTAGAAGCACCTAACAATGATTATAAGTCTAAAACAGATATTTCCTGAAAAGTTATTCCTCAATTCTAATTGGTTGATTAGGATGTTACTCCAGGAACATCTTGTACGTGGTGAAATCATGCTCACCCAAGATGTAGGTGACTTTGTTTTTTCATGAAAACACAAGCGATGTTTTTCTTTAACCGTTGCAGTTTGTCAGTCATATAATGCATGTCAATGGACACACAGTCTTTGAAAGTAAAAAAAAACAAAAGCACAGACAAATCCAAATTAAACCCTGCGGCTCGTGGCGATATATTGATATCCTAAGACACTCTGATCCAACACAAGGTCCAAATCATCCATAACATCTGATGTGTGAAACGTCAACGTGCTCTGGTTAGATATGTATACGCTTACATATCGCATCCCATAGAAACAGTCGCTAAGGAGGAATCAGAGCATGTTACAGTCACATGCCTGTTTGAGTTAAACATCTTTGCTTGTGTTCTCCTGATGAAACAAAGTCACCTACATCTTGGATGCCCTAGGGGTAAGCAGAGAAACATTACATTAAAATTTTTGGGTGAACTAACATATTTTCATAAAACCTTTGCAAAAGCCCCTTACACTCAACACGCACATACAATTACTTTTATCCTTAGAATATCTTACCATATTATCTGGGTTTTTATAGCAAGGGGCTAAAAATTTCTCACCTTCCGAGAACAAACTCCTCAAGCTCTGAACTAGAGGCTGACATTTTTTCGGGAATCCCACGGGTCACGGGATTCCCGTGGGATTCCTGCGGGATGGGAGTCATCTTTGCTATTAATCACGGGATTGGGACGGTACAGGAAAAATAGTTAACGGGAGCAGACGGGAGCGGGAATCAACCAATAGGAAAGACGAAAAAAAAAAAAAAAGTAAATCATTCACCATTTTGTAGCTTCCTTTTAATACGCCTACAATGTTATAAACAAATAACTACACAACCCAGCTGTCCCAGAAGCCATCTTTTTGTATATATATGGGAGCGGTACAGGAGTGGGAGTCTTTTAGATGGGAGCGGGATGGGAGGGGATTATTTTTTAAACTTTGGTCTGGGAGTGGGACGGGACAGGACTTCTTTCTATGGGAGTGGGACGGGACAGGAGTGAAAATCCACTTCCGTGTCATCCTCTACTTTGTAGCTAGTGCTGTGACCACTTTTCCTATGGTAAAATATTAGTAATTTACTGATTACTTTGTACGTCTTTTATTTGTTAATGTTTGGTATATAATGATTAATGACCTATTAATCCATATTATTCCATATAATCTGGATATTTTGATGTTGGTTATTGTCGTAAAGAGGGTCTTTTGTTGGTCTTCACCTATATAGTATACATCCTTAGTTGTAAGAATATGCAAAAACCATAAATATACAAATCCTTCAGCATAGCATCGCAACGTGGCGCAAATCAGACACAGGTTTAATAAATGGCTCTTTACACGGATGGAGCTGGTGTAATTGCTAATGAAAACGTCCACACGAGCATGTAAAGCCTGCTTCAGTCAAGTGGTTATCAAAACACGACAATGGAGGATCTCATTTTGTCGCTGCCGCCCACCTCCCTTTCTCATCCTCCGCTCGATCCTCTCATTATCCCTGTAGGTGAACCTCTCTCTGATCAACTCTGTCACTCCTCTGAGTGACTCTTTCTGCAGCCCCCCTCGACGCAGCCGCGTTCATCCACCTTTCTTTTCAAGCTGTGGGGTGTCTGACCTAAATCTGTAAGGAAGGAGAAGAAAATGGAAGCGGAGAGGGATGTTGAGGGGGTGGAGAGAGTCTTAGGGGTGTAGGGGGACTGACAGCCACTGATGTTGGCGGCAAATTAGCATGTGCGCTAATCAAGCTTCACCCCTGAGAGTGGAGACAGACGGAGAGGCAGTGGGGTGGGGCGTAGGGGGTCTTGTTGTCATTATTAACGTTGTACAATCTAAACGCACACGCACAAAGAAGCACCCTCTTTGGTCGGAACAAGCTCCCTGATGGCTTAAATAATTGAGCGGGGTTGAAGGCATTATCTTCGCAGAGGGCTCAGATCTCAAAACGGCGGCAGTGGCCATGAGAACCACTGTGTTTCCACATCTCTCTTTTCTTTTTGAAATCAAATCGCGCTATAAATAGCCCTCGCTCCCTCCCTCTCTCCCTCCTTCCCCGGCTTCTCCCATCGGCGCAGAGATTGTGAGGATCCTTCAGTAAGACGTAGCGTATGGGTCGTCCACCGTCGCGACCCATTGCTCTGTTTTAAAGCACGAGCTTTGCACTGGCTTTTGTCTCGGGAGCTCCAGTCCCGAGATTCTCTCGACTGCGGTGCAGGAGCCCAAGAGATGCCACATGCTGTCAAAGCTCGCTCCTTTGTGTGCGGCGCTGGCTGCTTTTTAAACTGTGATTGGTGGAAGGGCTCCAACACGAGGAAGCGATTGCAAAACCCACCCTATCAAAGAGCGGAGAAAGATGTGCTGGCGCAGTCAGTTGTTGATTAACCCCTCGTGCCTCTGGGCAGAACCACAGCCACCCGAGAGCCCTCCAAATGAAATTGGTAAAAAGCCACTACAGCGGCGTTACGCGTCTGCCTCAGTGAGTCGCAGCAGAACGGAGCCTTTGTTTTGATTGAGTCCTGTCAGTCTAACGTGTCTCTCTTTCTTCCTTCCTTCCTTTCTTTTGCAGACTGCCTGCTAGGTTGAGGAGATTTGGGGTGTCCCATAGACCCCTAGCTTCCTCCGATGAACCCCATCAACTCCATGAAACCTGCCCTGCCTCCAACGCCACACAGGTCAGTAGCTCCTGTGCATCAGCTCGGTGCAGCTGCGAGTCAAAGTGTGACTTGCACCCACTGTTTCCTCTCTAACGACATTCTGAACTCTCAAACTGACACCTGCTTCCCTGAGCACTTCACCTAACTGTCTGAACCCTAGTGCTGATGTTTTGATTCTTGATTTTGCGTATATATATATAGATATATATATATATATATATATATATATATAATCACTTCAGGGAAGCAATGTGTTTTTATTGTTTTGTAGCCTTATCTGGATGAGATTAGCCATGGCTAGTTCAAAAGTTCTTTGGAGTTTTATTTAGTTTTTTTTAGAACCTTTATTTTTGAAGGGACACTTGAAGTGACGGATATCATTTACTCACCCTCGTGTCAATTCAAACACGTGACTGACTTTCTTCTGTGGAACGCAAAGGGAAGTGAAGCAAAATGTCAAAGATGATGTTATCCCTACAATGAAAGTAAGCAGCAGTATAAATGGCACGTAAATCGATACAATTTTTGATTCCTATTAGTTTGAATATAAATTTATTACAATAATATATTACATGTTAATATATGATTATATATTAACAATTATTATTTAATATGTATGTATGTATATACAGAACAGGCAAAAGTTTGGACACACCCTTTCATTCAATGTGTTTTCTTTATTTTCATGACCATTTACATCGGTAGATTCTCACTGGAAGCATCAAAACTATGAATGAACATGTGGAGTTATGTACTTAACAAAAAAACGGTGAAATAACTGAAAACATCTTATATTCTAGTTTCTTCAAAATAGCCAGCCTTTGCTCTCATTACTGCTTTGCACACTCTTGGCATTCTCTCCATGAGCTTCAAGAGGTAGTCACCTGAAATGGTTTTCCAACAGTCTTGAAGGAGTTCCCAGAGGTGTTTAGCACTTGT
>JAUCMT010000047.1:11321503-11342154 GCA_032357475.1 Enteromius thamalakanensis | reverse complement strand
TCACTTCCTGGTTTGGGAACTGCACCATGCAGGACAGAGAGTGGAACGTACCATCAACACAGAGCTCCCTGACCTGCAGAACATCTATAACAAGCATTGCTTGACCAGGGCCAGGAAAATAGAGAAGGACCCCAGCCATCCCAACTATGGACTCTTTTCTCTGCTGCGTTCAGGGAGGCGGTTCCGCTCCATGAAGGCGAACACAGAGAGAATGAGGAGGAGCTTCTTCCCGCAGGACATTCGAAGCCTAATCCACTCATCACTCTAATCCACTGTACTTTCACTCAATTCAATTTTGGTCTTTTTCAATTTGCACTACTTGACACTGACAGTTAGGAGAAGGCTACGTGGAGATAAATGAGTAGAATTTAGATACCGTTTATCTTCAGTATGCCTCTTACTCATCTAGCACTCTGCACAGCATACGGACACTTTACACTGACATACAGTTGTATTGTATGTATATATAATAGTTATATTATTTATTATTTTTTTATTTCTATTTCTTTCTTTTATTTATAGCCATATTCAATTTCTACCTCCTCTATTTTATTCTTACTGCTAGTCTCATGCTATTTTTCTTTGTAGTATATTTATATTTATTACTGTACTTATTCCTTATTCTTTATCTTATTTCTTTGCTTTAAGTGGTTCTTATTGTTTTCCTTTCTTATTGAGTCAATTTGTTGGGCAGTCATGCAATACATTTCACTTCATGTCGTACCATGTAAGCAATAAAATAAAATTTGAAATTGAAAACATTTACGTTTAAAGAGCAATGCAGAGGCATTGTATGCAGTGGTGCTAGCACCTAAATCCATCTCCCAAAAAACACAGAAGAACCACAGTACAATCAGCTTTTTGTGTGTGTACCTAGCTTAATTGAGTAATACATAACTTTAGATAGTAATATGCTCAGGGTTAAAGAAGGTAAGGTTTAAGGGCTCTGCCCCATGCCGTGACCAGCTGGAGTACACCTAAATCTACAATTTTTACACTTTTTTTTTTAAATTAAAGCATCCCTTCAGTACAGAATATAGCAGTGACATGTTGAAAAATTGGTAGAAAGCTATGTGCAACTTCCTTTAAAGAGGTCATTCGGTTGCAAAATATCTCATGTTGTCAGGTAGCCTGCCTCACCATTTTGAAAAATGCAAATGGCATTTGAATTTGATTTTGACTCTTTAGTGCTACTTATTTTCAGCAGCAAGGCACAAGACAACAGCACAATGGGACAAGTGTGGAAACAATCTTCTCATTAGTAAGATCATCAGCCGGCGGATGATAAAAGCCATATTGAGAGCGGACACAGCATCGCTTTCATTAACAGCAACTATTTGCGGAAATGCACAACATTTTCTCCGGTCTCCGAGGGGCCGAATGGCAAAAAAGGACATTTGTATGCATGAATATTACATTTTTTTTTCTGCTCCGACATAAATAATTGATCAGGATGCACTTAGCAAACCAGCATTCAGAGGCACTTTACCAACATGTGTCCTTTAAATCCACAATGGTTCCGTCTCCTGATGTTGAAGAAATTGCAACCCCTCTCACCGCCCCCTCAACCCCTACAAACAACACAAAGATGTTTGATCTCGAAACAATCACCATCATTGTCAAGGGAACTTTTGAAGCTCCTGGACGAGGTCTTGTGTGTGGAGCTTTCACGTAAGGTCACTTTGAAACGGCATGAGGTTCATGTCTGCCGCATACCTCTCTTCATTTACCGCAGCTCGCTAGCGCTATGCAGGAATTCCCCCCAGCGTGATCCGAGAGGGGCTCTGACTGAACGCTCAACAGATGGCCATGAGGTAGCGTTGCTAAGCGACTGGTCATCACTGATCCCACAGCTCGCTCTGGAGAAATCTCTCCAGCATTATGAACTTATTTACAATAATAACACTTTTCATTTGAATAATCACTCTGCGACTGCTGCACCGGAAGACTAATACTCCAGGGCATTTTAAGTCATTCATTTAGGACGTCTAGCCTAATTAGACGAGTAAAGACTCTCAAGAATTAGAAACTTTGGTTATAATGAAGCAGGGCTGCTGATGAAATCAAAACGGACATTCCCGTTAATGAAGAAGATTGTACATCCCTATAAATCATTACAGAACTTCCCAGAAAGCATTAAAGTGCACAGAATAAAACACCTCAAGTGAGAACGGATCTAAAAGCGGAGTGCAGGATACAAACAAACACAACTCAAAAGCAGTGTACTACACTAGAGCGGAGAAAGCGTACGCCGCTCCCGAGTCTTTATTTGATTAGACACTGTGAGAGACACTAACGGCTGTGTGTTTATAAATGGGCAAAGGTAAAAAGAAAAAGTCAAGACAATGCTGTGCAGTTCAATGTCTGAGAACAGGGTGCGAGATTCTTTCATCTAAAAATAAGTTTTCATAAGTGCTCCTCGTCGCTTGTCCTCACTTCCCATTTTCTGGAAATGCGGCGGACAGATGATTCACTAGGAGGAGGAGGAGGAGGAGGTATATAGATGTTAACAGAACAAATAACGCATACAGACATATTCGTCATCTTTCTTATTCAAACAAACACACATAAAACAGAGACAGACCGTTTTATCCATGTATAAACATACTGATGCTACTTTAATACCCATCGCAATGCCGAGAGGGAAAGGAAAACAAACATGAACAGATGGACTGATGTACCCGAGGGTCAAAGTTCAAAAAATATGCTGACAGAAAAAGAATCTCCACAGTACTTTGCATGAATTAATATTAAAACATTCTGTGTAAATACCAACCTAAAAAAGTAAAATCAGTGGTTATAAATGCTACAAGTGAATTTAGACATAATCTTAACATAACGCACAGTATGAAAAATAAATATTTATTTAGAGCTTTGCTAAGGATTATATCTGAGATCTGATGAAAATGATCAGTGCTAATAAATTCTTAGTATGTCTAAAGATTAAGTTTATGTGAGTGTTAGATGACAGCAAATGTAATCTAAATGTGAAGATATGGTGCACAATTATATATGCGATATCCATATCAGTTAATAACCCATATATTATGTATGCTACAATACACATATATTAAATACATTTAATAATATAAACAATAATACAGAATCTCATTATTGCAGATTTATATTATATTATACTGTATTTTGCCTATACTGTTTCCTATACCTATAAATTATATTACATTACATGTATATCTACACTGTAACAGGAACTCCTTAAAATAAAGGGTGACCTAAAATGGATATAGCAGTATCAAAGTCAACAGACTTTATGAGCTCTTGTGCCTGCAAGAAAAGGAGAAAGTGCTTTCTTTGCTTTTAAATGACTTTACACACCACTTAACTGCATGAAACGTCAAGCACACGTATGTCAGGGGCTCCCATTTGGGACATCAAACAAGGTAACACACTAGCAACCCTATGACACATCCAATTCCCAGATAAACAACCATGACAGTGACAAATAATCCCTAACCCCTTTAAATATATAATACGTTTATCTATGGGGGCATCAGAAGATAAATAAATAAGTAGATGAAAGGGGGCTCAAGTCACAGATTCTCCTCCCTCAGATGTGAATGTTGAGGGGCTCATGGGGACATATTCAGACAGGGGATGAGTAAACTTGAAAGGCATTGCGTCTCTGAAAGACAGTGTACATTTTTTTCTTTTGTTCAAGTCTGTCACTGAAATCTAATCAAACCACGCAGAGGCAAAGAGAAAGCTGGAGGCTGGCAGAAGACTTGTCTATACATTGCAAGTTACACTGTGAAAATATTTTGTCAGGTAAGCTAAAATGTGCTTCATGGGATAACATTATTTAACTGGTTATAGATTTCTATTCAAAAATGTTTTTATTAGTAATTAGGTAACAACTCAAAAGAAGTTAAATAAAAACTGCTTATCAATAGAAAAAGACAGTATACCTTAAATTAGACATCTTTAATCATTTTGAGAAAGACATGTCAGCTTCTTTTGTGGTCATTTCTATAGATATTTTGTTGCATTAAACTAAAAGAAATATCAACGATAAATTATATCCTCTTTAATGAAACTGAAGTTGACTTATTTGCTGTATTTTACTGCAAAAAAGTTGATTTAATCCTATAACACGTAACTTGAATGAAACTAGTTAAAATGTTTCTACATGATGCACATTTTCAGCTACCTGACAAAACATATTTTACCGTGTAGGCAGTTTTAAAACGAAGAAAAATTAAACTCAGGAAGTAGTAATGTAACATTTAGAGGCATGTTGATTCTTTATGTCATTTACAAGAAGCTTGTTAACTGCTTTGTAACAGTGATGGAAAATAGGATTGCTGGATGTCTGGGGAAACATGTGAAATTAGCTTGGCCATTACCTGAGCAACCCCACACCAATGAGAGCCCTGCATTATCCATCTAAATGTCTGTGTACAGATGTGTGGGTGGATGTGCTAAGTCTCTGATTCTTATTAGTGGGATTTCCATTGAGGGTCGATATGGCCTGAGCTTACCAGCGTCCTGCTGCAGTCCCACACACTGTCCTGTTCTGACATGTAGTCACAGTAGCTAATCACCAAGCCTCCAACTCACTGCATACTTAATCACTTTGGGGGTGGCCAGAGAATGGGGATGAACGGCTCCGGCGCTAAAGCTAAAGCAACCTTCTACTCGTTCATTCTTTAGCTTTTTTGCTTTTTCTTCTGCCTCCCTTTCTCTCAATGTAATGTGTCAGCATTTACGTTGGCATTGAATCATTTAGTTGATCCAGAGGAACCAGCGAACATCATAAGCAATTAACAAGTTCATATGAAAGTCAAAATTATTTGCAGTGCTGCGAGGCCAAATTTAAAATGTTTATGCTTTAGTTAAGCTTTTGCATACCAGTGTATGTTTTTAAGGTAGAAATGTTAGAAGTGTGTTTCTTAAAATGGCCAACAGAAAGAGTAAATGTTCTGGAAAATTTGTGAACCCCTGTCTTCTGGAGGGGCTTACAGTAATTACTTAATTACATTACATGAGATGTGGACAGTAAAGCTCTGGTGTGATCTCAAGAAGTTTCTTAGATCACCATCATTTAAAGGGGTATAATAATACTACACATTATTGTTGCTCCTCTATGCCCTGCCTCTCTAAAATGCATGGATTTTTACAAAGCTCATCATTCTGAGATACGAGGTGTCCAGTGCGAGGTGGCCAGCTATCCAGTGCGTTGTGATTGCCCGAATACCTCAAGCGTGTGATGGAAATGTTACGTCCCTTACCATAATGTGATGCCGTGTCCTGGCTCTATGACACCAAAACAATAAAACACCACATAAACGAGACATTTGCTGCCACCAGTGGAGACATAATTAGTGGTTATACTGACTTATACTGTCTTTTTCTTTTTTTGTGTATACATTTGGGTGGCCATAACTTATATAAAGAATATCTCTTTGGTTTTGAGACTTCAGTCTTTGCAATTTAGGGATCTTATCTATGTACTAAGAGCTTTTAACAACCCAAAGAGAAAGGAAAACATGAAATCTTTTCATATGACGTCTTTAAATGTGTTTCTAGGTTTGAAATGTTTGAAAATGATGTGTTTCAGCAAGAGCGTTATTGAAGTGTGTTCAGGAGAGATGAAGAGAGTTCTAGTTAAATGCCACACTATTAAAAAAAGTAGCTTTTTGTAGGTCTTCAAATGTCAACAATTTGCACATCTTTTGGGGGATTCTATTCATGTTCCTAATTATTTTAACCAACTGTTTGTTCAAAAACATTCTTTAAAAATACATGTTCAGAAAAAAATAAAAATCATACAGGTTTATGGTAAGTGGCCTAAATGACAGAAATTTGGGGTAAACTATATCACTGTCTCTCTGAACTATTCGGCAAACAAGAACATCACATTACAGATCTCAACTCTTAGTACGTTAAACCCAACAAAGGTGACCATAACCGATCATTCTCAAGAAGAACAAACTCATCTCAACATCATAAGACCACAAGCGAGGCAACATGACAACAAAATCAGCTGGCAAGCAGTCAAACAGTACAACCATATTCATTATTTATGTCTCAGTGCCTGTGGTAAGCAGATGAATAGGAATGAACCACAAAACCATAGGCCTATTGAACTAATACTGAACTAAATTGTATTTATTCAGCTCACCTGCTGTGCTTACTGGTTCAAAATAAAAAATATGAGATTGCCGTAAAAGAAAATCAGCATCAAGATGCATTACTTGTGTTCCTAAAAGTTTCTGTTAGAACTACAATAGCAGCGTTATTTACTTTTTTCTAAGATCCCTTGATCTCATTTTTCACAGTGCAGGGATATGTGCTGGGGCTGAAATTTCACCATGCCTGATATTGCACTGTGATGTGCAGTTTCATCTAATCCACCAGATTTCTGGCTCACAGTCACTAAAAGCACTGCAAACAGCCTGTTCCAAAAAAAAAACCAACAAAAAACAAGAGCAGTCCTCAAAAACACAAAGAAAAGAAAAGCTCATGGATTAAATAGTAAAGGTAATCAGACTTAATATATATCACTATAATATGATCCCCACAGTCTTAGCATGACATGGCTGCATGTGATTGATCATATTTTAAATAGTCCATCCATGTGTATATATTCTGACCTCATCATTTCAAAAGTTGGTCATCCAGTGACATTACAGACTTCGCTCTGATGTTATAAACCTTTACATTTATTCCAAACATTTAGTCAGCTTAAACTGGTGCTTTCTTATAATCCAACCTCAATGGCAAGCTCTCATTCATTTTCAAGGGCAATGCCCACATCTCTATATCCAAGTAATTAATGGCGGGCACACAATGCACAATTTTCAATGTTGTCAGATCACTGCTCTTCTCACACAATGACTCTCTGGGGTACCATCTATTTGCTGTTGTGTGCACACTACATGACGGATCGGCAAACGGGGGTCACTCATTTCACAACCTTTCAATAGAAAGAATCACAGACAACTTCATCTGGCTGGCGACAACCAAAACACAAGTGAGGAGCGATGCCGGAATTTATAAAAGACCACTTGTAAGAAGGAGTTCCTTGATTCCTT
This sequence comes from Enteromius thamalakanensis, assembly GCA_032357475.1. NCBI lineage: Eukaryota > Metazoa > Chordata > Actinopteri > Cypriniformes > Cyprinidae > Enteromius > Enteromius thamalakanensis. The sequence goes on along the minus strand of JAUCMT010000047.1, from coordinate 11,335,099 downwards.
CCTACTAGAAACTATAGCCTGAAGTAGCTAGTGATATTTTTCTGTGCAATGGTTTGCAATAAAAAAGAAAAAAACATACAAAAAAAGCATATGAAGAGATGGTTGCTTGCAGAAACCGACAGTGTGTTCCGGACATAATGGGTAGAACATAGGCCTGTCACACACATTTTAATAACAATGATATTAAGAGATCACCCTGCAGATATATTAATATTGGTTATTCATTACATACCTTAGTATATGTACATGCATGTGTTTTTGTATTTAGTCATATGTCTCTGAGAGGATTCACAGAGTAAGAATTCATTGAAGAGTGCAACCCAGGCTTATTGGAAATACGTGCCTATTCAAACATTTACCTATTTAATTATGTACCTTACTGCACGTTTTGCCGCAGTTTCAAAGTGAAATGTCCAGAGAGTGGCGCTAAAACACACAGTTAATACGTAGCCATGACACTTTTGTATTAGGCTTCAATGCCATATTGTGTGAGCTACCGAGTAAACTGGAAAACTCATACATATGAAGCTGTATATGTGACAATGATCACATGTATCAGTTTTCAAACCGTGCAGGATGTTAAAAATGTTTTTGTAACAACATTCTGCAACTAATTGTGTGAAATAAGCCTTTATTAATCAAAAATGTACCTGTAAATCATACTTTTGTGTGGAAAAGATTAAAAGTTGTGGGATACTGCCTCTACTGTTTATTTCATCTGGAAACTGCAGCTATTCGTTTGTATAGGTAGGTTTTTTCAGTTTTGCAGAAATGCAAGAAGAGGCCAAATTTCCAACGAGCCTAGGTGTTTCCTTTACATATGCCAATAAACCTTCGATTGATTGATTGACTGATTTAAAAAAAGCTTCAGAAAGGATATGAAAGCTATGACTTGCTGTGATGCAGTTGCTAGAAACAAAATCAACAAGCAAGAAATAATGTGTGCATACCGAATGTTCTTTATACCCTGTGGTCATCATGTATTCTTCTGCATATTCATTTAACTGTCACGCAAATGTGCAGTTTTCAAGGTTAAAGATTAACATTAATTTTAGTTTCAAGGTAAGCTTTACTAAAAACTAAACAGGTTATATTCAAGAAAAACAAGACTGATTAAATATGACTTAATCATTTTGACAAAGTCACACCAACACAAGTATTTTTATGGTTCATATCAGGTGGAAAGAGCTCATTAAGGCAACAACTGCAGGTTTCAACACTGCAGATCATGAAAGATTAATGTAAGCATCTTTGCATATTAAAATTTAAGTGGGAGAGGTTTGTTACAAAATGATCAGCATTCTGGAAAACTTCCTGAACATGCCAACATTGCCATCACAAACCTAAAGCGACCAGAGTTACACTAAAACAAATGAAATTTTAATCTCAACGTTTATGTTGGCGATAAATATGCACTTATTGTTTTCCGTTTCCGTTTGTTATCCTCCAGCAGTTAAATGACACAAACACTTCAGCCTATCTTAAGCAGTAACTTGTATTGTTAACATCACATACTACACATAATAAAGCCAATGATACCTTGTTTAAATTAATAGTTAGCATTAAAACAAAAGTTTACTCAGACTCATGCCATCCAAGATAATCTTGTGAAGTGAATAGCTGCATGTGTGTGAGAAATAAGTCCATCATTAAGGTGTTTAAACCATAATTTCTGGCTAAATAATATTCCTTGGGTATAAGTATCTGTTTGTTTAAACTGATCTGATTTATTGTGTTTTTCCGAGGATAAGCTCCGCCCCATACACCTGTTGCTGATGACTGAGGACGCTCCGGATGGATTTAAAAGTTGGAAGTTGAAGTTGTGCTCGCTCTCTCCTTCGTCTTTTCTCCTCATTTCTACGTGGGCCCGGTCACAGTGATTCCTTAAATCTTAGTGAGTTTGACTCGCACTATTGAAGGAAGCTTGGTCTCTGTCGGCACGGAGAGTCACAGACCAGCTTTGTGCGCCTCTTGGGTTGTCTGTTCTTTAGATGGTTCGATCTCTATGTTTGTTAAACTGTGTTTTTTCTTTCTTCTTTTTTTCCCCTTGTGCTTATTTAATCAGTCCGGATTTACTTTTGGGCTGAATCATGGGCTCGTAAGTCGGCCGATTAGAAAAGAAAAGGAATAAAAGGAAAGGAAAAGAAAAGAAAACGAAAGAATTCCAAAATCACATGAGTGAAGCTAATATTTTATTCACAATAGATTTATTTTAGTTTATTTTATGCACAAAATAAAGCAATACAATCTGAACAGATTCAGCTGGGAGAACATCTAGCAACTAATTAGGGTAATTGGCATCAGGTGTGTAAGATGATTAGCTATAAAAAGGATGTCTAGAGAGGCGGTCTCTCTCAGAAGTAAAGATGGGGAGAGGCTCTCCAATCCAAAGAGTGTGCAAAAAGATTGTGGGATAGTTTACAAATTTGAGGTTATAATTTTCATTTTAGAAAAAAAACAACAATTCTTGAATTCGGGTTGTTGTCCTCTCACATTGAAATCCTCTGATCCACTGATCATATTTGTTTAGAAATGTTTTGGAGAGTTTTTTGGCTTTTGAACAGTTTTTTTTTATTTGAGAAAGCGATGTGCAGTTTGCTTTGGAATGCATTAATGAATGGACTGGAGATTATTGTGATATTTTTATCATCTCGACATAATACATTTCTCCAAATCTGTTTTGATGAACAAACAAACTCTCCGACATATCGGTTGCTTGAGTATATATTCAGCAAGTTTTGATTTTTGGGAGAACCTTTAACGAGCAAGTCTGTTCCATCAGAACAGTAGTTGGTGATGACAGCTCACCACGAGCATGATATTTTTTTGTATATTTATTCAATCTTAAACCATTATATTTTTTCTTATGGCATCAATTAAAGCAATTGGCTTTCCACAGCTGTTTTTGTTCTTGCAAGAGAGACATTTCTCTGGTAAATGTATCCGTCTTTACACTACTGTGTCCCGTGTGTCCAGCAGGGAATCTCTCACAGTGATTGTCCATTGAGACTGGCTCTCTCACCACCGGGTAGGAAATCTCTTTGGATTCTATATGCTCACAGTGGTGTGCACAGCCTTCACTGTCTAACATCTTATAGCTGACCTATTGATGGGGAGACACTCTGTGCCTCTTGATGATCTTAACAAAGGTCTTTACAAAGGCCATGCTTCCATTTTAAAAGTCTCACTTTAAAGCATTTTCTCACCTTTCAGTAAGACTTTATGTTTTATAGGATTTAATAAAGCAAATATTAAAGCAATACTAAGCAATACTTTATAGCCATACCTTTGGGTATTTTAGAATTTTACAGTTGTATTCGGTACAAAATAATTCTACCATTAATACATCAATCAATCAATTTATTTTGTAATGAAATAAAATTCTTTAGAATTTATAGATGTTATACACTATAAATAAATGTGACAAACCCAGTAATTGAGTTGTTGGTTAAATGTCTAACTCAACCTGCTGGGTAGTTTTATTTAATACTCAACTATTGTTTAAAAACTAGGTTGGAAACATTAACATTTATTAAGATGTTTAACAAATGAATATTTATCAATATATTTAATAAATAATTAAAAACATTTAAATTGTTTATTAAGGAAAATAAATGTTCACCTGTTGATTATTACTGATGGCTCTAGTTGTTGCCTATGTGTCTGATTTTTTTAATTTCCAACCTATTTTGGTTTCATCTTAAGGCCAGCCATAATTTCTAAAAACAGCTGAGTTAAAACAACAACCATAACATTTAACCCAACTGCTGGGGTAAAAACAACCCAGTCACTGAGTTTGCTTGGCATGGATTGTTTTTAAAGACCAGCATTTTTGGAGTGCAAGAGAAAAAGTAAAGAAATGTAAAGAAAATTATTTTTGTAACCCCAAAAATCAAACAATTTTCTGTAATTGCTGTAACACAGCTGTTGCCCTAGCTGCTTTCATGTGTGGTGTCAAGGAGGCCTTAGACAATACAAAAATGAAAAACAGAAGTACTGAGAATTGGATATAATATTGCTTTAAGCAGTCTCATAAATCTCATATGGACTAGAGCAACCCACGAGAATCAAGATCTTTATCAGTCTCACAAAGACATACTCGACCTCATTTATCAAGCAAGATTAACTGTCAGCTTGGATAAAATTCAAGGTGCCTAAATTTTGTAGTGTCCAGAATTTAAAGTATCACAGTCAAGATAATTTATCCGATGCATTGCGTTCAGCAAACGTGATGATTTGATTCACAAAACTACAACACAGAAGATGCTGACCTGTTAGACTTATCTGCTGTGTTGCTGAAAAATATGACTTATTAAGATTTCATTTAAACACTGCAAATCAGACGCTACTACTATAGCATATTGAATCAAACAAAATATTTCAAAATATCCCATAAAAGCCGGTCATCAACAACACTGCTAATTTGACATCACAGAACTTCAAATTTGATATCACAAGCAGTATAATGGATTATTATCTGTCATTGACTTAAAAGGTTGGGCTAATAAACTGTTAATAAAAAATATGAATAAAAAAATTTTTAACTGTGAAAAAATCAAATAGTTTTGTCATTATAATCATGATTCCTAATGAAGAAGCATTATTTATTTAGGTCTAAGGGGAAAAAACCCACAAAGCTAGGCATCACTAAACTGATGGGAAAAAAGTACCAGAGTCTCAAGCTAGTTGCTCTCCTCATTAAAATGAGATTTTCCTTCTTTTTTTTAGTACAAAGTACAAAACACTGCCTGCTTTACTACATTCACAACTTTTAATCAAAACAACTAACTAGCTTATTTGAACCTTAAGAACTATAATTGCAACTTGCTTATCATATAATGTTGCATTAAAGCTTTGAATTGATAATTGCTCTCATGCTTTTCAACCCCCAGTTAGAATGTGTTAATTATCGGGCAACACGAAAGATGCAGTGTAAATATGCTTGAATAGCACTTTATTAACGCAATTGTGAACTGCAGTGTTCTGACACTCATATTAAGAGCCCAAAAGTTTTGTGTGAAAATGTCGTACCGGGATATCAGATAATTCACACTTTCATGTGCAGTGCATAAAAACGAGGCAGGAAAAAAAACTGATTATTTTGCTTGCCATTTCAAAGCTGCTTCTAGCCCCTTTGATTTCTGATGATGAATATTCGTTTTGAGGACCAAAATGGAAAAGTCTTGGGATTGCATCTTGCTCTTTTGTCTACTTTTTACCCCCCACCCGAGATTCAGATTTTTTGTCACTGGATGTTAGTTATACTCATTTTAAACTTATCTGATCATTATCTTGCCCAGCTGCTTTAATTTATATATATAAAAAACTTTTTTGGGACCTTCTTTCATTTAAAATCACTCTTTAATTATTGATTTAGAGCATTGAGCACAGCACTTGACATCCTATAAATCTGATTCTAAATTGTTCTGCGACTGATGCGCACAGAAAGGATCAATGGATTAATTTCTATGAGATGGGTGTTCTTGTGGGCTGAAGACGTGCCTGCACATGCAAAGAGCGGGATTATGAAATTTGAGCCAGGGCCTCTCACGTCTGACGGGTGGAGGAGAGCTGGCCTAAAGGGCTGAGTTGATGACAAATGGTAAAGTGTGAGCGCTCTTCCTCACCAGCTCAATCACACTGAATAAACACAGCACCACACACCTTGACCCTGCCTCTATAACTGCCTGTCTTAATAGTTGTCTAACAAGAGAGCTGCAAGTGTATGTGTGTGTTTTACCTTTTTTTAGTTAATTTAAAATTGATGTAAAATTAACTATAAAAACTAGACTTATTAAAACAAAAAAACTAATTCAAATGACAAAAGGAGCAAATATACAAAATAACAAAAATTTTCAAACAATATTTTCACTAATGTCATACTGTATTATAATATTATATCATATTTTTCTGTTACACTTGAACAGTTCTGTTTGAAATTTTCTTTTAAAACGAGCATTTTTTTTTCAGGCTCCTGTGTCTACTTTCAGTTACTTTATAGCAGATCGCTTACATGGTGAGTTGTCTGGCTTGCCATCGTATCATATGATTCACCATGTTCAGATTACCGATACACTTTATTCATGTTTGACTGCAGCAGATGTAATGCAAGTAATGCTGCAAGAAGAAAACGACTCAAAGATAGCCTTGATCTTCAAAACAAAGAAAGATTTTTTTCAGCGGCACAGCGGGCTGTTGGGAGAACATTTCTATAAAAGCAGCTGGAAAGTGCAGGGAATTGGGAATTGTAGAAGTGTCACATTTTTCTAATGTTTATCACTAAGCACTGATTGTAGCTGCCACGGAATATAGAGGGAATATGTTTTTGCAGCAAATAATGAAATAATCATCACCCAGCTGCCACAAATCCCTGACGGTGAGAAAAACGTTTCTTAAAAGGTGTTTCAACTGGCTACAGGCCCTCAGCAACTTAAATTAGTAATATCTAACCTCTAACAACACATGACATATTTTACTATGCCATTATTTATTTAGCAAGCCAATGGCAAAAGTCAGAATCCATACGGGAAAAAATTAAGTACACTTCGACTGCTTCAAAAGGAGTTAAGAGGCTCATTAGAATTCCGGAGCTGATAATGAAATGCACTTAATTACTTGATCATCAGGAAGTGTGTCTACCTCTTCGAAAGCAAATGAAGAGTGTCCAGAGGCAGTTGCCTTTGTCTTTATTGATATGAACAGAAAGATATTTCTTAAATAAGAAAAAATGGCAGCACAGCTTAGGTTCACAAAGGTGAATGAACAAATAACCAAATGTCTAGAATAGTGTTCGTCAAACAGACGAGTCCATTGTAAAAATGTGTGCTTATTATGCACAACACCATGTTTGGCAAGAACATACCGTGTATAGCCACAAACACTTCATACCAGCCGTCAAGTGATGGAGGCGTGATGATCCGAGCTTCCTCTACAGCCACAGCACTTTTTGCAGTCATTGAATAGAACATGAACTACTCTTGATACTAAATTATTCTAGAGTTAACGTGAGGCCATCTGGCCATTAGCTGAGATCAAGTTGGGCCGAAATGGAATCATATAACGATACAATGACCTCAAATACGCCTGAAAATACAAAATATAATGGCTAAAACTTGGGCTAAGAGGTGCAATCTTTACCCAGAATAAAAAGAAAGACTAAATAAAAAGTAATATCAAATTAAATGTATATATTTTTATCAAAAAGGCTGCATTTATATATTTATTTATATGAACTACAAAATTTCTAGGTGTATCCCTTTAAGACAAATCTTCACTGAAGATCCTTACAACAACAAGCTTTTCCTGTGGTTTGAACACCTGCCTCAGTTGTTTATGTTACATCCAGCGTACAATGAAGTTTGGGAGTTAAGCACAGAGTGACAATCGGAAAAGGGTTCAGGCCAATAATTAGCAGCTGTCCTCAACCCCCACTGCTGCTAACAGATATATCGACAAGTGCCCTGGCTTTTGTACCTGATCCTTCACCTTTTACTTCAGCAGAGATTGAATCTGTGTTGCACTATTTACCCGATAACACGGCTGGCAGAATGGATGGAGTGACTTATGATATGCTCAAAGCCAGGCAGAGTTCAAAATCTAAAATCAATGTTTAATAGGTGACTGATTCTCGTAAGGGGTCTCTCATTTATTGAATACTCAAGAAAGACGAATTTCAATCTGAAGAACCATTTCTTTATTATCAACAATTTATTAAATGCTTGTCAAGTGGCTTTTTGCAGATATTCTTTTACCCAATCAGTTGGTTTACATCAAACACAAGGAATGAATGAGCATGTCACAGTGACTGATTCAAGCACATGCATGTTTTCATCTCTGAGAGGTTGCGTTTGTAGTTTCATCTTCAAGTATAGGGTGCTATAGCTACGGTGAGGTCAATAAGTATTTGATCACCCTGGGATTTTGCTAGTTGTCTTAGCAATCATGGAGGGGTTCGACAATTTTCAGCATAGGTGCATTTCCACTGTGAGAGACAGAATCTAAAAAGAAAAATCCCATTGTATGATTTTTTAACAATTTATTTGGGAATTACTGTCAAATACGTATTTGATCAATTGAGTCAAAAAAGTTAATATTTGGTACAGAAGCCTTTGTTAACAATTACAGAGGTCAAATGGTTCCTGTACCTCTTCACCAGGTTTGCACACACGGTAGGAGGGAATTTGGCCCATTCCTCCATACAGATCTTCTCTAGATCAGTCAGATTTCAGGGCTCGCGCTGAGCAACACAGAGTTTCAGCTCCCTCTAAAGTTTTTCTATTGGATTTAGGTCTGGAGACCGGCTAGGCCACTCCAGAACCTTGATGTGCTTCTTATGGAGACACTCCTTGGTTTTCCTGGCTGTGTGCTTTGGGTCATTGCCATTTTAGAAGACCCAGCTACAACCCATCTTTAATGCTCTGACTGAGGGAAGAAGGTTTTTGCCCAATACGTCACAATACATGACCCCGTTCATCCTCTCCTTAATACTGTGCAGTCGTCCTGTCCCCTGTGCAGAAAAACACCCCCAGAGCATGATGCTTCCAGCCCCATGCTTCTCTGTAGGTATGGTATTCTTGGGATGATACTCATCATTCTTTTATCTCCAAACACGGCGAATGGAGTTAAGACCAAAAAGTTCTGCTTTGGTCTTATCTGACCACAGGACTTTCTCCCATAATTCCTCTGGATCATCCAGATGGTCTCTGGCAAACTTCAGACGGGCTTGGACATGGGCTGACTTACGCAGGGGAACCTTCTGTGCGATGAAAGATTTTAAACCATGACGTCTTAGTGTATTACTGATGGTAGCCTTGGAAACGATGGCATTGACATTGACCAGCTCCTCCAGTGTAGTTCTGGGTTGATTCTTCACCATTCTTAGCATCACTGATACCACACAAGGAGAGATCTTCCGTGGGGCCCCAGTCCGAGGAACATTGACAGTCATCATCACTTGCTTATCTGTCTGATAAGCAAGTGATCAAATACTTATTTGACACAGTAATTCCCAAATAAATTGTTTAAAAAAATCATACATTGTGATTTCTGGATTATTCTTTCTAGATTCCGGGTCTCACAGTAGAAATGCACCTATGCTGAAAATTGTAGACCCCTCCATGATTTCTAAGTAAGAGAACTTGCAAAATCACAGGGTGATTAAATACTTGACCTCACTGTACCACCACTTAAGATGGCTCAATCAAATCAAATATCTTTATTTTATTTCAGTCTTGAGCAGTGTTCAATGCACTGTGTTTATTTTTAAGACCCAAAAAACATATTCTATTTGTTACTGTCTAGCTATTTTTAAAAGCTGTCTTATGTAAACACCCCTATGAAGCACATCTTTTTAAAGTCAGATGAACCCTAAACGGGGTCCTTTAGATCAATTACATTTTGAAAATATGTATTTTTACACATATTAAATGTTCAACCAATAATTAATATTGCTCAAAGAAATATACTTTAAATCAGCAAGAATTAATTAAATGGAGCAAAATAAGGAAACAAATGAAAGTAAAGACATTAATAATGTTAAAAAAAAATTGGTTGTAACTTCTTCACGCTTATTATTGTAATGAAGTGCCTGAGTCATCGGAATCGTTGGCAAAGTCTTCTGTAATGAAGCGCCTCAGTCATCAGAATCCATACACAACGAGTTTAATAATCCAAGTAAGACAGGTAATAATCAAATACACAGGCAGACAAGAGTGTAGGAGAACAGGCTGAATCGTAGTTGTATAAAGGGGCAATAAGTCTGGACAGGCGGCCAGCAAAACACAGGCAAAATAAACACGGGTAAATACAAGGGAAAACGCTCAGAAATGATAGCTGGGGCAAATCAAGACTTTGCATCCGACAAGAGTCAAAGCGGCGCTTAAATAGTCTATAGAAAGTCCACCAACTCGGCCGGAGCCGGCGGAAGTGTGTGCGCTAAAAGAGTCCGGGTGGGAACCTTAATACTCCGGCAATGGTACCCGCTACTGCTGACCGAAGAGAGCCACGGAGGCACGGCTTGTGACAGAGCCCCCCCCTGCGAGCAGCTCCTGAAGTGAGTCCTTGTTCGACGCCAGGGCCTACCACCAGGTCTGGGGGCTGGCTTCCCATGGTGGTTGTGATGAAACGCCTCCATCAGGGCAGGGTCGAGTATGTCCTGAGAGTTGACCCATGAACGCTCCTTGGGGGCCAAAGCCCTCCCAGTCAATTAGATATTAGAAAATCCTGCCCCGGCGTAGAGAGTCCAAAATCTCATTGACCTGATGGTAGGCTGGTAGCCTAGGATGCACTTGAACGGCGTCATATTGGTAGCGGCCTTCCTTAAGGAGTTTTGGTCATATTCGGCCCAGAAGAGGAACTGGCTCCAGGCGGTGGGAAGTTTAGGTAGCGGAATCAATCTGCAGGCCTTAGAGAAATGGTTGATGTGAAATGGTGAGGATGGTGGTGTGGTTGTTTGAACGGGGTAAGTCCGTCACGAAGTCCACTGCGATGTGGGACCAGGGTCGTGGAGGCACTGGTAAGGGTTGAAGGACACCGTCCATTCATAAACGGGAGGATTTTGTTGTTTGACACTCGGCGCAGGCCTGTACAAACCTTGAGACATCTGCGCTCAGGCTGGGCCACCAGAAGCGGTTTAAGGTGAGGTCAGCTGTAGCCAGTATACCGGGGTGACCTGAGCTTGGAGTGTCGTGAATCAAGTGTAACAGGTAGTCACGCAGGGTCAGTGGTACATACTCCTTTCCTGGGAGGCACTATGGTGGTGTAGGGTCTGTAGCCCGAGCGTCTTGTATCTCCTGTATGATGTCCCACTGTACAGGTGCGAGGATCAAGGAGGGTGCGATGATGTTCTTGGGGTCAGAATGAGGAGCATGTTGGTCGTGTAGGCATGAGAGGGCATCAGCCTTGCCGTTCTTAGAGCCCTGGCATTAGGTGATCTTAAACTGGAACCTTGAGAAGAACAGCAACCATCTGGCTTGTCTGGCATTAACTCTCTTTGCAGATTTTGAGAGTGGAAGGCGCAGGGTTACAACAATGGTGTGGGGAGTGGGGTCTGGATGTCAGAGGATGGGCGCTGTGGTAAACTTCTGTTTGAGTTCTTGAAAAGCGGACTCACTCACAGAGTTCCAGGGGAGACGTTTGTATCCTTTACGTGTCATGGCCATGAGTGGTGCTGCAGTTTGACTGAAGTTCCGTATAAAACGTCTATAAAAGTTGGCAAACCCCAGGCACCAGGGGAAGAGGGTAGCGATACTTGACTGTGACCTTGTTTAAGGCGCAATAGTCGATGCAGGGCCCAAGTCCTCCATCTTTCTTTTTAACAAAGAAGAACCCCGCCGAAGCGGGAGAGGTGGATGGTCTGATGAACCCCTTGGCTAATTCCTCTGTGATGTACTGGTCCATGCTTTCCTTTTCAGGTGCAGATAGGGGAAAGATTCCTCCTCTAGGTGGTGTGGCTCCGGGCAAGAGCTGGATGGCACAGTCTGTGGGCTGGTGTGGTGGCAGCTGGCTTGTCCTCTCCTTGCTGAAGGCAATGTGCAAGTCCCTGTATGCAGTGGGCAAGCAGTCGAGGTCTGTGACTTCCTTGGGTGACACCTCCAAATGCTGACTGGGCTTGGTGGTCTCCTTGAAACAAAGGTTGTGGCATTGGTCTGACCAGCTCTGAACTTGGTGTGTCCTCCAAGAGATGACAGGGTCATGTAGTTCCAACCAAGGAAGGCCTAGGATGACAGGGTGCTCTGGTGAATGGATTACATAGAATTGGATCGTCTCCGAATGATGTGGGTTGGTGCTGAGTGTCAATGGTTGGGTTTGTGTGGTTATCCTTCCACTCTCTATGGGTCGGCCATCAAGGGCTGCCACAGCCACATTGGGGGTACATGTAACGAGAGGAAGGTGATGTTCAGACACAAAATCAGAGTCTATGAAATTTCCAGTGGCGCCTGAATCCACAAAGGCCTTAGCCTGGATTTGCGTGCCCTGGTGGCTGAGTTCAACATTGATCCTCATGGCCGAATGAATGTAAATAGCCCTCACTCGGTAAGTCTTGGGCCTGGTAATCCTCACAGGACAGGAGACGCGGAGATGGCCTGGTTAGCCGCAGTACATGCACAGGTTGAGCTCTCTCCTCCTCTCTCGTTCCTCTGATGTGAGATGAGTGGCCCCGATCTGCATGGGATCTGTCGGAGAGAGGTTAGCAAGGCTCGTGGATGAAGCTGGCATGCGACGGCTCTCTAGGGAGCCAAGTAGATGGTCCATCCGAATAGCTAGCTCCATATACTGCTCCAGTGTGAGATCCTCCCCTTTGCAGGCTAGTTCTGATCTCTGGTACATAGGCATTAGCGGATTGCTGTCCCATCTGGTTTGAGCCATCAGCGAGTGAAAAGTCATGGTAAACGGCTGAAGATGAGCCCTGTTTTAGTGCCATTAGCTCAGTTTTAGCATCCTTTCCATCAGCGGTGTGATCAAACACTGCTCTAAACTGGCGTAGGAAGGCCTGATAGGATGGAAATAAAATGCGATTTCCCTCCCAAAGCGCAGTCACCCACTCGAGGGCCTTCCTGGTGAGCAGTGAGCACACGAGGGAAACTTTGCTATCATCATCAGCGAAAGAAGCAGACTGAGACCGCATGAAAAAATGTCACACTGGAGCAAAAAACCTTTGCACTTGCCTGGTGCGCCACCGTATTTCTCCGGGAGAGCCAAGCGTGCTGGATTGGAGGTGCTTGGTGGTGGCTGTGGAATTGGGAGGAGTTGGGGAAACAGCAGGCTTGTTCTGAGCGGTGGTGGCAGTGGTGAGTGCTTGAATAGAGCTCACAAGCTCAGCCGTTAGTGGGGGATCGCAAGGGATTTCTACTACAATGTGCTATAATCTCCTAAACTTACCCGCAAGTATACAATTCTGACAATGCAAAGATTGGCTATGTGATTTCCAACCTTTCAGGATCAGTGATCAGATGGGCTGAATCGATTTGGAGTCAGGCGGGGCCAGCTGTGAGTACATTTTCTTCATTTTCTCACCATTTCATGGAAGTATTTGGGCGTACAGACCAAGAATCTTCTGCAGGTGAAGAACTCTATAATTTCCACCAGCGTGAGCTAACCGTCCAAGAATACTCAATTCAATTCCGAACGTTGGCGGCCGCCAGCGGATGGAACGAGAAAGCTTTAATCACCTCCTTTCGGCAGGGACTCGAGCCTAATCTCCGGCTAATGCTGGCGGCCCATGATGACTCCATAGGTTTGGAACGTTTCATCCAGCTGGCCCTTCGCTGTTCTGCCCGTGTGAATTCTTATGCCACAACCACTCCAAGCACTGTTAATTCTATCCCCCGTCCGCCAGACATTCCGAGCCCTCCAGTCACCACATCTGAACCTATGGATACCAACCGTCGACGATTAACTCCACAAGAACGACAACATCGTATGGCTAAAGGATTATGTTTGTATTGTGGGAAAGACATTCACTTCATCAAAGATTGTCCCCTCCGTCCTCCAAGACCTGCGGTGAGTACTATTCATAATATAAGCGAAAATATGCCACCTCTGACGACACCTGTTCTGCTCTCTGCCAATAACATTTCTTTCTCCGTGGCAGCTTTG
>JAUCMT010000047.1:11296147-11306569 GCA_032357475.1 Enteromius thamalakanensis | reverse complement strand
TGCACGCCAATATTCATTGGCCTTTAGTAAAAGCTCAAAGCAGATAGGTCTCTCTGGCGAGTTCCCATATGTAACGTTGAAGTAATTCGACTGAAAGGGTAGAATTGTTTTCTCAATACTTTTCCTATACCACTGTGAAGGAAAGAGCGCAAAATCAATCATCGAGGCATCGATATCATGGACAGCACATGCTAAGGTCGCACTAAAGAAGGTTTACCTTAAGCACCATCCTAAGGTATAGTTCAGCGTGTAGGAAAGGAATTACTGTAGTTAAGGTGTACCTTTTGAGTCTTCGTAGCGTGCTAAGAGACAACATTATCAGAGAACGCAGCCCAGAGCAGAAGCTTGGTTCACATTGTCGGCAGTAAGTCAGACTTGTTCCCGGTGCGTGTTGGACTCCGGCAGGGCTGCCCTTTGTCACCGGTCCTGTTCATTACTTTTATGGACAGGATTTCTAGGGGCAGTCAGGAGCTGGAGGGGGTCCGGTTTGGGGACCAAATGATCTTATCTCTGCTTTTTGCGGATGATATTGTTTTGTTGGCTTCTTCAAATCAGGACCTACAGCGGGCAAAGGGGTGGTTTGCAGCTGAGTGTAAGCGGCTGGGAGGAGAATCATCACCTCCACATCTGGACATGGTTCTCAGCAAGAAAAGGGTGGCCTGCCCCTTCAGGTTGGTGGGGAGTTCCTGCCTCAGGTGGACGGTTTTAAGTATCTTGGGGTCTTGTTCACGAGGAAACGATGGAGCTAGAAATTCACAGACGGATCGGGCAGCTTCTGCAGTAATGCGGTCGATGTACCGGTCTGTCGTGGTAATGAAACATTAAACTAAAACATTATATCTTAGTAAACATTCTCCATTAATTTCCATTAATTATTTTTGTACTTTTTGTATTTTTGTACTCTTCTGTAGTTTTGAGCTTTTCTATTCAAAAATAATTTATGAAAACCTTTAGCATCACCAGGGCATACCTGAATTAATGTCCTGCAAACATTTCTTAACAAAGAATTAAATAAATACATACAGTATATGCAAAAAACGTGTAGGCCTATACATTGCACTTTTAATGTATTTAAAAGAAAAATTTACCCAAAAGTCCAAAACGAACAACACATATAATCTCACCTGACAGCTCTTGGGCCAGCTGTCTACAGGTGATCATTCCCACTGTAATGACACAAGTGAAAAGGCTGCATTAACAGATAATGGCTGCGGCACCCACAGTCACTGATAATATCAGTCCTTTGATGGTCAGGTTACGCAGAGATGAGAGAGGCGACTGGAACGGCAGCTCTAAAAAATGTATGAGGGATGTAGAAGATGAAGCACTTGCTAAAGAAAGCTTTTCAAGTAAAATATGACACCTGCCCCCGTTGTCATCCCTAAAGACTATGAAATATCGCCGTTTCCAGATGCATCACACCCCGTGGACGCTTTCTTTGTGGTGCCCAGAGACGATCTGTCTATAGCCGTGGCAGAGGTTAGCCGCTCAAATGAGTGGTGCGGCCTCAAAGTGTGTACTCTTGACAGGTTTGACATAACGTACTGCAGCAATAAAGGTCACTAACACATAGTGTTGCATTGATTTTGTGTAATGTCACACAGCTACAATGTCTGTATCATTTCGAGTTTACTGGATGGGATCAATTTAACCCACAAAATTCTCCAAGTGAAGGCAAGAAGCAAATATCAAAAGAAGCCTGATTTTGTAGGCGAAGGAACAAAAGGCATCGGTATCAATAACTCTCCGCGTGGTCACTTCCACAGCTTCATAACGTCACGTCTGGCTCTGATCCACCTCTCACCTCATGACTAATCTAACGGGAATCCTTCACCGAGAGTTTGCATGTGACATTTTACATCAGAGAAAACCGAACACCCAACCTCCACCCCCACCCCACCTGCACTCAGACTCTCTCTCTCACACACACCCACTCGTCCCCGCATTAAAATCACGACTCGTAATATTTGGAGTAAAGCTAGATTAGAGGAAGAGATGTGTTTTTAAGTAAAAAAAAATAAAGTGCAGGATTTTTTACACTGACTGAGTTCAAGTAAACCTGTTGCATACACACACACGCACACACACACGCACACACACACATATATATTCTAGCAACTTCTAATGCATTATTCACTGATAAAACTGCTACTGTTACACACAAATTTTAGATATAAGTATATATAAGTTTAGATATAATTGCACCTTTTATTAGTCCAATCATGTAGTTGGCTTTAACTTCTTCACAATTGCCTACAAGCTTGTAGTCAGTTTTAAATCCAACACCCACTTCTCAAAATCGAATCAACAACCAATGGAGAAGACCAAGTTCCTGCTTTGAAAATTTTTTTAATAACCTGCTACACTTCACAAGAAAAATATATTGCTACTTTTGTTTTATCCCAATTCTATAACTGCAGCTTGCCAGACAAAAAAATACTTTAACATCGTTAAACGTCAGTGGCTATAACAAACTAACAAAAAAGACCTTTGGATCATCAAAGCTATGTTGAGGGGTAATCAGAGCCATATTTATTCAACACAAATGGCAGAATCCTCTATTTTTTTCAACAAATAATTCAGGAGAGCAGATTAACATTGGTGGGCTTAAACCTGAAAAATGGTGTGTATTGATGTCTTTCTGTGACTGAAATAAAATATCTTCTAATATTCAATAATATTGTGTGTGTGTGTGTGTGTGTGTGTTCTTTTAGTAAATATTAAAAGATAAGATAATTTCATGTGCTGCTTGAACCGAGGCATTACAGTGTTCATTGTTCTAACGTCTTTAAACAACAATAAAATAATAAAGTGAGGTGGTACGAATTTGTATGAATTTTTCCAACTTGCACAATCAGGTATGAATTGTTAGTGAGACTGTTTAATGCTCAGCTGAATCAGGAACTCATTTACTGAATTATTATTTTTTTATTCACACTGCAATGAACTGAAATTCAGAATGCAACAAAAAAAGAGAACATTTGGTTATTTTTCATCCTGCATGGCTATTAAGCAGTGTGCGCAATAGAAACATGATTTAATTTAGTTTATACGGCTAATCAGAAGGAAAAAACGCTGTCCTACTGAGTTTACCCATCGTAATGAGCTGTTTAGTATAATTACACAGCTTTTTCCTTGTATGAAACATGTTTTCTCTTAAAAAAAAAAAAAAAATCTGACATTTCAAAAAATCAATAAAGCAAGCTCTTGTTTATATCTGAAATCATCCGTGTAGTCCAGACACGCAGCCCAGACAGAATCCCACAATGCACAAATCACTTCTCATGTTAACACAAGCCGGATGATAAAGCTGTCGAACAGATTGAAATTACTCCGAGCCAAGCGATGAGAACCACAGTCAGAGCCGACAAACTGCTCACCTCATGCTGAGCAAGTACAGCACCTGGGACTGCAGAGAGAAATTCAGAAAGCAACATATTGACTTGTTTTTTTCCCAGTTAATTTTCATCCTGCCATTATTTGCAGGAATGCACGTTCATTAAACGTTATAGCAATTGATTCTAAAAAATGTTATTATACAATTCCCCAGAATTGCATTTAATGAACATCTCCTCCACATTTGCAAACCGAGTAGCACAAACCAAACGACAAGAGATGACACCATTGCTTTCAGAAAACAAGGCATACACACAGCTTGATATCAACTAGAAGGATCTGGGGTGTTGAAAGCAGCGCAGGTGCAACCATATGACCATTATCTTCGGGCAAAGGGGCAATAAACATGCTTTACACAAAATGACTCCATTAATCTTTTCTTTTCTCTTTCTGGGGAGATCTTGACAAGAAGTGTAGGCATAAAACCTGTTGAAGTCGCTGCATTTGCCCTTGGAGAGTATCTTTGTTTCTGGTAGCAATAACCTGTTTCCACGGAAACCGTGCAACACAAGCAGGGTGATGGAAGTGGACTGGCGTGATGGTTATTATTCCGGTAAAACATTCCAGAGCGCACACATTCATCAAAGTATTACACCTATGCATGGACATAATGCCTCGGCTTGTTAGGCTCATCTAATATACTGTGCTAGAGAGCTGTTCAATATCAGAACTGAGAGATACAATATTGAAAACGCTCGTCAAGTGTCATATTGCAATATAATCGGTTAGTCCTCTTCCTTTATCACTCTATAATAAAATATCACTGAAGTGAATCCGAACTAGGATATGTAGCATAAAACTCGACTATTCTGATTATCGTCATTACTGATTTCTTTGGTTTTTGCTATATTACACTGTATTTTCTGGCACAGGGGTTTTCAAAATTCTGATGCAAAGGACTTTTATGCATGATGATAACTGTAATGTAGAAAGGCACCAAAACACATACGGAATCTGCTATGTGTGAAAACATTTTTGCACAATATTATAAAAGCAACACATTTATTCCAAAGTTCAATAGTAAGGTTTTATATTGTCTTTCTTATAAAGTCAAGGAAGATCCATACATGTATGATTTTAAATTTAGCATAGATACAGATGATAATATTAAAATTATTATCTATGTCTATGCTACATTTAAAAGCATCATCATCATTATCTGTCTTGTAACTAATTAATAATCTTCATTTAATAATTTGCTAACAATTTAGACAATTTACTAACAGTAAGTAACTTGGCAACTACATGTCAACCAGCAGTCATTAGAGTATTAGTAGACTGTCTGCTTAATATCTTCTAACACTTTATTTTTATGGGTCCACAACAAATACTGAATATGAGAAACCTGCATGGATGTCAACTTATTCATCGAAACCCTAAAAACCTTCGAAACCCTAAAAGTCTACTCTGAGAGCTACAGTATGTAATTGAGATTTAATGAGAATTAGTTGACATGCAGTTACAAAGTTATTTTTGATTTGAATGATTTTTGCAGAATTAAACTGCACAAAGGAAAATATTGTTAATGTTGAGTCAACATTTTTACTGCAATAAAAATAAATTTAGTATTACAGTAAAATAAAATAAAAAACTCAAATTTTCACAAAAAAAAAAAAAACTTATGAAAGGATAACACTTTTTTTTTAAGTAAAAGTTTTTTGCTGCTGTGCATATTTCATAAAACTATTCTTCAACATTTTATTAAAAGGCAGTGCTGTTTTGTGACAATCAGAAGTTTATGTACATCAAACTTTTAGTATAAACTTTCAAGTACATGTATATTAGAGCAATAAATAACTCAAAAATTAGGATTCACAAATTGTAGAATCGTTATCCAATTTATAGATGAACAGATGGACAATTTGCCCGGAAACTCTCTCCTCCTTCTCCCATATTTTTTTATTTATCTTGAGAGTAATTAAAAGACAGACAATAATGTTTCTCTTCATGTTGGTCCAGACTGTTCACCTTGCAGTACGGGCCTGCTGTCACTGCGGAGCGCAGGGAGATGACTGTGTAGCTGGGGTATTGTGACTCACTCTTCTGAAGCTTGGAGCCAGAGCTCAGGGCCATTGGCAGCATTGTGCCAGTGAAAGAAGTCATCGAAATATACAGAGAATCTGCGTGCATCTGCCTGACTTGGCAGGAAGGCTGTTTGTCTGAAAGGCACACGGATACCAAAGTCATTCCCATGGCTGATCCTGCACATACGCTAATAATGGATATTAGTCCCACTTCTCCAAGGTGAAATTTAATGTGCTAATACCCGTTATTGCTAACACAAACCCTGAAGGAACTTTATTTCATTACTTACTGCACACAAACCGGAGCCGTTTCACATGCCAAAAAGACCCTTCCCCCCTCGCTTACAACATCAAAATCACCATGAAATCAACATTAACCGCAGTTAGCAGTTGCTGTCTAAATGCACATTTATTGGGAGCAATTAGTGTATGCTATTCCAATAAATAAATAAATACATCTTCTGAAAGAGAAGTTGACTAACAAAATTTGTGGGATCTCAGTGGAGGTTAAAATAAAGAAATAAATGAGTTGGTTGACAGAATTGGTGGGATCTCAACGGAGGTAGGAAACATTGTTTCCATTGAGCCAAATAATAATTAGTCTGTTGTGTGTGCATAGAGTGATGTATGGGGAACAATTACTTTTGATGTGGGGTGGCACACACATTGTTAGAGGGAGAACAGTGTGCAGTCAGCTATTTTAATTAGTACTAAAACAAGAGTTTCTTCTGCCTTTGAGAGCCGTGATGTCAATGACCCTATTATCAAGCACCTCTATGTACAAACATTATCCGAGTTAAGATGCAAAACATAATATCCCTCAAAAAAATACATTTTTAAGCACAGCCTGAGGTTACGAAAGGAGATGAGTTGAACCACCACTGTCTGCCTCACATGCTTATACTTTAAATCTATCGAAGTAAAAAAAAAAAAGTTAAAGTTAAACTTATGAAAAACTGCTAAATAATAAATACTACAACAAAAACAAACAATTAACCCTTTATACACTCTATGATATAATAAAAAAAAAAAAAAACTAATTTTGTAATAAATTGCATTTTGATTCTCTAGTGACTTCCATGTCTTGAATTTTCCCCATTTGTATAGAATTATGTAAATTTATTCTAAATATATTCTCTGCTGCAGCCAGGGGCGTAGCACCAAATTCTGGGCCCTATGTATAAGCAGTGGCCATGGGCCCCGTAAGCTTACCTACAACTAACCTTACTACTAATCCAAGAACTTATATGTATAACAAAAAAAGCCTTATTACACAACTTCTCTGAATATTTTGTTTAAAGAAATATGAAATTTTGCTCCTCAGGGGCCCTTCACCCACTTGGGGCCCTGGTAATTTAGTCCCACTTTTCACCCAACTGCGACGCCCCTGGCTGCAGCAACATTTTTATTAAATCTTGCAGACAAATGACAGACCAGACTTTTTACTGTGCTTTCTAGTTGACGTGTTTTTCATTCTCTTTTTTATTCATTTCACTGTGGGTCATGAATTTTAGACTTAGTTATAACTGACCTTGTCGATATTTGTGTTTTGGGACATAGAAAGCACATATACAGCCAAGGTGAACTTCCCTCTCTGAAGAATTGTGTGGGGTTTTTTTTTCTTTTCCCCCTCTGTTCTTTGTCTCTTTCATGTCTGAGTGCTTCTTCTTTGGCTATAGTCATGTTGATGGTTCAAGTAAGGCTTTGTTTTACTTTAAAAGCTGCAGTAGTTGGGATTTTTTTTTTTTGTTTGGACTGACTCCTCTGACGTTATAAGTGGGTCTCACGTTTGGTCTCTGCAGTAGTGTTTCTACTTTGAGATTTTCTGATTTTCGGCTGCAATATGTATGATGACTGCAGGGATGGAGTGAGACTGAAAACAGCTGGACCATCACAACCAGTTGCACACACACACACACACACAAATAAATATACTCTATGTGCAGTCTATCCCTGGATAATTTGAGTATTTTCTAATATTTTGCCTGCATTAGACCCGTTTCATTCCAGGTTGAAGTTCAATCACATCTGGCTTGTAAAACATCCATCATACATTTACAAATTATTGTAAGCCACCAATAATGACTGCATCACGACTTCTGTACACTACGAATCTCCATGAAGAGCAGGATGACTACAGCATGACAAATGTTCGAGTGTGGTGAGAATTCTCACTGTGAAGTCCAGTTTGGCACAGCCCATTCTGGCTGACCTTGTCAGGATGTCAGTGACTAATGTCTGATCTCATCGCAAGCCCAGAGTAATTTGGCACAGCCCTGGTGGATCTCCACAAAGCATCACAGGTTTCCAGCGAAGACCAGGCATAGCCTGGTGACATAAAGGCCATCCAAACTGCCCTGACCATGTGATGACCACATTCACTTTGTTCAAAATCAGTATTTCACAATGTGCAGACGAGTTACCACACAAAACAAAAAAATCTAAAGCAAACCTCACACAAAAATGTAACATCTATTGAAAAGGAGTAATTTTGTGTCAATTTTACTGTCTAGATTAGTTATATGTTTAGTTTACAAAATTAAATGTAACCTATACGTTCCACAGACACAGGCAAATTTACATTACATTACATTTATATTAATTACATATTGATTACAATATAATTTCATTTCAATTATGGATTATATATAGAAATTATAATAATATATAGAATACATTTATAAAGAATAAAGAAGAAATTACACACACACACACACAAACAAACATATGTACATAAATATACATTAAACATGTTTATATTTAAATGCATATGTACATTGTAATTGTAATAATAAGGTTATTACCGGAGTACTATGCCAAAAATGAGAAGGCGCTCATGTCCGTAGTACTGACAGTCTGGGCTCACATGGTCTTTTCCCTGCTCAAGAACTTGGCACAGAACTGTTACGACATGAAGACAGACACTGAAGCACGAGGATGAGCAGTGTGACCCAAGCGGACCCCTGATACTCCGAGCGACGCCCCATGCCATGGCTAAAACCCCCGCTGCCGCCCCACTGGTGTGCAGATATCAAAGCACCCGCCCCATCCTGTTTCATGTGCCAGTAATTAGCTATCAAACCCTACCGCAGACCCCTCCCTTAAACCAACAATTCAGGATGAAAGAGCAGTGACACTTTGAAACCTGAAAGCTTTATTGGTAAACATTTCAAACTAATTAACAGTATATTTAATTAAAAAGTACATGCAAAGCATTTGAGCTTCTGCTTTTTTTTATTGTTATGCTCCAGCAGAGAAGGTTGATTAAAGTCCTGCTTGCCTAACATTTACCAAAAGTCAGCATCTACTTATTAATGGGGTTTTGGCAACATACAAATGAGGTCCAAGTAAGGATATCATTGCTATTCCGCACGAGTGCATGTACCAACATCTCAGTGGCTCGCTCGACGCGTTCTGCCTCCTGACCCGAGCATGGGGAAGCCTTCATTTACACAGTCTAATGAGGCAAGGTCTGTAGTCGTAGGCAGGAATTGTGTTTACAGTCACATTCATGCCACATTTCCAGCTCCAGAGCACTGATGAGTGCACACGGCCGAATCAGCCCACAAATATCCAGATACCCCACACACAGCCCGGGCCAATAAATCACACTCAGTCCTTTACATCTAGAAAGAACTCGAGAGGCCTGGGAGGAAGCAAGTCAGACTGGCTTGCAGCAGACATTTTTCACAATCTGGCCTGTCACCAAGCTGAGCGCCTTAAAGCAAGATTAATTCAAGGAGGACAAGCCGTCTGACTTTAGTGGCATCAGTCATGGTGGGGCAGGGAGGGAGCAAAAATCTCTGACAGACATGCAGTTTGTGTTCAGCCGAAGGAGATCTGCTAGATGCCAGTGGACAATTTGATATCTTCATAAACAGTTAAACGTCCAAATACTACAAAATGACTATTCCCGTGTCAGAATCAGCATGGAGTTTGCCATGTTATAGTGGTCTCTATGTGTATGTGTGCAACAGTTTTACAGCCTCTGAGATTATGGGTAAGGCATACAATTTTGGTTGTCATTTCATAACCTGTCATGCATCTGTGGATATGCTGGCAGAAATGTAATATGTGTGTGTTTTTAAGACAGGTGAGGTGTGCCGTTATGGCCCAAAGCCTGTATACACCTTTTGACACAGTGATTTAAAACAGCACTCTGAAAACAGTGCTAACAAGTCCTTCACAACTGTACTATAATAACTAAGTACATAAGTGAAAATTTGCTATGCACAAAACAACAGCCTCTCTAAAACTGGATTGTGGTCTATATTAAATATGCAGCACGAGTTGTATAAAAATGAAAATAATAAAAATTTAACAAAAACAACATTGGCTGCTTTTCTTTAAGTTTAAAGATGCATTTATGAGTTTATTGATATCAGTTGATACTGAGCATTTAATTGGTCATGCTCATATAAAAATAAAGAGCGATTTATATATATATATGTGTGTGTGTGTGTGTGTGTCTGTGTACTTAAATTTATATTATATAAATGCATATACTGTGTGCATGCATTTATAAATGGTTATAAGTATTATGCATACAACTAATTTGTAATGAAATAATGAAAATATGAACAATATGCAGAGATGCACAAAATGGATATTCACAGATTTTATTCATTTATTTGTTTGTTTGGTTATTGCAATACCATATAATGTTATTATGACTTAAATTTCTTGTTTCTACATTTTAAAATGTTTTCATTTTTAGTGTTTTTTAAATATTATTTTTGAATATTTATTTCACATTTTTATAAAGGTTTTAATATCATCCAATTATCAGGAATCTGTCACATCAGATCTATCCCAACTGTAGTATCAGTGCATATGCATATACTAAACATTTACATGTCCAAAAACAATAAAAAAAAAATTAGGCCTACACCTGTGCACATTTGTGTTACATTACTAAAAACCATTGAATGAATGAATGAATGATGCATTTATATAGCGCTTTTACTGTGTATGGCCATACACCCAAAGCGCTTTACAATCA